>ML780836.1:764575-845723 GCA_009831015.1 Picea engelmannii
CTTACCTTGACCTTTGAAGCCTTAAACCTTGATCCTTCTCCTTCAGAACCCCAGATTACTAGGGACGTCTCCCTTGGGATTAGCCACCCTAAATAGAAAGAGCTCCCCATCGAGGTTATAGTGGGTGGGGAAGTTCCTGTTATGCCAGTTTGAGCCTTGAATCCAAGCTACCTAAACCTTTCCTACAAACTGTTCGATAACATGACCTTCCCTACCCTGAGACATAAAATGCAGCAAATGATTCTTTACTTGATGAATCCTTTTTTCTGATCATTTCTGATGACCTTTGGTATGGATATATCATTATCTATATCTAGACTCAAACTTTTCACCCTGAGCTATCTAGCGCTGATTTTCGTCGTATACAATATCAAGATCATCAATATATCATCCTCGGTGACACTCTTTATCATCATGGGGTTGATTCCATTTTTTGATGTTGTCTCACCTATGACGAGGCTAAGAAAGCTTTGAATGACTGCCACTTTGGAGCATGTGGAGATCACATGTCTCGGTATGCTACTGCCCAAAATATCTTACAAGGAGGATATTGTTGGCCTTCTTTATTTAAATATTGTATCACCGCGGTCCAGAAATTCCATGCTTTCCAAACCTACAATGATAAAATAAGATCGTATCCCACTCCCTTACACACTGTAGTTTATGTTGGACCTTTCATGAAATGGGGCATTGATTTCATGACCTGAAACCCTCACTCGGTCGGGGGGCATGGCTACATTATTGTAGCTGTGGATTATTTCACCAAATGCGTCGAGGCGATGCCTACTTTCAACAATACCAGGAAAATTGTAGTCCTTTTCATATTTAATCACATTATTACTCGATTCGGGATCCCGCAAGCTATCGTTACTAACCACAGTAGCCATTTTCGAAACTTTATGATGTATGAACTAACCGACAAGTTGGGTCTTCATCATGAAAACTCAACCCCCTACTATCCACAGACCAACGACCAAGTTAAAGCAATAAATACAATCCTTATCACTATTCTTCGTCGGATAATAGAATCCATAAGACTAGTTGGCACACGATGTTGTTCTTAGCATTATGGGCCTATGGGACATCTGTGAAGTCTTCTATGGGATTTACCCCCTTTCAACTAGTTTACGGAATTGAAGTCGTTCTCCCAATTGAATGTGAAATACCATCCTTGAAGCTAGTCGTCGAACTTCTCCCGAACACCTCTGTTGAAGAAGAACATTTATTGTATCTTATGAAATTAGATGAGACCCGTCGTGATGCCACCCTAGTTATTGAAACCCAGAAGAAGCACGCAAAATCCCAATATGACAAACATGTCAAGCCCCATGTTTTCTCTGAGGGAGATCTTGTTCTCCTCTATGAACAAAATTGTGATCTACTAGGAGACAAAAAATTTGAATCTATGTGGCGTGGTCCATATATCGTCAAACGCGTGTTGGAGAAGGGAGCTTACGAGTTAGTACATTATGATGGCATTCCTTTGAGTGAACCTAGAAATGGCCTTTACTTGAAGAATTACTATGCTTAGATTGTCTCTGCATGAGTGCTTGTACTTTTATTGTACCATAAGTCTCTTGTGTGTTATTTTTGTGTTTTTTTTATTATTTGGTTTCAATCCCCAACTGCTTACCTTGCGTTGTGCCTGGTTTCCAGATGTTGACATCTTCTCTACCCTATATTTGCTTCATCGATGGTGCTAGTTGTATTACTCATAACCTAGCTTCTACTGCTTGGGCGATCTATGCACCCACCAATGAACTTATTAGTTTACAAGGTGTTTTCCTTAGTCGTGCAACCAATAATATCGCAGAATATAGTGCAGTCATTGAATTATTGACCAATTCTATCTCACTTGGGATTCGCCACTTCGTTGTACGAATTGATTCGCAGCTAGTAGTACTCCAATTAAGTAATGTCTACACTATCCGAAGTCCTACTTTGTTACGGGTATATCTACGAATTCATCTCTTGGAACGTTATTTCAATTATATTGAATATCAACACATTCCTAGGTGTCTAAATACATTAACTGATCCTCTAGCTAATTATGTGTTAGACAGACATTTGAGACATTTATAAATCCAATCACACATTACACATTGTATATAAAAGAAGAGTAATCTGGTAGAAGCCTCATGTATATATATATATATATATATATATATATATATATATAATGAAAATTTTTTACAAAAAGTGTTTTCCATCCAAGGACCAAAATATCAAAATATAAATCCCATGGCTCATACAAAATAGCATCATAGATGCCGCTCGAAATAATATCATGGATGTTTCTCATGATAGCACACCACTTCTCGTGCTACCCGATGAAGTAACCGACTAAGTGAGCCAGACACGCCTATAGTATGGCGTTGATAACGCCTCATGATATCCTTGATCGACATGTTGAGGATGTCTGTCATCAAGCCCTCTAAGTTATGCTCCATTGCCTCATAGTCGTCGGAGTCCCACCCTGCTACCACACGTGCCTCTCCTCGCCTCTGAATCAGATATGTGCCCGAATGTTGATGCGGCCCTACATCTGCATATTCAAAAAAATTTGATTAGTCTTTAGATCAAAAATGAAAAAAAAAATCTAATATACTAAAAAAAATCATAAAAACAATATAAAGAACAAAATATATTTCTTACCTAGATCTCCCCAATGATATCCCTCAAGGAGAACCAAGTCGGGATCACCCTGAAAGTCCAGGATGACATAGGCATAGTCATCGATCATCACGATCTGGGGCCTTAGCCAATCAAAAAAGGCATCATTGTACTTGATTATAGGACTCGCTATGTGTCGTTCCATAAGATCACACCACCTTTCCATCCTTGGGTCTCGTGGGGTTGGTATTCCCCACTCTACTTGCAGTCGCAAATGAAGGACTCTTTCCAGGAAGAAAGATACCAAAATTGAACCATACCCAAACTATTTTAGGTCTCCATTCTTTCTCTTTGTAAGTTGGTTCTTCATGCTTTGAAGAAAACTGTCAAACCAATTGAATACTTGGGGTTCCAGGAATTCAATGGCATATTGAAAGTAACTCTGGAGCACCATATGCGGTGACGTGCCCCTAACCATCCGGGAAATGGTGAAAAGGATGGTCCTGAGAGTTAAATCTCTCACACCTCATATAGCCACTTCCCTTTGTGTCTTTCGGCATCAGGTTCGCAGTACTGAAAGATATAATAACTCATCAAAAAGACACCACCTCGACCTCCTGTCAGAGACACCCATGCTCCACGACAAGATAGCCCCATCAGAAAATAAATATCCTCAATTTCCAAGGTAAGGACATGAACACCCATGTGAAATACTTGTTGCTCTAAGTCCGACATATGGACCAGGTACTCTAATAGTCTTTGTTGGGATCTCATGCCTTGAATCTTGAAACACTTCAAGAGGCCACATTGCCGAAGAGAATTGATAGTCCCCAGATCATTTAAATCCATAGAGTCATCCTCTTCATGCTCATGTTCTCTCCATTCCAACATTTTTGCAAATCAAATACCTGCATCGAAGTAAGGGAGAATAGTTAGCATTTGTATCTAGCATTTTGGATTTCTTTTTGCCTCAACGCTTAATTTTCTTTTTTTTATTTTTGGTCACCGTGACTGACCTTTAGGTAGATTGCAAGACTTACACAGGAAATACATAGGGAACCTATGGAAATCCTTGATTTTCACGGGACCCGAAATAGGCTGCCTGTGACGGCCCCAACGCATGCCTACCGGCCTCAAAAACACCCAAAAAAATATTTTTTAACCATTAAAAAAAATTGTAATCCAATAAAAAGGAAGAGGATGAAGATCTTACTGTGTTGGTGGAGGTTGTTCGCCGAATGATCGCCTATTCTCCTTACAATCGATCACCAAAATCAGGGGTAAAAAAGGGGATTTTTAGATAATTTGTTGATCAAATGCAAATGAAGTGGTAAAAATGATCTTTTACTCTTATTTATTACATTTTTTTATATTTTTCATAATATTTTATATTATATAAATACATTTTCTCATAAACCCATAAGTTTAATGCTCTTGTCAGTGTCTTGTCTCTTGCAGGAAGGAGCATAAGGTCTTAATTAATGGAGTATGGATATTTTGTACCGTTTGTTTTCTTTTCAGTACACATATCGCTTCTTTTTAGGGTTTTTTAGTAAAACCTCGAGTTCACTCTTCGTTCGTTATCGTGCTCAAAAATTTATGAGAATGCAACGGAGTACACTTTTGTCGTCCTTTCGTACTCATCTTGGTAACACGAAAAATGACACACATGGAGTATGATTTAAGCTCTTTTCACACTCCTTAAAAATAAAAATATTGTCGAGCGACCTTGTTCTATTAATGCTCATAAAAATATTTGAATAAAATGTTTGATGGGTGATCGTTTATCATTTTTTCGGTCTTGTCGAACTATTTTATGAAAAAGGAATTGAGAGATTACCCTTTTAAGTGTTTTTCGGACTCTATAAACATGAAAAACTCCCGAGTTTTCTATCTTTGGAATCGTTAAATAAACATTGAAAGACCCACTTGGGACCAAACCACTCCATCTTAGGGTTCATTAAAAATACTCCGAGGGACTCGTACGAAGGATGAGATTACATTACAAGAATATGTTATCCTCCTCGATCTTGTGTAAAAATAAAGAGGTACTCACCAGTAATGGTGGGGGGAAATTTGGGAAAGGAAGGTGTCTCAGTATTCGTGTTAGTGGCAGTACTAGTTGCTCTTGGACATGACACCCCCTTCATCATTTGAATCTGGGTTGGGAAATCCATTTGTTTCTCATCTGAACTTCTAAAATTTTACATCTTGGTTCATCTTTGAGTCAATGTTGCCAAGACTATCGTCGTGTCTTCCATATGTTCAAGATCAAGTCCGAATAAGCCCTCTCTTGAGTCGGCCATCTGCAGTTGTCAATTCCTACCATGTTGGTCTTCCTTGTGTCAGTTTCAAATCATATCCATGTTCTATTCTAATCCTAAATATGTTACTTATTTTGCTTCATTGATGGGGGATACATTAAGGCCCTCCTGTGATGAGTCTCTTCCTATCAACTTCAACTCATTATCCAGGGCCGAGACTTAGAAATCATTTAGTACCTTAGAGAATGCATGCCCTAGTGGTAGGTTCCTTCGCTTTTGACAGTGGATTCACATCATTGATCCATGATCAAAATATTCTATCGAATGTTTGACTTCGGATAATTTATTCACATTCATTGGATTGTGATACAATACTTTTGGCGTCATCGACATCAATGGTGATTTCCCTCGCGTTTGTTAATGATTTTCATTAATGACCAGTAATCAAGCGGTTTCTAACCATGTTTGACTTCAACACTTGTAATCACATGGCTATATTCATACTTACGGACGATAGGATTTGTAACATCCCCGGTCTCACACAGGTCGAGGGCATGCCACTCCTCAGATGCTTTACTAAGTTCTGAAACTATCTTTGTAACATTCCTAGCCTTATACAGGCTAGGCCATGCTACTCCAGAACACTTTTTTGTGCTCAAATACCAATTTGTAACGTCCCCGACCATTCATGCCAGGCCACACTATGTTGGAGAAAACATATGTTCTCTATGCGGAACATATTGTAACATACTTAGCATCCTAACTAACTTATGTCACATATAATTTTCTAACAGCATGCAATTAAAACATATGCACACACAGAACTCTTATAGAAGCTTAATATATAAAACATGAACAGAAAAATATGATATGTAAATGCATGAATTCACACTAAAATAATAGTAAACATATGTAGGCAGCATATACATGCAATACCCATAAGCATACAGACAACTATAATCACGCATAGGATAAACCCATAAAAATAACATGTGAATAACAATGCAACATGTAAATTAATCACACAATTGACACTTATCTTTGTGAGAATATCACCAACTGTGTGCAGACCTTCCACGAACCTCCCAGACTTATACCACATTGTTTATCACTCTCAAAATTGAGTCACCCCCGAACTGGGACTAAACTCCACCCGGGTAAAGGGATTCCTAACTAAGATAAAGGCTCATGAACAACAAGAAAGAATTTGTCTCAGGTGATCACTCAACTAATAACCTACAGTCCCTCATTCCCCACATACCTGTCCCACCCAAGGAAGTGTTCTCCTTCTCTACTCAACAATCCCTCGGCTACCCCACCTCCCTTCCAGGGCTTCATCAACAGGATGGATAGAAAGTCTCAAAGTCCTGTAGCTATAGTTCAACACCTTCAGGAAATCAATCCCCAACAACTCTCTCACCCAGAGAATTGCTCACAGGCCTAACAAACCACCTCTTCAATATCCCATGGGCCTAACAACCCGCTTCTTCAATCCTTCTCCCAAGCTAACAGTTACCCAACAAAAGGATCTAGGTATGGGTTAAGGAAAAGTCACGAAGATACAATGGATCATTAAATGGCTGGAAATATTCATGGATGATTGATTGTATATCTCTGTGATGGATTAATCAGGTAAATATGATGGTCAAAATGATAGGGATGTTATGAAAATGAGCTAAGTCTTAACAATATGTATGCATTCCCCCAACTTGACATGTGTCATGTTGGAAGCTACTTTGGCCCACTTGTCTCTAGCTTTAGAACTTAGGATAACATAATTATCCATACTTTATGATTTAATAAATGTTAATATAATATTCCTTAACTTAACCCCTTCCCTTTCCCTAACTAGCAGAGTTTAGTCCCCCATCTCTTTTATAGTGGTGAGTCTGCGCACAACGATGTATTTTATATTAAATATGAGATATGTACAAAAATAGGTGCACTGGCCTTTAACATCTAGGCTCTCCGACCCAATCAAACATAAGCATCCTAACTTATAATACCCACTCACTAGCCTATAAAACATATCATATACACAAGGCTCCCTGGCTTCCACATCATGCACACTTAAGATAATGTGCGCAGTATCCCAAAATGTGCACACTTCCTCATTTTACTACACAGTACCTGCGCGCACTACACCATGGAATGTGCATACCAAAATGATATCAAATCAACTCACCAGCTTATGTACATTTATATTTACATTTGCAATTGCGTTCGGCCTTAGCGATATTACAATCCCCTCCCCTTATTTATGCACTATCCTTAGTGCATCATGTACCTATGTACAACTAAATTTCAAACTCCTAAAAAATATGTGGGTATTCTGCATGCATTGCATCCTCATGCTCCCAAGTAGCGTCCTCAGGACCGTACTAGGTCCATTGGACCTTTACAATCCCTATGGATCGATTCTGGAGTTTTTTGGTTTTCCAGTCCAGAATGCACACCGAACGCACTTGAAAAGGGCCTTCTTGCTCCACCTGAATCACATTCCAATCAATAACATGATTAGCATTAGGTATATATTTCTTTAGCAAGGATACATAGAATACATTATGAACAGACATAGATGTGGGCAATGAAATCATATAAGCTACTAGACCAATCCTCTCTAGGATTTCAAACAGCCTACAATAGTGAGCTGCCAACTTTGAACAATTTCCCAACTTTAGGGAACTTATGTTGGCTTTCACTTTCAAGAATACATGGTCACCCACTTTAAATTCCCTATGAGTTATGCCCTTATCAACATAGCTTTTCTGCCTGTCTTGGGCAGTCTTTAAATTTTGTTTTATTTTCAACATTTTCTCTTCCATTTCCCTGATCAATTCTGGCCCAACCATTTCTCTATCTACTGGGTTATCCCAACTTACCAGTGTGTTGCACTTTCTGCCATAAACTGCCTCAAATGGACTCATCTTTAGAGATGCTTGGTACCCATTGTTATAAGCGAACTCTATGAAGTGTAGGTAGTCTTCCCATTTTGATGGTTTATCCATCACATACATCCTCAACATATCCTCAATAACTTGATTCACCCTCTCTATTTGTCCATCTTTTTCTGGATGATAAGTTGTACTAAAATTCAAATTTGTTCCAAATCTGTTAAATAATCCCTTCCAAACTTTTGAGGTAAATTTTGGATCTCTGTCAGACACAATTGTCTTGGGTATGCCATGTAACCTAGAAATTTCCCTCATATAAACATCAACAATGTTCATTTCCTTGTGAGTGATCTTAACCGGAATAAAATGGGCATATTTAGTAAGCTTATCCACCACTACCATGATGGAATTATGTTGCTTGTTCGTTCTGGGCAGTTTGGTAATGAAATCCATGGTTACTACTTCCCATTTCCACTTAGGAATGGGTAATGGTTGTAGCAAACCAGCTGGGTGTCTATGCTCAGCCTTTACTTTTTGACATTCCAAACATCTAGCAATAAAATCAACAACCTCTTTCTTCATGCCTGGCCAATAATATTGGCTCTTGACACCTGCAATATTTTTCTGATATCCTGGGTGCCCAACATAAGGCACATTATGCATTTCTCTCAATATCAGATTTTTCAATTCCTGAGAATTTGGTACATAAATTCTACCCCTGTATATGAGAATTTCATCCTCATCTATCTTGTATTCCTCAATTTTCTGCTGCAAATTACCTTGTTGTAATTTTGCCACTAAATCCTTGTATTGTAAATCTGATTTGGGATTCTCTATAATTCTATGTTTCAAATATGATTGATACATGCTAATGGCTATAGAATGCATTTCATGCACTCTTCTGTTGAGTGCATCAACTACTTTGTTCTCTTTCCCCTTGATATGCTTTATATCAAAGTCATATTCGCTTAGAAATTCTAACCATCTGCTTTCCCTAGCATTTAAAGTTGGATGATCAAACAAATATTTCAGACCATTGTGGTCTGTCCTCATCTCAAACCTTTTAACCATGAGGTAGTGTCTCCATTTCCTCAAGACATGTGCTATGGCTTCCAACTCCAAATCATGAATGGCATAGTTTCTTTCATGCTCCTTCAACTTCCTTTATTCATAACATATAACAAACTCATTTTCACTAATGACTCCACCAAGTCCCTCTTTACATGCATTTGTTCATACAATGAAGTCCTCATTTGGTTCTGTTATTCTTAATATTGGAGCACTTGTTAATAATTGTTTCAAGTGTTAGAAACTCTTTTCACAATCCAATGTCCACTAAAACTTCACACCCTTTCTTTGCAATGAAGTGATTGGGTGTGCAATCTTTGAAAATACTTCTATAAATCTCCTATAGTATCCTACAAGGCCCATAAATGATCTCACCTCTGTCACATTCTTTGGCACTGGCCATTCTCTAATGGCTTCTATCTTCTCAGGGTCCACTGTTATCCCATCCTTTGAAATGATGTGCCCCAAATAGTGATTTTTCTTCTGGTAAAATGAGCACTTCCTCAATTTGGCATACAATTGATTCCCCCTTAATACTTGAAAAACCATCCTCAAATGATGTTCATTCTCTTCTTTTGACTTGGAATATATGAGAATGTCATCCAAAAAGACAATGACAAACTTGTCCAAATATTCTCAGAAAACACCATTCATTAAGCACATGAAAATAGCTGGTGCATTTGACAACCCAAATGGAACCACTATGAACTCATAATGACCATACATTTTCCTGAAAGTGGTCTTGCCGATATATTCCTCTTGAATCCTTACTTGATGGTATCCTGATGTGAGATCTATCTTTGAAATATATTTTCATCCTTCAATTGATCAAAAAGATCATCAATCCTTGGCAGAGGATACTTGTTCTTAACAGTCACTTTATTAAACTGTCTGAAATCAATGCGCAATCTCAATGTTCCATATTTCTTCTTCACAAACAATACTAGGGCACCCCAAGGTGACACACTTGGGCATATATACCCCTTCTTCAGAAGCTCCTCAAGTTTCATTTGCAACTCTTTCAGCTCTGGCATACTCATTCTGTAAGGAGTCTTTGACACTGGAGTCACTCCAGGAATTAGATTTATATAGAAATCAATGTCCCTCCTTGGGGATAGTCCTGGTACCTCCTTGAACACATCCTCAAAATCTTTTGGGACTGCATAATCTTTCAAATTTGGCACCTTATCTCTAGGCGTCTCTGCCAAATGATCTGCAAATATTTGACACCCTTTTCTGTAACATTTCTTCAACTGCAATGCTGAAATCTCTCTAATGGCTACTTCCCTGGGAATTCCCTGCACTTTCCTTAGTTTCCCTTCCTCATCCAAGAAAGTAAATTCTTTTTTATGGCAGTCTAGGCTGGCATGTTGTTGGTCCAACCAATCCATCCCAATTAGACAGTCATAGGAACCTAAAGGAAATATTTTCAAATCTGTCTGGGTGTTTAGTCCATTCATGTACATAAGACATGGCTTAATCATCTCATTAACTTTTCTTTTGGCCCATGTAGCCAGTTGCAACAACCAATATTTCCCATGCTTTCTTCGTGGCAATTGCAAACTTTCCACCACCTTAGGATCTATATAACTATGACTAGCTCCTAATCAATTAAAATAGAAATGGTTTGGTTGTTGATCATACCTTCCACTTCAATCATATGTGACTAATATTCTACTTGCTTGTTGTCTAGGGCTGCATAGATCCTGGGTATCTTTTTGCCCATGTCCTCCACTATTTCAGTTTGTTGTACATTATGAATAGTCCTCCCTTTTTCACCTCTATGAGGACAATCTCTGAACAAGTGATCCCCTTTACAACCCTAAACATTGAATAAGTGATTGCCTTGGCCTTTGACTTCTTGTGTTCATCATTATGGGTTCCTTAGGAGTTTGTTGTCCTTGTGGACTATTTCTGAAGAATGGTGGCTTAGACCCCTTCTTCCTTTGATCCATATTGAATTTATTTTTTTCTTCCTAAGATTTTTGGAATGTTGGCCTTGATTTTTGTTGATCATATAGGCAGTTAGCTCGCCTTATGGTCTCCTCCAATGTCTTGGGATCATCATACTGTATTTTTTCACTGATGAATGATGGAAATCCACTCAAATACCTTTGAATTTTGACCGTTTCATCCTTGATGAAAGAGACATACTTCAACAATTCTAGAAACCTTCTCTCATATTCCTCAATTGCAATACTCCCAAGCTTGAGTTCAAATAACTCTTTCATTTTCTTGTCATAGTATCTCTTACTCAAGTATTTCTTCTCAAAATACTTCTTGAATCTTCTCCAAGTAACAATTTTCTCTTTGATGTGTTGCGCTTGCACAACTTGATCCCACCACATGGATGATTTTCCTTTGAGTTAATAGATGGAAATTCTACCCTCTGCATCAGAGGAATAATTATGCAATTGAAAATACTTTTTCATGCCCAATAGCCATGCCTCTGCATCTTCATCCTTCTTGTGCTCATCATCAAATGTAGGAGGTTTGATTTTGTTCATTTCTCCTCATAGTTCATCCACCCCAGACCTCTCATACTTTATGACAGGGGATGGACTTGATCTGTTGAGTGATCTCTTATTGGAATTCATTGGGGAGTGGTGGTGATGCATGCTAACACTTCTTGTTTTTCTTTTCTCATCATGAGACTTGTGACTTTCCGATTTGCTCGAGCCACTCTCCTTATCCATTTTATTTTCTATTCTATTCAAGCTCTCCAATAACTTCATGTTTAATTCATCATGCTGCTCCTTGGCTCTCATAAGAATTTCATTATCATCTTTATGGCTTTGAACATCCTTCTGTAAATTTTTAATGGTCTCTATCATATTTATGTTTTCATCCCTTTCTTCACCATGTCCATTGGAGTTTGTTCCTTCAATGCTCAAATGGACATCCATCCCTCTAACTTCATATTGAAGATTATAATTCCCTCGTGCCTCTTCCATTCCTATGGACTCTGCACTGGTCTTTATATGATCTAGTTGTTGTTAACTCTACAAAATGTGCAACCAACAAAACTTGTCAGACTGATTGTTTCAACAATTTTATGAAAAATATGAACCATTTTGGTTCAATAATTTATCATAAGTCTTTCTTCTTATTTCTTGAAACATTGAACTCCCAAATCAATTTTATGGGTGGATAATTATATTCCACTATCCAACACCTTTCCAACGCATGCTCACATGCTCAATTCTGAGTCTTGAGCAGAAAGTTATGGTTTCATGGAGCTAGTTGGGTCTTATAGTTTACCCTTCATTGTTTCTATTGTTCTTCCCCCTTCAAACAACTTCGTGCGCCCATGTTTCAATCTATGCTCCCGTTTTTTCCATGTGCTACAACATCATAGTTAAATCATTCTCCCTTCACTTTAAAACCATAGTGTATCACTTCTTTGTCACGCCAATAACATGCATGCACTTTTGTGTCACGCGCCAATAACTACCGCACACAGTTTTGGTTCTTGCACTATTACCTGTTGCACGCAGCTTTTGTATCACGCATGGATATTCCACATGCATTTCTCTCTATGAATTGCACCATGCCAAATTTCAATATGCCCCCACCACACACAATTATCTACGTGCACCATTGATTACACTATCGTGAGACAACTTATACTCATATTGTGCATGCACCAACCAAACTCCATTGTGATTTGCAATACTACACACACCATGTGCACTATTACTATGTGTGTGTACACTGCACAATGCTAACAACACGTGCATCCGCACACAATATTCTTCTGTGCGGCGCCACAATTTATCGCACGCACCTGCACGCTAACATTTTTCACGCGGTACCAAAATTTAGCGTGCGCACCAACACGCCAGTATCGTACCGTGCAGTGCAAAACTTTAAATATCATGTGCTTTTCACCACACATCATGCATTTTTAGTGTGCCACCTGTGCACATTCACCTTTATGTGAATCCAATCCTCATGAATTTCACTCCATCTATCATGGTGTCATTGTAACTTCAAGTTCGACCAATTCCAGGTTCAAATTTTTTAGGACTGATATTAACTCAGTAATATCTCATCACTTGACCAAATTTCTCCATTTTCTCATGAATTCGATCACAGAAATTGGGGCTTTTCCCCATTTCTTCCCAGTTTCTGTTACTTTTTTCCATGGACACTCTACAACTGAAATTTGGCCACTTTGAATTAAATCCTCTGTGATATTTTTCTTCAAATAAACTTTCTTGGCCCATTCAGGCTTGAAAACCTAAGCTTTGATACCAATTTGTGACATCCCTGGCCTCACACAGGCCAGGGGCATGCCACTCCTCAGACACATTACTTAGCTTTGAAATTGTCTTTGTAACATTCCCAACCTTATACAGGTAAGGCCATGCTACTCCAGAACACTCTTTCATTCTCAAATACCAATTTGTAACATCCTCGATCATTCATGCCGGGCCACGCTACACCGGAGAACAAATCTGTTCTCTATGTGGAACATACTGTAACATACTTAGCATCCTAACTAAGTTATGTCACATATAATTTTCTAACTGAATGAAATTAAAACATATGCACACATAGAACTCTTGCGGAAGCTTAATATATAAAACGTGAACAAACAAATACGCTATGCAAATGCATGAATTCACATTGAAATAGTAGTAAACATATACAGGCAACATATGCATGCAATACCCATAAGAATACGGACAACTATAATCACGCATAAGATAAACCCATAAAAATAACACGTGAATAACAATGCAACATGTAAATTAATCACACAATTGACACTTATCTTTGTGAGAATATCACCAACTTCATGTAGACCTTCCACGAACCTCCTAACCTTAGACCACACTATTCATCACTCTCAATAGTGAGTCACCCTTGAGCTGGGACTAAACTCCACTCGGGTAAAGGGGTTCCTAACTAGGCTAAAGGCTCATGAACAACAGGAAAGAATTTGTCTCAAGTGCTCACTCAACTAACATCCCACAGTCCCTCATTCCCCACATGCCTATCCCACCCAAGGAAGTGTTCCCCTTCTCTACTCAACAGTCCCTCGGCTGCCCCACTTCCCTTCCAGGGCTTCAACAATACGCTGGATAAGAAGTCTCAGAGCCCTGCAGCTGTAGTTTAGCACCTTCAGGAAATCAATCCCTAGAAATTCTCTCACCCAGAGAATTGCTCACTGGCCTGACAACCCGCCTCTTCAATATTGCATGGGCCTAACATCATGCTTCTTCTATCCCACTCCCAAGCTAATAGTTACCCAACAGAAGGCTCTAGGTACGAGTTCAGGTAAAGTCATGAAGATACAATGGATCGTTCAATGGCTGCCAATATTCATGGATGATTGACTGTATATCTCTGTGATGGATGAATCAGGGAAAGATGATGGTCATAATGATAGGGATGTTACAAAAATGAGCTAAGTCTCAACAATATGTATGCATGCCCCCAACTTGACACTTGTCATGTTGGAAGCTACTTTGGCCCACTTGTATCTAACTTTAGAACTTAGGATAACATAATTATCCATACTTTATGATTTAAGAAATATTAATATAATATTCCTTAACTTAGCCCCTTCCCTTTCCCTAACCAATGGATTTTAGTTCCCCATCTCTTTTATCGTGGTGGGTTTGCACATAGCGATGTATTTTATATTAAATATGAGATATGTAAAAAGATAGGTGCACTAGCATTTAAAATCTAGGATCTCCGACCTAATCAAAACATAACCATCCTAGCTTATAATATTGGCTCACCAGCCTATAAAACATATTAGATACACAAGGCTCCCTGGCCTCCACATCGCACACACTTAAGATGTTGCGTGCAGTATCCTGAAATGTGCACACGTCGTCATTTTACTGCATAGTACATGGGCACGCTACACCATGGAATGTGCATACCAAAATGATATCAAATCAACTCACCAACTTATGTACATTTATATTTACATTTGCAATTGGGTTCGGCCTTAGGGATATTACATGATTGAAGTCCCTGGATCTCATCATTCATGGTCCAGGTTGCGATGGAGTATTTATGATTTGTATTGGCACATAGATCCACTTTGTATGTCTCATTGCTATGTTTTCATCAAATTTTTTCTCATACATAGATCCACAGTGTATTCCTAGTGGCTATGTAACATTTTGATGACATGGATCCATGGTGTATCATTAGTGTCCATGACCTGCATTTAGGAATTCAATAATTTGTAGTCTAAACATGGGAATGCCTACTTCAGACATGGTATCATATTGTCTAGATGCTTGTTTGTTTGCAGGTTCCCAATTTGTGCATTCTTTGTTTCCAACACACACACGTATTCCGCAAAGTATTTTGGTTGTCATAGATTCTGACCTCATACTTTGGGGTGCATTTTGTTACACATTATTTTGGTCACTCTGATGATGACTTGAAAAACATGTAATCAGGCCCTCAAAATCATCTTTTTCTTGAGAAAAGTGATTTCTTTACTCCTCTACAAGGCTATTTTTTAGAAGGACGTCGTAGGTTACCCATAGTGTACAGTGCAAAAATCAATAATTTCCGTAGGCTGCTCTATAGTTGGCCTGTAGTATTTCCGCAGGCTACTATATAGATAGGGTGCGGTGGTGTTTGAAAGCCAAAAGAGGAAAGAGGTTCAGGAAGTTTCTAGAAGGGGAATCTTCTAGAATGTGAGGTGGTGTATGTATGGTTACTATCCTACTAACTTATCTGATATGGTGGGATCATCTTCATCCATTTAACCACTTTAGCTTCTCCTATATAATAATGGGCTTCTCATGGAAAAGATTAAGCACAATTAAGCAAAGTTGAGCAAAGGATTGATGGAAGAATAGGCTGGAGATTGTGTGGAGAATATTATTTCAGTTGATGCTTGAGGTCTGCATTCACCAATCAATATTTTGAAGATCATCTTCATGCAATCTCCAGAACAAGTATATGTGTGTGCTGGGACGAAGGACCACTAAAAGGGAACTTGCGACATCAAGGCATTTTGGTTGTATCTTCCACTTTTATTCAATCTAATATAGTGGCATGTTTCTTTCCCATAAAATCGTTCTCATTTTATTACATGACTCCTTGATCACATGCTTAAGTTTTCATTGAATCTATCATAGTTGCTTTCACTTTGGTTGGTTTGTGTCATTGCAAATCTGGTTTCACAAGAGCACCAGAGCGAAGCAAGAACAAAAAAGATATAAGGAAGTAATCTCAATGGTAAGTCATCAATTCCTTCTTTGCTATTTAGATCAATGATTGTATTTTAGGGAAAGCATCATGTCATGTCCTGTTTTGTTCTAGATCCAGGTGGATCTAGGGAGATTAGTTCATGTCCGCATCTACCAATTTATTGCATAACAGAGTCATATCTCTTCATACGATCACATGTGATAATGGACTATAATTATTTACCTATAACTAATTGTTCACCTAATTTAGGCATATTACAAGGATAGACAAATTGTGGCAGGCCGCAGTAGCAATAAAACACAGAGAAACCCTGATGTTGCATAGATAAATGAATGATTAAGTTATGGACATAAGCATTATTAGAAATGAAGAAAATGATTGAAATATGAACAAAGCAAATTAGATTAAAACAATGTTTGTACTATTGTGTAAAGGATCTATGAAAGAGAGTGAAAAATAGAAAAGACGCTTTGCTTCAATGCCTATGATACATCCTATACATAGAATTGCATATCAATTACAGAATGCCCAATCAGTTTCCAAGGTAGTTCAGTTCCATAACTGTTGGTGAGTGTTAGTCTCCCAATGCACCACACATCGCTATGGGTGCACAAAAGCAATTCTTATTCTTGACACATGTAGATGCTAGGTGTGTGGGTGTCCCACTGAAATGTGTGCACATGAGATGTTGAGGAAGATGTGTGTTGGGAACTGAGGTGTACATGCATAGACTGTGGAAGTGTGAGTGCATATGCTAGAACATTGGACACAGAATAGAGATCTAGTACGCCAACTGGTGCACACAGCTGCAAGGTCTTATAGTGGCCTAGGAGGAGGATGGCACAAAGAATAGGTGTTTATTTGTGGTCATGGGCTAAGGACTAGTGCTTGTGCTCAGATTAGAGATGGTAGAGAAATCAAAGCTAACATGCTAAAATCATACACAAAAATATACCCTCTTTTGGTTTCATCACAAATATGAAGTGATGGTGACTAACAAGTGCAAGTTATCCTTCAATATTGAAAATTATAAAGATGAAATTTTGTGTGATGTCATCCTCATGAATGCCTACCATTTGTTGTTGGAAGACCATGGTAGTATGAAAAATGTGTAGTGCACAAAGAAAAGAAAAATACCTACACCATTACCAGAGATGGGTACACATTCTAGATGTTATTGATGTAGGATGACAAGCCAAAGATTTGTCACCACTATCAACAAATAAATTTTTGAGAACAATAAAAAAAATGAAGGAATGTTAGGTTGTTGTGTCGGAGATAGTTGCAACACATGATGAGACAAAAAAGCACGCCAAGGACAAGGAAATTCTGCAAAGGTGCATAGACTATTGGAAAAGTATAGTTACATAACATGTGATGAAATTCCAAATGGTTTACAACCAAAGAGGAAAATTTCACATGTGACTAACTAAAATCCAGGTGCGACGTCGTTGAATCAAGCAATGCATAGGATGAGTCTATTGGAAATCATAGAGCTAAATTAACAAGATGGTGAGTTTCTATCAAAAGGCTTCATCAGAGAGAGTATGAACCCATGCATGGTATCAACTTTGATAATTCTAAAGAAGGATGGACATTGGAGGATGTATATAGACTACAGATCATTGAATACAATTACAAATAGGTATAGATTCCCACTATCAAGGATGGATGATTTGATGGATAGCTTACGTGATACAAGGTAATTCACCAAGATAACTTCGAAGAGTGGATATCACCATATCAAGATCTGAAAAGGCAATGAGTGAGACTACATTCAAAACCAAAGACAATGTCTATGAGTTGTTGGTTATGTCATTTACATTGAACAATTCATTGAGTCCTTTCATGGGACTAATGATAGAGGTTTTATGATCATACATTAATAAAAGTTGTGGTACTTTATTTGGATGGAATTCTAATTTATAGTAGTAGTAAGGAGGAACACTTAGAACATTTGAGCCTAGTGTTTTAATCACTAAGAAATGATATCATTGAGCAATTGGTTTCTGTTCAATTTCTAAGCGTTTTATGAGCGGGTTTAGATTCATCTACTGGATCCTTGTTGTCCTTACACATATCCTTGATCATAAGTTATAGTATTCTTTGCCTGACCCTGATGTTAGAAATATGGGATATGCTTTTTATCCCTAAACATGTGCTAAATATAGAAGAGAAAGAAAATATTTTTATTCTTGCTAGCAATTCTTGTTGTAATTGGAGTGAAACTAGGCTCACAAACAATGATTTTTTATTGGTTTGCATGCTAAACAAGCACAGGGGACAGATCCCTCATGATATCATGCGAATGCACTTTCAAAAATTTTCCATAGAGTATGACTTAGTGTTGATGTTTGAATCCTACCTGTTGTGCTAGTCACATCATATTCTCATAATAGTGTGCTACCAACAACTTCCTTCTTATATTCGATGCCCAAAAAATTGTTTACTACTCCCCCCTGTCATGCTACAGGATACTCTCTAAAGAGTGATCTACTTCCAATGCACATGTCTTCACCAGATCTGGAAATACACACTTTCATTGTTGTTAACATTCTGAAGCATTTTTTATTCATCCACCAAAAGCATATGAGTCCTTCCTTGATGGATGATTGAGGTCGCATCTAGCTGCAAATTTAGTCAAACTCCATCTTCTTAAAAGGAATTATTTTATGCCATATAGGAAACTAATGATTTGATTTGGAATAAATATATATTAAACTCTTTCAAACCCACCATAATTCTGTAAATATCAATATATTTATCTTCCATATTGTTTTTATGGTAGTAAAAAGGATGCAGATCTAAATCATATACTTTTTCCTCCAACATACTACCATCTTACTAGTTCTAAAACCTCCAAATAAGCTAGGAAGATATGTTATTTATGCCACTTTGATTAAGTCTGCAAAAAGGCTAAGAAGACATCATGCTAGCATATTTGCTCCTCAAAAAATGTTGGCATACCTATTTTCCTGCTACATTATGATTCCAATTTTCATCAAATATCAACAACAATTATTCCAACAGTAGTTGCACTTCCCAAGAATGAAAATTCTAACATCTTCTTCAACCTATTTGCAGACCCAAAAAACTTTGTTCTCTTGTTACAATGTATGCAAAATCTAGGATTGTAGATTATGCATGAAAAGTGTTTGATGAAATGGTCATAGTAAGATCGGCATTGTGGAATTCAATGATTGCAACATGTCTGCAGAATGAACTTGATCTACAAGCCCATGAACTCTTTTCTGAAATGCATCATCTAATCCTGAGATTGTACATATTTACGTTTGTCAATGTTCTTCGGGCTTGTGCAAACCTTGGTGTTCTGGAACAAGGCAAAGAGCTTCACATCCATGTGATCAAAAATGGATTTGAGTCAAATATATTTGTAGCTAGTGCCCTTGTTACCATGTATGCTAAGTGTAGTAGAATAGAGTATGCACACAAAGTTTTCAAAAGAGAAACCAAACATGACTTGATCTTATGGAGTGCAATGATTACAGGATATGCTCAGGCTAATTTTGGAGAGGAGGCACTGGACCTCTTCTACAAAATGCAAGGAGAAGGTATGAAATAAGATCAATTCATCTTTGCAAGTATTCTCTAGGTATGTGCCAGTTTGGAAAACTTAGGATATGGTAAGGAGATCCATACCCATATCATTAAAACTGGATATGGGTTGGATGTTTCAATGGGAAATTGCCTCCTTAACATGTATAACAGATATGGTAGTACAAATGATGTGAGAAAACTCTTCTGCCTAATGAACAAATGAGACATGGGCTCATGGTCTACAATTATTTCAGGATATGCCCACAACAATTGTGGTGAAAAGTCTCTTTCACACTTTTGTGAAATGCAACGAGTAGGAATGACTGCAACCAGTCAAGTATTGTGACTATGCTTAAGGCATGTTGTGACCTTGTTGATGTCAAATTAGGTATGAAGCTTCATACCCACATTATTAAAGTTAAATTGAGCCAAATATTTGTCTGGCTAGTGCCCTAGTCACCATGTATGCTCAATGTGGGATGATAGAGGATGCATTTCAAGTGTTTCATAACATGCTTGAGAAAGATGTTGTTTTATGGAAAGCCATGATTGCAGGATATGAAAAAAATGAGCATTATGATGAAGCCCTTGAATTCTTTTATAAGATGACAAGGGCCCGCATAAATCCTGATCAATTCACGTTCGCTAGTGTGCTAAGTGCATGTGCATCCCTTGGAGCTCTGGAACATGGAAAGGGAATCCGTGCTTGTATTTTGAAAAGTAAGTTTGAATCAGACCTCTCAATTGGGAATACTCTAGTTACTCTTTATGCTAAATGCATAAGAATAGAAGATGATCACAAAGTCTTTGAGAAAATGCCTAAACAAGAAATTATTTCATGGATTGCATTGATTTATGGATATGATCAGAGTGGGCATGGAAAATATTCTTTCAACCTTTTTTCTAAAATGCTACAAACAAAAGTTAAGCCAAATTAGTTTTCCTCTTCCAGTATTCTTAGTACATGTGCAACATTAGCTACCCAAGAAAAGGGAAAAAAACTCCATGCACACATGATCAAAACATGATTTGACACATATGTTTATGTTTCTAATGATCTTGTTACAATGTATACCAAGTACGGGAGCATAGAGGATGGAGAATTGGTTTTGAAAAATACCCAAACGAGATGTGGTTTCATGGAATACAATAATCGGTGGGTATGCACAACATGGAAAAGGTTACAATTCTCTCTGACTCTATGAAGAAATGAAATGGGAAGGAATTAAACCTAAGGATACCACCCTTTTTGGTGTTCTTTCTTCTTGCATCTAGGTAGGGCTACTTGCAGAAGCCTGTCACTTGTTTGATTGAATGATTCGAGATTATGGTGTCTTCCCAAGAGAAGAAAATTATGCCTGTATTGTTGACCTTCTTGGTCGCATAGGACACTTAGATGAGGCAATGAAATTTATTAAAGGAATTCCATTTGAACCTAATGTTTTGATATGTAGGACATTTCTTGGTTTAGCAAACTCACTCAAATCCAATATTATTTCAATGGTTTAGCAACTAGGATGGAAGCAAACTCACTCAAATGCAATATTATTTCAATGGTTTAGCAATTGACCAAGATAGAGGATAGTCCAAATTCTTCCTTTTCATGCATCCTCCTTCCATAATGAGGTGAAGTATCTAGTTTTCATGTTGAAATATAATGATTATAGGTTTGAATATTGGAACTTTCTCTATGAAAAAATAGAAAATCAAGTCTCAAATTGGTGTCATAGGTGGTTAACAAGAGGAGGAAAATTGAAGTTAGTAAAATTATTCCTTGAAGCTAATCTTATTTACTGACACTCATTATCATATATTCCAAAAGGCATAGTGGAAAAAATACGCAAGAAATGTTTTAGTTTCTTATGGGAAAGGAACAAACAAAAGGAATGTATACCACTAGTAAAATGGAACAAGATAGAAAAAACCAAATGAATCGAGGGGTTGAGGGTCAAATTTTATAAAAGTATTTGGTCAAGAATTGGTATAAAATAGTTTATGGAGGATTTTGAAACATGATGGACTATATTAGTGGATTATGTCGGTGCAATCACTAGGGCGCGCTCCCAAAGCCTAGGAGGTGTGCAACCTGCCAGGGGATGTCATCCAAGGTTCATCTAGAGTTCTAAGGATCAGATATTCATTCTGTCAGTTTTCAGGAGGAGGATAGAGGTTAGGGTGCTCAGTTTGGGATAGTTTCTAGGTGGATCTGTTGAGTATAGAAACCAGGGTGAGTTTTCCATCATTTGTAGCAGTTGTTGTTAGTTTCCTAAACTGCATTTTTTTGATCTATCTGTGTGTGCACAGATCTATCCACATCTTCTGTCCACAGGTATTTTGTATTAGTCGCATTGTATTCTAGTGATTATCCATGAGATATAGTTGACGATTAATTCTCTGTTTTTTGCATATCAATTGTATTTCCTACTTTTTCCATATAATACATGCTATTGAGATCGTGTTGGTTCATTGCTTCGCATGCTTCATATATATTGTTCAAACCTTATTTGTATGTCACACACATGCAAAAATCACCAAGCATGTTAAACAATTAATTAAAATGCATCCAAAAACCCCCAGAGTATTAGATCTTAGAGTCAGAACACTAGTTCAATAGTAGATATCCAGATCGATCAGATTTGGGATATTTCATGAGATTTCATCATTGGTCCCCATGAAAGGTTGAATTTGTTGATCTTTCCCATCATATTGATCATTTGGTTTCATGGTTACATTGGTATTTTGAGTATGATGATTTCATCATGGAAGCTTTGGGGTAAAACTTTTGGGTAGGTCCTCTTTCCTTTCTGCATTGTCATTTTAGTAGTTTATCTAGCTGATTTTCTACAAATTTTAGGAAAACAATCTACATTTCCCTTTGCAGTATTTTTTTCCTTTAGTTATTTACTTCAGTCTTTGCATAAGTGTCATTGATTTTTACCTAGTTATATCAACATGTGGTTGTGTGTTGTGAGTCTTTCTTTTCTTTAAAAAAAGGTTATCCATTAGTGCTTTTCCTAGGTTAAAATCTGAATGTCTATATTTTGCATGCCGATTCTTTGTGTCTACCATTAGAGTGAGCTTGGATGGGGGTCTCATTTTTCATGTTCCTGGAGCATTAAGCCTTTAGGATGGGTAGTTTGAGGAGACATGGGAAAGCCTTGAGTCATCTTATGTCTTGTCTCCTCATCTTTTATCATTGAGCCTTATGATTTGAGTCAGTCATCCCCCCTTCATCCAAAAATAGGGATATGGTACTTGGTTCTTTTCATCTTGATCTTCTTGAGTTATAAATTTGCACTAAGGGAAGAGAGACATCATCCTTCTAAAAATAGAAATATGGGTGACATCATCTGGAAAACAAGGTCCAAAGGCCTTTGGATGCCTCAAAGATCAATAATGTGCTCTCGAAATCTGAATTTGGGGCCTAAATCACAACCTGCCAAAAATAACAAGTTCCTGCGTGTCGCCTAGAAAAATGTCATCGGGCTTGGGATCCTACAAGAACTCATATTGTATGCTCTAAACTGCCCCAAAATGTTAGGAGACCCACTCAAATTGTGCCTCCTAAAAAGTAGTAACACCTGTATACATCTCTCTCCCACAAATGCATGGAAACCAAGTAGACTGTGACTCTTGAACTAAGTAACCTTGTACTGATCATGTACCTACCTTGTGTGTGAACCATCCTCCTACTCAACATAAGTGCTAAAACCATGAGAAAATATCAGTATGCTAACCAAAGTTCTTGATGCTAGCTCTTAACTCTCAAGACTTTCAAGGGTGAAAATCTAGGGGTTAACAAGACCACAGTGCAAGAAAATGACTTGGCTCATTGTGCAACATCTAGAAACTCCCGGTTGAACCAATGAAGCCCTTTTTTGCTTGGTACCTTATCTTGGGTGGGTTTTCCATTGGTCATTGATTTGTCCATCTTGGATTCCTCCAAGGCCAAGTGTCATTTCTATAGGTGACCAGAGAGTCTTAAGCATCAAATTTGGTTATGTTGTTTTGTTAAGTTAGCGTGGAAGTGGGTCTTTGAATTTTTGGCCATATTTTCCATGTCCTCGTTTCCTGGAAGTATGCCCTATTAGGAGACTAATTTCCTTGGGCCATCGAGTTTCAAGTAGAATGGAAACTCATTAGAATTGAATTTTCATTTCTTATTTGGGAAAAAATAGAATTCTTCTATGTTTAGTTAGGCCCAAAGAACAGATTTTTTATTGGGAGGATAGTTTGCTAACATGTGCCATTCTCCCATTGCATATCACTATACAGGGCCAAAAAAAAGTGGAGTTGGACGTGGCACACTTGTACCTGTTGCTATATCTCTGCCTGCTTTAGGAAATCCGGATTTTGATCACAGTGATGGGAGGCCACGACAAAAAGTTGGCCAAATAGTGCAAGAAAAGTGGGAGTGGAAACAAAGATGCACTCACAACTTTCCTTTGTGGCTTTTGACTGATAAATTCCCAACGTTTTCCTTGTCTATCATGGATAATGAAAAGCAGCCTGGAAATTATGGTTGGGGCACTACAGAGCCAACTTAATGATGGGGTGAAGACCCTCCATGAATGACGAAGATAACCATACTCTTGATGCGAGTATAATCCTTACAACAACCTAAATGATTATCTTGGATATGTGCTATCAATTTGTTTTCTCCATTGATTGCACAACTTTAAGTTTATTTTGATTTTATGCCAAGTGGTTTTTTGAGGACAATAGTTTTATTGTTGTATGCCAAGGTGGCAGTTTTGATAGAACTTATGATCTGGACAACATTGATAGCTTCTAAGGATTTTGTAGCTGAATCTTTGATAGCTTGTGGTGGCTTCCATGTTGCCCTCTTTTTCAGGTAAAAATAGCCAAATTGTACATACTTTCATATATTAATAGTTAAAGGAAGTTTTCTTTACTAAAATTATTCATAAAACCCTTCAAACTTCATTTGAGTCTGTGGATAATTAAAAAAAATTCCTAGAAATCTTGCTTGTTGTTCAGAACTTCAGATAGCTTGTTGTAGTACACAACAACATTTTGCAGCAACACATTCACAAGCCTATACAGTAAATTCTAGTGCACCCTTGAGTGTTTGAACTCTTTTTGTCGATGGAAATGTTGTACCTTCATTTCTTAGTAAAAAATGTGGGTACATTTCAACTTCATTATACATTAGAGGGACCAATTCTTCAGTCTTCCAGGGTACTATTCCTATCATTAACTTATTTAGGCCATTGTAGTAATGGCATGTATTGAGCCTTCTATTCCTTTTGTATTGGGGTAAAACTTACACCAATCCAAACTTGGGTCTTCTTTCCAGCTTCACATGATTCTTGGTAGTTGGCATTGCAGTTAGTGCATATAATCCAGGAGACTTACAATTATAACTAATTTACGCAATTGAGGAAGTTTATTAGGTTGCAATGTGCATTTCATTCTGATCCATTCTTGTATATTTCTTTCTTGTATGACCAATGTGAACTAGAATCTAATTTGAATCAAATTTCATGTGACTGGAGGGTTCATTTGGAGAAAGGAACTGTACTTTATTTGATTGAGAAGGATGGGGTTGTGAAGGGTGTAAAGTAAAAGTCTACAACCGACGAGGAACTTGAAACATTTTCTCCTCTTATTGTTGTTTGTGATGGGTGCTTTTCAAATATGAGGCGCTCACTTTGCAATCCAAAGGTGCTTATTTCTATTATTTGCCACAATGTTTTTTTTTCCTTAAAGATAAGATAACAAACCAGTGGATTTGTTGGTGCATAATAAAAGTGCCATAAGTCAGAAGAAGACTTTTATTCATGTGGGCTATGTGAAGCATTTTTTCTTTTATAGAAAAACAAATTACATCGTGTTTCATCACAAATTTAAATGAAATGAAATGCAATATAAAAAAATACTTTTTTAAAGAATAGCGAAAATACTAAAAAAATGAAAAAATAAAGCTTATCTTTAAGCCTCTTGTTAAGACATGCAGTGCATATTATCCTGCACTTGTCTGAATCTTTATTGTTGTTCAATGTTTTCAGTTAATATTTGTGAAATCAATGTCCGATTAGGTTTTGTATTGATGTTATATGTTGACTAAAATTCATGAGCTTCCAGGTTTTAGGAAATCAAGTGAGATTAGATTTGTGTAGGTATATGGGAGTAATGATCTCATAGAATATTTTGTGATGCACAATAGAGATGCAATAAATCATATGTATACATATTTATTAAGAGAAGGAAAACATTAGTCTCCCATGGGTCACAGATATTTATATTTGTGGATAGTGATGATGGCATCCAAGTTTTGAAAAGGTTTCCTTTGTAGAGAATGTGGAGCTATATATACATCAAGGATGGTTGCAAATATTTTAGACCTATAGTAATCCCTAAGAAATATCATCTCAATCATGTGCATCATATATATGTAGACTATAGGCATTCATAATTAATGAAGTGGATGTTAATTGTTGAAGCTGAATTTGACTCAACATTGACAAACTATGCTAATATGCATTGATAATTTGGGCATGCCCCAAAGGTCATAGCATGGATTTATAAATGGGGATGCCCAAGAGGTCATGACATAATATAAATAGGGCATACCCAAGAAATCATAACATGGCTTCATAAAATGGGGAGGTCCACGAGGTTATGACATGCCCAAGAGGTCATGACATGATGAGCTTTGAGAACCAAAAAGATGATATTATTTTTTCCCAACAAGATGTATTTTAATGAGGATTTCACTAGATTCCAAGTGGAAGAACTTAAAAAGGAACTTGCCATGTTTTGTGTTGCTAGGAAGGGTAATAAATGGATGGTTGTTGGTGATTACTGCCTAGATTAGTGATTTTCCTCCTCTAGGTTAGCCACATCCATGGTCTTTTGAGTGATGGGTCCTAAGAGGCTTGGGGGTATCTTCATTTCCTATTGGAAGTGTAATGGGATTTTTTGTTCATCTCCAAGCACCTTTCAGGATGTCATTACTAGGTGTGATCTTATCTTCCCATTGAGATTCATGAGATCCTTAGATGGGCCTTGTCCCCAGTTACTAGGTATCATTAGGCTATATAATTTAGAATAGGTATATAGAGATCTGGTAATGTTTGTGGTCCTAGTGGTATTTCCTATATCATTCAACATTGCTTCCTCTCCAAGGTTTCCATGATGACGTTTGAGAAACATTCTAGAGTCCAGATTATTTGTATTTGAATTTGAGCCCCCCCACTCTTTCAATATGTGCCATTGAAATTTTGTTATTTTCCAGTAGCATCCTTGGATGTTGTGATCCACACCTATGATGACCCATTTCTTGAGTTGTACCCAAAAATATCACATTTTTCTTCTTTAGGGGGCCTTATTCTTTGATGATTTCAGAACCTATACCAAGGCCTTGTAGATGTTTATTCATGATATGACTGAGGATGAGATTTTTCTTCTGAATCTTGACTTAGATGATATTGAACTCAATAGGTGCTTGACTAATGGATCATGTCTGGTGATATCTTAAGCCTTACAGGAGGCACCCTATATTACTAGAGAAGTTTGCCAAACGTGCCTGAAACACCAATCAACTTTTTATATTCTGAAATGGAGTGGATATACAGGGGATATGACACAAAAACATTTCAGGGCCATATCAGATTTTGGAAACATTGTTTTAGTTTACAGAGATTTTTCAAGGCCATTTCAAGCACATTTCTTCAGCGTTTCATGATTTAGGAAACTTATCCAATGAGACAGCCCACATTCTAGCCCTAAAAAATGACAAAAAACCATGAAAAATGGCCCCTAAAATTACCTGAAAGGAAGCATTCTGGTCTATTAGCATGGGAGATATGATTATTAATATTAACATCTTTATCTTGACACACTCTCTTGCTATCTATCTGATTGTTTAATTCCATTACAGATTTGCAAAGGTCCATTTTAAGTTAGAAAAAATTGTACTTGTTATGTTCCTAAAAGCTCAAAGGTTATGTGTTCACCATGTGATTGCTTTATACATCTAACTATTGAATTTTCTTTAAACTCAACAAGCAGAAATTCTTGCCAATTATTTTAATCACCTAAAAATTAATTTACTGCTAAAATTAAAATTCTAAAAATTATGCAAGTAATTTACAACTAAGTTCCTTAACTAGTTTCCACAAGGTCGCAACTATGATCACTATCTTCACAAATGTGGCAAGAGAGACGACTATGTCACAAATGTGGAAAGAGAGATGACTATGTGGAAAACATGGAAAGAGAGATGACAATGTGGCAAGAGAGATGACAATGTGGCAAGAGAGACGTCAAGGTGGCAATAGCGACATTATCAGGCAATATCGAAAAAAAAATCAAATTTCTTCTATTTTTCGACAGTATGGCGAATTTTGTCCATAATGTCGCAAATAGAACGTCAAAATTTTTACAATATGTACTAGTGAGTTGCCTCATGTTCATATCCTTGGCTGAAATTTTTGAGCAATTCCACCGAACGCTCTTCGTTCTCCATCTCTTGGGCACATTGAAATGTGTTCTCTTTCTCCTTTTTAATAATTTGATCAATCTTAACCTTTGTGTTATTTTCATCTCATGTGGCACTAGTTGACCACTCTATTGCAAACTCGAGTTCTATAGTCTCACTACTAAGTTGTTTCTCAACTTCCTCCTCTGACAGATTGACTTATGTCATCTCCTCTTGTGTTGGTTCAGCTCCAACTTCCTCCAGTTGCTCCTCGGGATGGTATGCTCCACCACTTTTTTCCAACCATATTTACTCTTCTCTCTAGGGATTCTAGTTCCTCATACAGTTCAACAAAGTCTGTGTTGTCTGATTCCTCTTCTATTGTAGGCTCTAGTGTTGTAGTCATTTATTGTTTTGATCCCTGGATGAATTTTTTTTTGCAATTTTGTTGAATTCTCTTCTCCTGCAATACACATGATTGTCTCCTAGTATCCATCTTCTAGCTCTGGATTGTCCAACCAATCCCCCAACATATTCAACTTCATCTCCCATTGAGTGAGCATATCAACGATGTGCTCCTCTTCCTCTTCTCCTTGGGAAGATTATGATATATTCTCCTTCATCATGATAGTCATAGATGGTTATCCTTCCTCCAATGCAACTGCATCATAGACACGGTTAGCTTTAAAATAATTTGGTCCCATGGCTTATTTCTTAGATTCTTTTTGCACCACCTCCTATTGTGAAACACTCGTACTAGCCTCTACTGGACTATTTGGTAGGAATATTTGAATTCCCCCAATGATCAAAATGCATTTTTTATCCTCCTCCACCAGCTCTCATTGTTGATATGAACTATCAGTTGAGTTCATGAGACTTTCATATAATCTCCTCTCTTCTCCCTTTCCCACCTGACAATATGTGATTTCTCTTATTCCCTCCTGGAAGTCTCTGAGATCAACATATCTCATCTCATTTCCCACCTGGAAATTTAATAATTTATCTCTTCCCTCCTGGAAGTTCATGAGATCTCTAGTTGATCCCATCTCCTCCTCATCACTGAGGTTCCTCCCATTCTCCGTGTTAACTCCTCAAATAAATCAGTAGATTTGTTTTGATTTTTAGATGATAGGTTGGTTCCTAAAATTGATTTCTAAATTTCTATCAATAGGTTAGAGAGTCTATATTTCCAAAATAATCTCAAAAGTCATGTTGATTTTGCTTCAGTCAAGAAGAAAGAAAAATATCAGGTTTCGGTGGTTTAGGTGAGCCTCCAGCATGCTCATTAACCACCGAAAGTGTTCATTTCTGGCAGATAAGGGGTCGAGGCAGAAGGCAAGCAACCACCGAAAATGTTTGAACGGGCAAAAAGAAAGCTCGTGCTTTCGCACGAGCCAGATGTCAAAAATCGTTGCAATGATGAGAAATACAACCACCGAAAGCTCGCATGGTGGGAGATGATGCACATTCGTGGTGTTCATCCGAAAGGTTCGAAGCACCTGTGTCTTATCCATTCCTGATCATTTCAAATCCACGCAGATCGATTATTGACAGGTATGATTGTACGGGGTTCCCTCCATTTCAATGGTAAGTACACCAGTCATCATTACCAGGTCTTTCCTTCATATGTAAACTCAATGAGTTATAGTGAATCCTGAATATCGCTGAAGATAATCACAAGTCCGCGATCTTATTAGCAAAGCATACTTTCAAAATTATAATCCCGCGTTCTCTGGCGATTGTCGAAGTGTCTCTGAGTTCAACGAGCATCTCGAGTCAAAGAAACCTAGGTGGGTTATCAGGTAATATCGAAAACCGTTCTCTTTCAAAGTTTCAGAAATGTAATTGCCCCCCGAAAAGATGAAGTTTCGGCATTTCTCAGCTAGATTGTCATCCGAGAGTGGGACGGTGTTTTAGTGAGTTCATTAATCATATGCTTTGTCATCCGATTTCACTGGTCTTTTTTCATAAGTGGTATTGACTGTATTCCTACTTCCCCGAACCATTACCTCCCGACCATTTTAATCCCCCACAGTTTTAGGTACAGTTGGTATAGAGTCATGTCAAAAGTAAGTCCTGCTTTGAGGTCCGAAGTAGATGCCATGTGGTATTTTGAAGATCATCCAGAGGTCGTAGAGTGTTTTAAACAGGTCGGAATTTTCACTTATTGTGAAAAATTGACAACCTTTCACCAACAAGTGCTTGAAGCATTCTCCCTCTCTTATGATGGAAGGATTGCAAAAATAGGCAGGGAGGAGTTCATTATATATGAAGTAGCTATTGCTGAATACACAGGGTTATCTAGAACAGGGGACTACTAGTTTAAAACCTCTTCACATTTATGACCTGACCTGTTAATTGAGAAATTTATGAGATGGAAGTCCTGGAGAGGGTAATAAAAAAGGAAAACACAGACCTCACTGAGAGGAACATTGAAATGTTCAAAGAAAATCAAAATCTCAAAGAAAAACATGATACAATCAAAGATAGAAACAGAGAGTTGATCAGAGAAAATATGAAATTATACAGGCAGCTCAGGGTTCTGAGGCTCAAGCTAAAGAAGTTTGAATCACCAGAGGAGGAACAAACGGGATTAGACACTTTGGCTAATCTAGCCACAACTATAATAGATGTAACAGATTCCCCTGCACAGTCAGCAAAGGTTCGTAGGTCTGCACGAATCAGAACTACAGTAGCTAAGAAAGTTTGAGTGCTAAAAGAGGATTCAGGACATCCATTTTTGCAATTTTGAAACTCTTCAAAGATTGAMTTTCGGTGGTTTAGGCGAGCCCACCGTGTGCTCATTAACCACCGAAACAGGCGCTTTCGGTGGATAACTTACTCAGAAATCTTCCCAGACAACCACCGAAAGCCTGTGTGTCCAGAATTAAAYGAGTTTGTACACAGGTCAGGGATTTTTGATATGAAAATATTCGGGATATTTTCCAATGAATGTCTAATGAATTATCAAGTCCATCCCAGCAGTTATTTTTGACAAAGCATGTTGAAAAGAGGTATTTCAAAGGTCTATGGATACTCTCTATTGAACAAAAAAGCAGGATGCTTTGCTACATCAACAAACTCGACTTGGTATCCATTTGAGAATTATCATTTAGCCTTGGAAGGATGTTCTACACTGCACCAACAACCCACAGAGAGAGAAATCAGGGATTGACCTCATTTTGATGAAACATCCCACTTATTTTGCAACAGATTTTGACTTGCTATTTTTAGTTGATTTGATCCATGTTTTTAGGATCAAAGAACTACTTTGTAATGCTATAAATATTAGAATAGAAGATGAACTAGGGGTTTGATTTTGGATGCTACCATGATGCTACTGTAATCAAAAGACTTATTCTTATTATATGAAAGATTTCAAGCTTCCCTCAGTTATGTTGTCAGACTTCTGTTTTCTGTCTCTGATATCTTGTGAGTGAATGTTCTTTGTTGATGCTCATTCAATCTGTATATGACTGTCATCTCATCTATTGATTGATTAAGTTTATAATCATAAGATATTTCTTTAGTTATTTAACCCATTCTGCTTATTTTATATGAGTATAATCTGGTTCAATAGCTAGTTTCTCTCCCATTTAATCAAACCTTGTCTGACTGTATTGCTAGAAGGCCTTGTGAAATTTTATATTTCTAGACAGTATTGAAAACACAGTCCAGTCCCTAGATATTCATCTTGATCCAAAAACCACATCAATTGTTAAGAAAATATTTCCCAAAAAGAGTTAGTTACCAGGCATCTCTGACTTACAGCCTAGGAGAGTTTCTTGGAGTGATAACATATTGGCGTCGTTGCTGGGGAGAGGAGATCGAAGCTCAGCTTCTCTGGGAGACGACATAGATCTATTTCTTGATGATAGACAAGAAATATACACTATCAGGTTGTACATTTTCTATCTGGCGACTCCATTGAAACGAAGTGGCTCCCAAAAGAGATCACACCAGGGCAAACCCAGAAGGCCCATTGACGACATCAGTTCCTGATCCAGAGAAAATCATCAGCAAGGGCAAATCTTTGCAAAGACAAGCCTCTGGATCTGCAAGTGCAATTGATTCAGGTATTCCAATTGATACTCATCTTTCCATATCTGAAAAGTCTTTGGTTGAATCCCCTGCTAAAACCCAAAATTCCCAAGAAATAAAAAATTCATCTCAAGTTTCTAAAATAGAAGAACCTTCTTTTTCTTCTAATATTATTGATTCTGCTCTTGATATTGACATTTCATCCCATACAAAAGAATCGAATATTGAATCCTCCCAACAGAAAGAAAATTCCTCTTCATCTTCTTTTGATTCGTCACCTATCAAACCTTTGGAAGGTGTTTTACACACTTACACCAATATGCTAGTCCTTGAAGAAATTCTCCATGATATGTCCTCTAAAGGAGAAGAAAATCTATCTTTGTTGCTCGGTCAGTTTTATAAAGCCTCTTACTTTCCACCTACTTCTGAAACCTCTGCTCAGGGTGAAGTAAGACAACCATTCTATTCTAACTTAGGCAACTCATCTCCTCCATCATCTCCTCCGAGCTACTCATCTCCTCCATTATCTCCTACAAGTTCCTCGTCTTTATCAACCACCAAGACTGCCATGGCTCCCCCTTTGACCAGGATGGAATAGATCTTGGCAAACAGATATGCCCCACTTGTCTTGCCAAACCCCCTATCTGCCATGCCAACAAGTGATTACCAGAAATACATGCCAAAGTTTACAGGAGCAGGGGAGTATACAACTGAAGAACACATTGAAGCATTTTATGCTTATGCAAAAAACATAAATATCTCAGAAGAAGATGTGTGGACCAGAGTTTTCATGCAGAGTTTGGATGGCCAAGCCAGAAAATGGTTCAAAGAGCTGCCAGCAAATTTAATCACTGGCATCGAACAATTAGATGAAGTATTTTTGAAGCATTGGGGAGAAATAAGAGATCTTCTCTACTACATTTCTGAGTTTGGAAATTTGAAGAGAGGAGATGGAGAATCAGTCTTGGACTTTATCAAGAGATTCAATAAAATGTTTGGTAAGATCCCAACAGAGATTAAACCAAGCGATGCATCGGCAAAGATCACATTCTCTGCTGCCTTTGATGCAGAGTTTTGTCTGATCCTTAGAGAAAGACGATCAACCACGCTTGCTTTAATGCAATATGCTTCTCTCGAGTTTGAGTCTAATATTACAGCATCACATAAGCTTAAAGGAAGGGCTGAGAAGAAGAAGTCTGTTGTTGAGCCCTCTTCATCTTCTAGTAGCCAAATGGAAAAGATGGCAAAGATGCTAGACAGTCTGACGTCTGAAATGTCAAAGTTAAAAGTCCAAAATCAGCAACCAGCAAGAGCGAAAGAGCCGAATACTTTTGTTCCCAAAAATCCAAATGCTTTTCCTTACAGAAGGATTAATCCACAAGTTCAGATCCTTCAAAGAGATAGAAATCCAATTGACGATCAGAGGGTCAGACCACCATTTCAAAATTCAGTATTGGATGAAGAGCAACAGCCATCTCCCGATGAAATTGAGGGTGCTGATGAAATAAACTGTTTTGGTGATGAGAATGAGTCTTCATTTTTGACATAGATTGACTATGAAGAGGCCCTGATGGATCAACAAATTCAGGAAGCAAGTGTAGAAGGAGTTGTCTACTTGACAGATGATCAGAAAAGATACAATTTAAGGTCCAAGAGTGCTGGTCCAAAAACACCTATTGTTTCCCCTGTGAAGGACAAGGAAGATTCTGCTCCTGTAAAAAGTAAAGAGGTTGCTGCCTATCAGCCTCCAGCTCCTGAAAAACAAAACCCCCCTCCAGCAAAACAACAGAAGAAACAAATTCATCCCCCAGTCAAAGAGCAAGTCAGCCTAAAAGATCCTTCTAATGAGGTAAAGGTTTCGGACAGACAATCTCTTTCTTTCAATTTTGAATCAGAAATTCAAAAGGTTAAGATACCGATGCCTTTAACTGAACTCGTGAAGAATGAAGTATTTAAAGAAGCCATCTTAAATTCTCTTGAGCCTAAGACCTCTCTGTCAGATGATTTTGTTAATCTGCAAGATGATCAGCCTAAAGTGACCATAGGGCCCATGATAGAAGACCATGATGATTCTTGTCCACCATTTTACATATCACTAAACGTCCATGACAAAATCCTTCACAATTGTTTACTTGATTCTGGGGCATCACATAACCTCATGCCTAAGACTGTGATGGATGAGCTTGGTCTCGAAGTCACCAAACCATATCAAGACCTTTTCTCTTTTGACTCTAGAAAGGTTAGATGTCTCGGTCTCATTAAAGACATGGTCATTAACCTTGCTCAATTACCAATGAGGAGCATGGTTATGGACGTGGTGGTTGCTGATATTCCACCTAAGTTTGGGCTGCTTTTGTCTCGTTCATGGGGAAATATTTTAGGAGGTACATTTCAGATGGATCTATCCTATGCTACGATTCCATTGTTTGGGGGAGAAATGAAAAGACTTTACAGGGAAAACCAGCTTTCTTATATCATCAGCGATGGAAAGAATTCCGTTAATCATCCTATCTATGTTGTGGATACGGATTTTGGTTCATGCATCCTTTAGATTGATGATGGTCAAGAAACTCCTATGCATCTAGTGAAGCCTATTGAACAACAGGCTGAAAGTGAAAACATTGCAGTCTGGACAATGTACTTCGATGGGGCCAGCACTAAAGACTCGGCAGGTGCTGGGGTAGTTCTGATCTCTCCTTCAAAGGAGACCATATCTTTGTCTTTCAAGCTGGACTTCAGAACCACTAACAACATAGCAGAGTATGAGGCTTTGTTGATGGGGTTAAATTCAGCCAAAGAAATGGGGATAAAAGATTTGAAAGTATTGGGAGATGCAGACCTCATCGTACAATAGGTAAACAACACCTTTCAAGCTAAGCATGTCAGATTAAAAGCTTACAGAGATGAGGTATGGAATTTGCGTGATTCTTTTTCTGTTTTTGAAATTTCATACATACCAAGGGATATGAATCAGCTCGTTGATTCTCTTGCTGTTTCAGCCAGCACATTCATTCCTCCCATGCCCCCTAAGCTTAGTTATGAGATCCAAGTAAAATATCGACCCTCCTTACCTGATAATGTAAAATATTGGAAAGTCTTCGAAGATGATGATGAACTCAACAGATTTCTCCAAGTGGTGGATGAGTTTTCTGATTTGCACATTGATCAGCAGAACCTTAATGAAAAAGAATCACAAGAACCAGAGCTAAAGAAGAAGTTGGTCCAGCATGACATTGTTAAGTTACCAAACAATTATATACCTCGAGGTTTGGTGCCATTGGAGAGGTTGTTCGATCAGAATGATGTCCCTTACAAGCCAGACAAAAAGGAGAGAGATCCAGTTGTTCAAGAGCATGATATAGGAGGTAAAATCCAACCCAAGTTTGTTAATTTGTCTTATGAATTGACTGCTGATGAGAAGTCAAAATAACGTAGTGTTTTGAAGGAATTTTCCAATGTGTTTGCTTGGAAATATAGTGATTTAAAGACTTATGATCCTGACATTATTCAGCATAAGATACCTCTTGAAAAGGACACTGTTCCATTCAAGCAAAAACTCAGGCCGATCAGTCCTCTTCTGTTGCCAGTGATCAAGAGAGAAATTAAAAAACTCCTAGATGCCAAGATCATAGTTCCCTTGAGATATTCCAAATGGATTGCCAATCTGGTGATCGTAAGGAAGAAGAATGGTGAGGTCAGATTGTGTGTAGATTTCAAAAACTTGAACAAATGCTCTAAAAAGGACAACTATCCTCTTCCTAATATGGAACACTTGTTACAGAGGATTTCAGGAGCAAAGGTTATGTCCTTTCTTGATGGATTTTCCGATTACAATCAGGTTGTTTTCCATTCGGATGATCAGGAGAAGACTGCGTTTACCACTCCTTGGGGGACCTCTATGTACTCCAAGATGCCCTTTGGATTAATGAACGTTGGGGCCACATTCAAAAGGGCCATGGATATAGCATTTGTGGGAGAAAAGGAAAAATTTGTCCTCATATACCTTGATGACATTACAGTGTATTCCAGCAGCCATGTGGAGCATCTGAAACATCTGAAAAGAGTATTCTTAAAATGCAGACAGTTTGGGATCTCGTTAAATCCCAAGAAATCCCAGTTTGCTCTAAGAAAGGGTAAGCTCTTGGGTCACATCGTTTCATCCGAAGGTGTAATGATTGATCCAGCACGAGTGGAGGCAATCCAAAAGTTGTCCTTGCCAAGGTCAAAGAAGGACATTCAGTCACTACTCGGTAAGATAAATTTTGTCAGAAGGTTTGTGCCCAATTTTGCTGAATTAGTCAAACATATAACATGCATGCTAAAAAAGGGGGCTGAGGTAAAATGGACAGACAGCACGAGAAACTCTTTTCAGGATATCAAGCAAGCGATCATCGAATCTCCGATTCTGATCAGCCCAGATTACAGTAAGACTTTCTATGTCTTTTATTTTTCTTCCTATGACACAGTGGCAGCAGTCCTACTTCAGAAAGATGAGGAAGATTTTGATCATCCCGTGGCATTCTTCAACAAGACACTCAGGGATGCGGAACTAAGGTATGACCCTATCGAGAAACAAGCTTATGCTCTCATAAAAGCTTTAAAATCATTCAGAATTTATATCCTTCATTCAAAGGTCATCGCATATGTTCCATCATCTTATGTAAAAGATGTTTTGACTCAGCTGGATATTGACGGAAAGAGGGCGAGATGGATTGAAAAAATGATTGAGTTCAATATTGAAGTAAAGCCCACCAAATTGGTAAAAGGCCAGGGCCTTGCCAAGCTTTTGGCGGAGGAAAATCATAAGCTGCTGGATATTAATTTCATAGCAGAAATTTCAGAAAATTCACAGACAGGGTTGGTAGCGGAAGGGCAGCATGACAGTCAACAAGTGTCAGAGCACTTGGCTTCCTGTGAATGGTATGTTGGCATCATACATTTTCTGCAAAAGCTTGAAGTTCCTCCTGAACTCAGTTTGACTCAAGATCGAGCTCTCGAGCTCAGAGCTATCAAATTTTGCATTTATAATAATCAGTTATATTGGAGAGACCTTGTTGGTCTGCTTCTCAGGTGTTTGGATAAAGAAGAGTCTGTCGAAGTGACTCATCAGTTTCATTCAGCCGTTTGTGGTGGTCATCACTACTGGAAGACTACTGCCCATAAGATCCTGAGGGCCGGATACTATTGGCCTTTCCTCTTCGCAGATGTGTGTGCATTCATCAAATCTTGTGACAAATGCCAAAGATTTACCGGTAAGTAGCAACTGAAATCTTTACCCCTGAGCCCTATTGTGGTAAATGGCCCTTTCCAGCAGTGGGGTTTAGATTTTATCGGTGAAATAAATCCTTCGTTCAGTGGTCAACACAAGTGGATTTTGGTAGCTACCGATTATTTCACGAAGTGGATAGAGGCGATCCCCACTCAAAATGCTACACACCAGGTAGTCATGAAGTTCCTCTATGAAAATATTCTGAGCAGATTTGGATGTCCCAAGAGGCTGGTGGCAGATAATGCAGTAGTGTTTAAAGCAGAAGCATTGGTGGACATGTGCGATTCAATGGGCATCCAGCTTGTACACTCTACTCCTTACTACCCTCAAGGTAATGGCTTGGCTGAATCGTCAAATAAGATCTTGATCAAAATCATAAGAAAACTGTTAGAGGAAAATAAAAAGAATTGGGATTCCAAACTGAAATTTGCTCTGTGGGCAGACAGAGTGACTGTTAAAAAATCCATAGGAACTTCCCCTTTCAAGTTGGTTTATGGGAATGATGCTATCTTCCCTATTCAGTTAGTGTTGCCTATGGCTAAGTTCTTTCAGGAAGAGCAGACTGAGAAAAATGACATGGTAAGAAGGATGTTAGATTTGGTGGAACTGCATCAAGCTCGCGAGCAATTAGTGGACAGATTAGAAGCACATCAGATGCATATCAAAAAGACATTTGACAAAAAGGCGAAGGTGGACATTTTTTAGATCGGTGACTGGGTTCTAAAGTGGGATGCTCTTCGACAGGAAAAAGGCAAGCATGGCAAGTTTGATTCCTTGTGGACAGGCCCTTTTATGATCACTCAGGTGCAAAACAATAACACTTTCATGCTGTAGAATCTGGAGGGTGAGGAAGTGTTCAGTGGCCCGGTAAAAGGACGATTTCTAAAAATTTATTTCGTCTAAGGCTGCAAAGCCTAGACATTGTAATGGTAGTCTTACTTTTCATTTTTCAATAACTCCATGCACAATGGAAACACTAGCAGATAGTTTAGTTTTTAGGTTCTTTTCCAGGAAAGGCATTGATTCTATGGTTCTTGAAACCTCGCAGGGAGGTGTTCATCCCCAATAGGAGCCAGTGTTAACTCCTCAAATAAATCAGTAGATTTGTTTTGATTTTTAGATGATAGGTTGGTTCCTAAAATTGATTTCTAAATTTCTATCAATAGGTTAGAGAGTATATATTTCCAAAATAATCTCAAAAGTCATGTTGATTTTGGTTCGGTCAAGAAGAAAGCAAAATATCAGGTTTAGGTGGTTTAGGCGAGCCTCCAGCGTGCTCATTAACCACCAAAAGTGTTCATTTCCGGCAGATAAGGGGTCGAGGAAGAAGGCAAGAAACCACCGAAAATGTTTGAACGGGAAAAAAGAAAGCTCGTTCTTTCGCATGAGCCAGGTGTCAAAAATCGTTGCAATGATGAGAAATACAACCGCCGAAAGCTCGCATGGTGGGAGATGATGCACATTCGTGGTGTTCATCCGAAAGGTTCGAAGAACCTGTGTCTTATCCATTGCTGGTCATTTCAAATCCACGCAGATCGGTTATTGACAGGTATGATTGTACGGGGTTCCCTCCATTTCAGTGGTAAGTACGCCAATCATCATTACCAGGTCTTTCCTTCATCTGTAAACTCAATGAGTTATAGTTAATCTCGAATATCACTGAAGATAATCACAAGTCCGTGATCTTATCAGCAAAGCATACTTTCAAAATTCTGATCTCGCGTTCTCTGGCGATTTTCAAAGTGTCTCTGAGTTCAGCGAGCATCTCGAGTCAAAGAAACCTAGGTGGGTTATCAGGTAATATTGGAAACCGTTCTCTTTCAAAGTTTCAGAAATGTAATTGCCCCCCGAAAAGCTGAAGTTTCAGCATTTCTCAGCTAGATTGTCATCCGAGAGTGGGACGGTGTTTTAGTGAGTTCATTAATCATATGCTTTGTCATCCGATTTCATTGGTCTTTTTGCATAAGTGGTATCGACTGTATTCCTACTTCCCAAAACCATTACCTCCCGAACATTTTAATCCCCCACAGTTTCAGGTACAGTCGGTATAGAGTCATGTCAAAAGTAAGTCCTGCTTTGAGGTCCGAAGTAGATGGCATGTGGTATTTTGAAGATCATCCAGAGGTCGCAGAGTGTTTTAAATAGGTTGGACTTTTCACTTATTGTGAAAAATTGACAACCTTTCACCAACAAGTGGTTGAAGCATTCACCCTCTCTTATGATGGAAGGATTGCAAAAATAGGCAGGGAGGAGTTCATTATAGATGAAGCAGCTATTGCCGAATACACAGGGTTATCCAGAATAGGGGACTACTGGTTTAAAACCTCTTCACCTTCAAATGTTGAATTCAGGTCATATCTGTTACTAGTGCATAAAGCTTTGACTTGGAAGAAGGATATTCCCATGTCCTATCTTGAATCGAAGTGGCAGTCCCTGCTGAGGGTGATTTTGGTTTATATCACCTGTGAAGGACGCTATAACAGGGTGATGTATTACCATTTTAAATTACTGAACCATTTCACAGGCAGAGAACACTTAAACATACCTTACTTCTTCCATAAAACCCTGATTAAGATGGAAAAACAGGTAAAGGCCCAGCCTGCTAAAGTTGCAAGCATATTACCACATCAGGGACTGATTACCCTTATGGTCAGAGAAGCTCTGCAGAGGAAACAAATAGAGTGGGGTTTCTTTTTGTTTTGGAATGAGTTTGAAATAGAAAGACCTCCAGAAGCCAAGAAAACCAGAGGTAGAAAAGATCCTACTCCCAAGAGTAGTCACAGGAGGAGGAAGGGAATCTCAATGCCCAAAGATTCTATAAAAACATCACCCAGCAAGAAGGGAGGAATTAAGAGGAAATTAAAGTTTGAAGACAAAAACCCTGTCATAGGAAAAAACCCTCTCAATCTACCTTATAGTGACTCTGATTCAGAGCAGGGGATGGAAAAAACAATAGACAACTTGCAGAGCAAACAGGATGTAAAATTGAAGATAAAATTACCTTCATCAAATCCTTCAGAGACTCACAGGCAACCAGAAGCCGAAGCCTCCTCAAGCAGGCCTAAGAAAGGTAAGACAAAGAAGATTAATAAGCTCCTGTGAGAAAGTTATGAGATGGAAGTCCTGGAGAGGGTAATAAAAAAGGCAAACACGGACCTCACTGAGAGGAACGTTGATCTGTTCAAAGAAAATCAAACTCTCAAAGAAAAACATGATACAATCAAAGATAGAAACAGAGAGTTGATCAGAGAAAATATGAAATTATATAGGTAGCTCAGGGTTCTGAGGCTCAAGCTAAAGAAGTTTGAATCACCAGAGGAGGAACAAACGGGATTAGACACTTTGGCTAATCTAGGCACAACTATAATAGATGTAACAGATTCCCCTGCACAGTCGGCAAAGGTTCATAGGTCTGCACGAATTAGAACTACAGTAGCTAAGAAAGTTTGAGTGCTAAAAGAGGATTCAGGATAGCCATTTTTACAATTTTGAAACTCTTCAAAGATTGACTTTCAGTGGTTTAGGCGAGCCCACCGTGTGCTCATTAACCACCGAAACAGGCGCTTTCGGTGGATAACTTACTCAGAAATCTTCCCAGACAACCACCGAAAGCCTGTGTGTCCAGAATTAAATGATTTTTTACACAGGTCGGGGATTTTTTATATGAAAAGATTCAATATCTTTTCCAATGAATGTTTAATGAATTATCAAGTCCATCCCAGCAGTTATTTTTGACAAAGAATGGAGAAAAGAGGTATTTCAAAGGTCTATGGATACTCTCTATTGAACAGAAAAGAAGGATACTTTGCTACATCAACAAACTCGACTTGGTCTCCATTTGAGAATTATCATTTAGCCTTGGAAGGTTGTTCTACACTGCACCAACAACCCACAGAGAGAGAAATCAGGGATTGACCTCATTTTGATGAAACATCCCACTTATTTTGCAACAGATTTTGACTTGCTATTTTTAGTTGATTTGATCCATGTTTTTAGGATCAAAGAACTACTTTGTAATGCTATAAATATTAGAATAGAAGATGAACCAGGGGTTCGATTTTGGATGCTACCATGCTGCTACTGTAATCAAAAGACTTATTCTTATTATATGAAAGATTTCAAGCTTCCCTCAGTTGTGTTGTCAGACTTCTCTTTTCTGTCTCTGATATCTTGTGAGTGAATGTTCTTTGTTGATGCTCATTCAATCTGTATATGGTTTTCATCTCATCTATTGATTGATTAAGTTGATAATCATAAGATATTTCTTTAGTTATTTAACCCATTCTGCTTATTTTATATGAGTATAATCTGGTTCAATAGCTAGTTTCTCTCCCATTTAATCAAACCTTGTTTGACTGCATTGCTAGAAGGCCTTGTGAAATTTTATATTTCTAAACAGTCTTGAAAACACAGTCCAGTCCCTAGATATTCATCTTGATCCAAAAACCACATCAATTGTTAAGAAAATATTTCCCAAAAAGAGTTAGTTACCAGGCATCACCGATTTACAGCCTAGGAGAGTTTCCCAGAGTGATAACACTCAGTTTCACATATGTGAATCACTTTCCCCTCTGTTCCACTGAGGTTTTCAGCATGCCTCAGCCACTTCCTCACTACTTTTTGTTGCCTTCTAGTTAACAACCTCTAAAATGGCCATTTTACATTCTTCTTCAAAGGCCATTCATATGTCCAGTGTACATTTTCTTCTTGTTGCATCTTCAATGTTATTTTCTCCATTCTTTACCTTATCTCAATGAGCTCCATATCCATATCTAGATTTATTTTATTCTTTTGGCCTTCCTTCCAACCACGTTCATGGCCTTTAGTAGCCATTTTCACCCTCTGATTTCCCTCCTAGCAAGTCTGTGGATTACTCTACCATCGAGAGCATCTCCAACTTCTCCCTGCAACCCAACTGGTTGTTCATTTGTTACTGCACATGTGCAACAATCAAACATAGGGCATACATATTTTGTCTCCTCCTTAACCTACTATCTATAGATGAACTTAAGTTTCTAATACCATTTGAGTATCTCCTTTATCTCCTTCTCCTGCTTGACAAAAAAATCAGGCTGTGATACCACTTGATGTAGACCCCCCCTTCTCTCCTCGGGGTTTCTCGACCTCTCGGTCAAGGATTGATTAGTCTTTGAGCTCAATTAGCTCCTTGAGACCTTACTAGTATCAATATCAATTAAACATGGTCCTTTTTAGTATTTTGGTGTAGGTTCTATGGCACCTGCAACCTCTTCCTTTGCATTGCTTAACTATCACGTTTTAGGCGCTAACTCCTCTTCTATTATCCATTTCTCATATGTGACCCCGGGCTATGTCTTCATGTAATCACGTGATTGTGGGGCATCCTAGAGTGGTTTGAGACCACACTTCTTTTCTCCCTGCAATTCACTATCACCTGCCACGTATCCCTTTAGCAATATCATGGTTTCGATTGCATCAAGCTCTAAGATTTTTAAAATCTGATCACTTTCTATCCCCACAATTAAGCGTGACCATCAATATTTTTATCTTGAGCATTCCCTATTGATTGACAACTGATATTTATCCTCTTTCTTCCTTGGTTAACTATCAGTTAGTGACCTTTTTTCTCCTTTAGCATGTACTTCCATATTTCCACAATCTATCGACACGTGTCCTCCTTTCAAATTGATGAATACAATTGATTTTGTCCCTTCAGGCTTCGGGAGTTTCAAAATCCTGCACACTCGCTCTCCCCCAGAGTGTTTCATACCCGAAGTTCTAGATTAGGTGCCACACAACCACCTCAAATCAACAGCTCTAGTTCACTTAGAGACTTCAGCCTTTAGAAGTCTCAACTTCCCCGCTTGCTTCCTCTTAGAATGCTCTCACCCGACGTTCACGATCTATCGATGCGTGTCCTCCCATCGATTGATGACTATGATTGACTTTGACTCTTTGGCCTTCAGGATTTTCGACTCTCCACCTTCACTTTCTCCCAGAGCACTTCTAACCAAAGTATAAAATATTTCGATGCATGCCCTTGTGGATATGATGGCCACGATCCACTTCAGCTCTTTGGGGTTCGAAAGTTTCCAACTCCTGTGCACTCATTCCTCCCAAAGTTATTTCACCCAAATATAATGAATTTCTTCCATGCGTCCCTCTGGATCTGACGATCCAGATCTTTTTTTCAACCATCGGCATCCCTTTCAGAGCGCCGAGCCTCTAAAATTTTGTATCTTTCGCCACGTGTTATCCACAATGGACGGTTACGATATGCTTCAGCCTTCAGGACTTCGAGAGTTTGTCACACTAGACACTTGAAATATTCCGAAGTGAATGTTCCCAGATTCTCAGGTTTGTCGACACGTATCTCTTGGCAACCAATGGCCTGGATTTACTTCGGCCTTCGACAATTTCACTTTCTCCTTATCCACAAAAATTTTGAAGTGCTCTCACTCTAGACTTGTGGATCTTGCACCACCTTTCAACCTTGATGATGGATGGTATCGACTGGCTCTAGGACTTTGAGACTTCGGCTATCCCATTCTCCTATGCAATTTGAAATTATTAAGGTTCATGCACCTCACCTGGATCCAATGGTTGTTGATCCTTTGTGTTCAGATCTGATGGATGGGATCTATTCCCCTCCTTTGTTCTCTCTTTTTCTTCCCTGAGCACTGATCTACAGTCCAGATTTCTCCCAACAACCAATCTGACGGTTGTTGTCACTCCTCCTTATGATATTTTGATTTCTTCCGACTTGGAAGAATTTGTAAGTTTTCAAAGGCCTTGGCCTTTGTTCCTCCCACAAGCCTGACTTCTTAGGTCTCGTCTTCATTTCAGTTAATGCTATCTCTTCTGATATTTTGGATTTACTCAGTCTCTTAAGGGTCTCAACCCTTCTACTCCATTCAAAGGGTTCTTGTGCCCTCCCAACAACCTCTCACTCAAAAAACCCCTTATTGATCGTTTTCTATAGAGTGTTTAGTAACTCTGTGAGTATATTCCCCTGATACTCTTCTCCTTGAACTCGATAAAGAGTTCTCTTTGTGCACACTTTCATCTACTCGATGCCCACCCGATAGAGCTCTACAGAGTTCTCATTGACTTTGTCTCTCTATGCTTCCTCTGCACAGTTTATCCTCCAAGGTATTCGACAACCTTGAGGTTCCCCTTGAGTTTTTATCTCTCTGGTGCACCCTCCTAACACGTTCTTTTATGACTCCATGGATTTCATATGCACACTCTTTGCGATGGCTATAGAATTTCAAGACTCTGTTGTGCACTCCTTACATAGCCTAAAGAACCCAGAAACAATTCAACAAACTCATAGATAGAATATTATATCTTCACCTGCAAATGAATCTTGACATAGGCATCTACAATATACATGCATAACACATAGAAACCATTCATAAAACACACAAAATATATAGAACCATATGTAGGAAAAACTGCTCCTTTTCATTAACATGAATGCTTGTACAAGTGTTTACAAAAACTGGGTTGCTATAGATTCTCAACACTTTCTCTTCTCCTAACAAATCTCAACTATCCTCCATGTTCAAAAACCTCATTTGGGCGTACCAAACTCTTACCTATGCTAGAGGATTCTTAGGGTTCCCTCTGACTACCTATCTTCTCAAAAAAAAAATAACTACCCCTTAAGCACTGTTACATTAAAGTCTAGGAATGAAACTCCCAGATCAATTGTGATCATTCAATCCTAAGCATTTTGATCTTCTTCAGTTTTCAATCAGTTCAAAAAAGATTTACAGGAAACACCAGAATTTAAGATTCCAAAATTATTCAATGGCTCGCTAGGGAACTAAGTTGTCTTTCCACGTGTGCTTGCTGATGATGCTCCTGCATAAAAACATTATTCAACGTGGAGAATAGAAATTAAAGAGTACTTGAAATAGAAAGGAGGTGTTTGGAAAGCAACTATTGGTGGATCAGTTCCCTTAAAGAACAATTCAAAGTTTGCAGCTCAAAAGGAAGAAAAGAAGAATGATGCATTGGCTCTCAAGACCATTCTCAATGGTCTCTCAAGTTCTATCAAAGAAAGCATGGGACAATGCACATCTGCCAAGGATCTATGGCTAAATATAGAGAATACATACCAAGGAAAAAATGAAGAAACTAAAGACAACTCCATTAAGAATAATGAAGGTAAAGAATCTCCAAAATCCTCTGATTGCAATAATTCTAAATGTGATGAAGTTCAATGTTTCTCAACAAGTGAATATGATCTAGAAATAGTTTGTGTAGAATCAGATGACAGTTATCCCATGGAAGAAGTAAAATAAGAACTTTCAAAGCTTAAAAAGAAAGTTGATTGGGGTCTATATGAATACAACTATGAACATAGTTATATAGACTATAGATATCTTTCTGAGAATACTAAAAGGTTTCTTGAAAATAATCAAAATCATATATTGAAACTAAAGGAAATTCTCAAAGAACGAGAAGAAAGTAAAAGGACTCAATTAGAAGAAAAGGAAGAAGAGATCAAAAGACGAAAGAATGAAATAGAATAAAATAAGAAAGTACATGATGAGACTAGAAAAAGTCTTGAAGTTAATATCCATCTCAAGATCCAAATTGAAGAAGCCAAAAGGGTAGAGGAACTATTAAAGAATCAAGTAAATGAAAAGGAAGAGTCATGTCGTAAGTTGGAATATGAAGTTTTTTATCTTAGAAAGAAAGTAGAGAAGTCAAACAAATTCTTGAATAGCTCAAAAAACTTGAATGAAATCTTGGATAGTCAAAGATCACCAAATGATAAATCAGGTCTTGGATACAACAAAGAAGCTACACATTTTGAAGAAAACACCTCAAAGAAGCTTGAGGTAAGTACCTAATTCTCAAAATATGGAAATAATGTTGCAAGACGACCATCTACACAAAGCAAGGAAACTTTCAAAAGTATAAAGAAAGGAAGATATCAAGAAGTCATCTTTACACCTCAAAGAAAATTCAAATGAGAGACACCTTCAAGATGGACACCAAAGAAAAGGTATGAAAATGTTTTTCATGGTCACTTTTACTCATGTAATGAATATGGTCACAAATCTTTGGAATACAGATATTATGCAAGGACAAATAATGAAAGATTTCATAACACCCTAAGGTGTTGGAGATGTAATCAAGTAGGACACATTGTTTCTCATTGTCACACCATGAGATACTATAGTTGTAGTGGATTTGGCCAAAATCCCAGGATTGTTGGAGCACAAGAAGACAATCCATGAGGAGTGTTTCATATAGTATGACCAGAAGAACACGTGATACTAGAAGAGAAGACAATGTTGGAAACATGGAAGCTCAGAGCTCAAGTCCTAAGAAGCTTGGACACCTTCAGAAGTGGGTGAAGAAGACTGAACAATCAGAACAGAATAGAATCCCTAACGCAAGATCAGGCTTGAATTCTTCATAAGAATAGGTGGGCTACATTGATAATGGTCACGTACATACCCGAGATGACCTATAAATAGGTCATGTACATTTCTGGGTTTTCTATATAGAAAGTCGTGTACATGTGGTAAAAGCCTTGGAAAGTAGGTTATGTAAATAAGTTGCAGCTTGATGTGATGGTATAAATCTGTGTTATAGGGTCTGACATGGTTTGTTTTAGGGTATGACATGATTTGTTGCGAGTTTTCATGATTACATGTTGGCATACATAATTGATGTATGTATGGTGATAACATATGGTTGAGTGTTGAAAGTCTATCCTTGATGCATTATACTAACTCTAGAGTATGGATTGAGGCTTTTTCTATTGAGGAACAATGTTGGATGTGACAATGAAGTTATGGAAATTTTGTTATGAGATATATCATGATGATGCTACCTATATATGTCATTGATCTATTGAGGCACACTTCTAGTACATGTATTTTTGGATGCTTAGTATTTCCTGTAGTGAATGGTGGTTAAGGAATATTTGTTGGGGTACATGGCTAGTACATATTTGAGTTCCATTGATATATCTTATGATGTATTGTTAAAGGTATATTTGTTGGATATCTTGGTGCATGCATTTGGCATGTGGTTGAGCTACATATTGGGACATGTAGTTGATGAGTTGATGAATTGGTTATGTTGTACATCATTGATGAGTCATAGTTTGATGCATGGTTGATGCACTTGCTTGGTACAAATGGTGATACATGTTTAGTGAAATGTTGATGCACTCATAGATGGTATATGTTTTTGGGTGATAGTAATTTGCTAAAGTACATCATTTGTATTTCTTGTTTAGCACATAGTTTGGTACATGATACAAGTGGTGATACATGTTTAGTGCAATGTTGATGCACTCAAAGATGATATATGTTTGTGGGTGATAGTACTTGCATAAAGTACATCATTTGTATTTTTTGTTTATCACATAATTTGGTACATGATGTATGGATGACATAGTTGAGACACTTGTTATGATACTTGGCTGATATATTGATACATTCTTACGACACTTGGGTCATGGTAGAGGCATGTCATGAGTAATATGACACTTGTTTGAGGCACACAGTTGGCATGTTGGTAGAAGCATTTTGTTGGTACACAGTTGGCACACGTTCTTGGCATGTGGTTGATACACTTTATTCATGATATATTATGGAATATTGTATGGTATTGATGTACATGGTTGATGTACACAGAGGTTATGCATGGTTGGTGTTTTGTTCATAATTCTCTATTCATTGTTGACATATCTCTTACTTCATGATGTATGGTATGGAATGAGTTTGATGCATGGACAAGTTCAAGGATCATCATAAGAAGAGAGAATCATTATTGAGAAGTTGATCTATGTCCCGATTGAGCAGTATCATTTGTAGTGGTAGCATATTGTTCATATTGCAGAGAATATAGGGGGAGACATACCCATAGGGGGAATCATTCTCCTTCCCATGATTCCAGGAGGAGAGATTTAGCAATATGAAAAGGTAAATACTTGGAGAAAGAGCACAAAGACATGGTTCCAGGGGGAGTGATGGTCACAGGGGGAGCATGAGTGATATGTCTCCCCTCTTGTAAGAACATCTCTCCTGAGCATATATTGAATATCTATTTTTAGTAAGAGAGTGATTGCAAGTTATCATGGGCGCATCAAAATTTCCATAAGTCTCAGATCTTGATGACAAAACTTTCAGAAGTTCATAAACCCTAGTTTCTGAAGGAGCACGCAGGTTGTAGTGAGCTAGAGCGCGTACATATGCGAGATACAGTGAGGCAGGGTGCATACACACACGAGATGAAGGAGATCAGATCATGTATAGTAGGAGAAATTCATGGAGACTTGAGTGTGAGATTTTTCCAGGTTCTTGAAGTCTGAAGCAAGTTCTAGATATGCATTATATGGGCTCAGATCTACTATAGAATTTTTGGTATGGTTACATGACTTTTTTTATGGATACTTGTTCTTATGGTATGGTGAATGCTTAAGGAATTATTGGTATGGATGTCATGATATGGTTCATGTTGGTTGATTGATAGAGTGAGAAGCACTCTTATGTTTCAGTACTGATATGGTTTCCATCGTATATCGGTTGCTTATACATGATTAAGTAGCATTCATATTGTATGGTTGAGGAGAATGAGTAAGTTGTTGGAGAGCATAGATGTGTTGTGATTGGTTATGGTACATATTGGATAATGAGAGGTAGAAGTGGATGTGACTGAAGGCTGCAGAGGATCTGTGTTTTAAAAGGAAGAGAAAACCCTTGTTGTTCAAGAGGCATACACAGGCTGTAGTACAGATAGGTCGCATACATACACATGTTTTACTACTGGTATGGCACGTACATACACGTACTTCACTACTGACATGTTGTGTACCTGTTGACATATTGGTATCTGTTGAGGATTGAATCCTCTTCTTATCTAGTTCTTATTTGTGTAATCTAAGTCTTGCATTGCAGATTTGGTGCTCTTGTGGATTTAATACTCTATTCAGTTGTTGTTGATAAACCCCAAGGATTGTAGTCCATCATAAAAATAAAATTGTACATACATCTTGTGTTCTTTGTGTTTTTTGTGGTTATGGCTTATTGATGATCTTTGTTGATGATATATTTTTATATACAACTGGTTATAAATTGATAGTAATAAGTGTTGAGTACATTTTGATTGATAATTAAGGAGTTTTGTGAAAGGAATTGAAAAATAGACCTACAAAGATGCACGTCCCCCCCGCTCAGTGTGATCGATGTGTCCAACAACTAACTAAATAATTTTTGATAAGAAGGAGGGAGACAAACTTGGACCCTATGTTTTCTATCAATCTTGTTCTTGAAACTTTTCTCCAATGCTTCACTCCAACACTTTATCCAATCACCTACATATATAGAGAGAAATATAGTTGCAAGAGAGGTATCTACAATAATAACTAACTTTAAAAATATAACAAATTAAATCCAATTAATTAGCGTTCTATATAATTGAATATTCAAATGAAACAATCATGCACTAAAACACATAAATAGACAGGAAAATTTTATCTTAATTAACTTAACAACAAAAATGAGAAATCTTAAAACCTGTATCGGTTGCGGCGTTGCTCCGGAAATGACATCCAGGTTCCTCCACTGGACCAGTGAATATCACCTCCACCTCCAAGTTCTTCACACAAGAATGTCCAAGAAAGAGATATGAATTCTTTCTGTCGAGATGAAGAGAATGAATACTACTAGAAACAAGTGATTCCAGGCTTCAAGGGGATGTTCACAAACTCGATATAAAGGGCTTGTAGACTCTGGCAGGAATTGAACAACATAATGATGATTCAAAGTATGATGTCCTCTCCTTTACCCATTGGATATTTTTATACTCTATCCAAGTGGTTGGAGTAGTTGTATGCAGTTGTAGATGAGAAATAGGGGGTCAAGAACTGGGGGAACCCATAAACCTCACCCACAATTACAAGATTTATTATTTTTTTGAGAAAAATAAATGTGTATGTGCCCTACACATTAAGGAGGAAGATGCGTATGTATGCTCTCTTTATGAGTGATAGGGATCTTATATGTAGAAAAATGGTTTTTTTTAATGATTTATGAGGAGAAAAGGGGAATTGAGTTTGCAAGTAGGGAAATGGTATGGCCAACATGACATCATGCACATGACGTGGAAATTGGTGATGTAATAGACTCCCATTAATGTGTGAGGTTATAAGGGAAATTGGAGCCGAAATACATTGTAAATCCAAGAGGAGAGAATGTAGTGGGCCCAGGTAGAGGTCACCAAACACATGTCCAAGAAAATAACCTACAATAGAAAACAAGTAAGAATACTCTCTTCTCGAGGTAGGCATACCCATGCTTCATAGTAACAAAAGAATGAATTTCAAATCAAGTACATTGTGGATCCATGAGAGATGTATAGAACTAGTGATCATGACTACGAAGAGATACACAGTGGATCCATGTCAAAAGAGATCATAACCACAAAGGGATACACAACGTATATATGTCTCAAAGTCAGAGGAGGGTATGGGAACATAAGAGATGTACAAATTGATCCTCCATGAGTACCAATGTTGTAGAAAGGAAGTGGTATTGTCAAATACAACTTTGGAAACAACATAAAAGGGATGATGCCACTACAGACCTGGGGTATTCAAACCAAGTGGTTTCTGGTATGAATCCACTCTATGCAAATAGATGTTCCAAAGTTGAACATAGTGAGACACCATTTGATTGTCGATCATAGATGTATACCATTAAAAAATGTGAGACAACCCACAAATAATGATAATGGGCATAAAGTTACCTAGTACATTCTAGAAAGTGAAAATAAATTGGTTGTTGTTGAACACTTGTAGAATCTATCGATCAATGGACATTGATGTATTCACATTGTCGATAGTGAGGAAACTTGCCACTAATGACTGCAACCCCCAAGGTAATAAAAATACTCTAGATCCCTATCCTAGAGTAATATGATATGAAGTCGATGGGAAAATATCTACTAGAAAGAGGGAATTAAGGCATCCCCCATCATCCAACATGAGGAACAATAAAAGGCCAAATATTTTGAAGGACTTGGGAGAAAGATTGAATGGACCTAGAATGAGTACGCCGCACCAAATGTAATAGCACAGAAAGGAGACCCTATAAGTAATAGCCAATAATTAAAACCACTAACATAAGAAAGGAATCCACAAATGGGGTCAAATGGAATCCAAGGTATTACACAAATCCCAATATGTGAATAACTTTCTTGTTGTCAAACACAAGGGAAATTGCTCAGTCAATGACCAATGATGAAAATAGGGCCAGGTCACCTATTAATGATGTATATAGGTGTAGGGTGTGACTGTAGGTCTAACTCTAAGAGAAATGTGTCCTAGTTGATAAGATTTGACTCGCTAGTTCGAGGTCAATGAGGGCCTTCCATACTAGCACGAGTATAATCCAAATATTCTTGTTGATTCTAAGAAGTACTTGATGACGAGAAGGCTGACATGAAAAGTCAATAATTTTGAGGAGTGTTCGACATAGGCTAGAACTTCTCTTGAACATAATGAATACAAAAAATTTATTTGGGTAGCATATACTCAAGGATTAACGATGACATAAGTATACAACATAGGAGGCATCGACAAACTCTCCATAGTGACTGGAAGAATAACTAGTCGGAGGAGTAAAAACATTGTTTAAATGGTTCGATTTCCTAAGGCCATACTAAACACAATTTGTTGATATATGGACGCAAAAATTCGTGCTTCATTCAAGGGAGACATGACTACTTCCAAAACATTGCAAAGATGACTCTTTCCCATCCTCCTTTTTTGTTATTTCATTTTCTTTTGTCTTTTTCATATTAGTAATCATGAAAAAGAATAAAATAATATTATAGTACAATGGAGGAAATGAGTGTAGGGGGAAAGAAAACTAGTTCCAAGAGAAAGTAACATACCTATGCTCAATGCAAGGAAACACATGTAGGATATGGACACTCGGGGGAATGTTTCCAATAGAGATATAGACTTCAAGTCACAAAGACAAAGATTGCAAGGCTACCAGCTGATGAAAATGCATAATTAAGAGGCTAGACAACAACAAGTTGAAGCCAATATTAGTCTCAAAAAGTGAAACCTGTAAATATGTAATACAATTACAACTTAACACAAAGTGGGGTCCCTACAGGTAATATCTAGAAAAAAGATTGAGAAGAAAAATGAGGTTTCAATGCATTTTCATGGTGGGACTAAAGAGGGCTCCCAAGCCTATGAAAATACTTCAGCATGGGAACCAAAATGAAAAACAAGGTTCTAAATAAGGCGCCCATGAAGGGTAGGTTCAACCACAAACAATACGAGACTTATATTTAGTGAACAAGGTTCCATGTTGCAACTCGGTGGGGTTGATCCTAAGGCAAAATGAGCCAAGAAACAGACAATCAAAAAATGCATGGAGGGGAAAATCTAACCTATATGTCATTTTCAAGATCATTAGCTGTCGGAAGGGATCGACACGACAAAAAGGTTCCAAAGAGAAATTTTTCTAAAGTCCTATACATATGACCGACAACACTCATTCATAAGTTATTAAGTCCAATATATAAACATATGATAACAATTTGTGCTATGGAATACAAAACTTGAAAACAAGAAACCCTAAAAGTACAATATGTACAAAGCATCGCACAACCTTGAAACATATACATATTACTTCTCTAGGTAAAGCATGTCGCAAGGATAAGGTCAAGGGTTTCTTCAGTATTCAACTTGTAAAGTTTCCAATTCAGGAAGAAATATAAATATATGATGCATGTCTTCCCATGGTCAAAAATCCATAATCATACATTCAAGTATAGCCTCATTCGAAGGCAATTCAACATCCAAAAAATTGGGACTTGATGATGCACAAATACCAGTTCTCAAGGTCTTACAAGAAGTAAGATCAAAATCAAGAGTAAATACCAGATTACTCGAGCCAAAAAGGGAAAGAAAGGGCTCACATACCCCCATTGGATACAACACCTAATCAATTTTGGAGACCTTGTATCGAGAAGGAAAACATGACTATAAAGATACCATATTAGAAGCAATTGAACATTGAGGATAAGACACCACATAATTCACCAATGGCAAGGAAGAGTCTACTAGAACAATAGAAACATACAAAGGGGAAACCTGAGCTAAAGTTGAATTATGATGGTGATTATCACATGCAAGATGATATAGCAACAATGCTTATTTTGTGAGGAAAATGCATCACCCAAAATAATGTAGACACCATAACATTCATAGTATAAACATAATCATGCCCAAGAAGCATATTGAATTCTAAAGGTCCTTGCACCACTAACAGATCGACTAGGAAAATATTCCCACCTAACATCATAGGGATTTGAGGAAGGATCCCCAAATATTCACTAAGTCTTTTTTTGAAAACCACCAAGTCATTGTTAGTTGACACAACATTGGGGTAACCCAAGCTTTCCAAGTCAAGGAGGATAAAATACTTGTGGAGGCTCCTTCATCTACAATACATTGGTATTTTTTTTTTAATTAGCTTCAACCCTTATTTAGAAGGGTGTAGAAGAAGGAAGGTAATCATGTGTAAGGTTATTTGAAAACTGTGTTGTTTGACACACTTATATTTCTCAATCTTTTAATAACCTGCTCAAAGTCACCAATTGCAATGATTTCCTTATACTCTTCTGCGCTAAGAAGTTTTAGGCCCATGAAAACTACCAAGGCCTATGTTTGGTTGTTTGTAGAGTGAACCATACCCCATGCAAAGATAGTTTTTCTATTCCATTAGGATAAAAAAGGACCCCCCGCCCCCACACACCAACCTCTCCTGGGTTGTTTTTCGACATGCCATCAAAGAAGAGAATGATTTTTCATTGCTCTTGCCTCTAATGTGTTATGACGAAAATATCTCTATGGAATGGAGTAAACCACAATAGATGGAATGACACACAAAAATCAACTCTAATCCCAAGTATGCAATATAAATGAAATTCTAACAAGATAAGGTCAATATCCTACCTCGTCCACACGTTTGATGAAGACCATCGTTGAGCACGCAACTCAAAGATTTATACCTGCAAATTTTCCTCAACAACTAATATGTGCAAGCATATAGTGATAATATATAATGTTAGCATATAGATTATCATAATCCATTAACATACATGACAAATACACCCATGGAAAAATAATTCAAATATTTTCAAGATATCAATTGGATAAGAAAAGAGTATTTCTATTAAAATAACCAACAAACATATATAGGTGACAAACGTTTGTAATGACACAAATGAGAACTGAAAAACTAAGTCTCTCCAGCTAGGCCTCCACCACTTCAATCCTCCACCAAAGGCAATCTCATATAAATGAGAAAATTAGATTCTCCATCACAAAGAAGGAAACAATTAGGGGATGAACAAGGGGTTCATACTTTCAAGGATAAAGGGATGCATACTCAATATAAAGTGAAATTTCTACAGACTGTCTTTTCTCTCAAAGTTGAATTTGCTCCTCAAAGTCTTGTATATGGCTCAATTTATATCCTTCATGTTGGAGCCGCCTTTGTTTTTTAACCTGTTTTGATTTTCATATCTTAATGCTCAAAATCCAAAGATGGCTTTCATATTTTCCTTCGTCTATTCCAAAATCTCTTAAGTCTCATCACCCGAGCGACAACGGTTATCATACTCTCAAGGCGAGTTCTACTTTTTGTTCAAATGATTTTCCCCCTCTTTGCCTCAGAATTTTGTATGTTGGATGATATAAATCACATAGTTCACAAGTCCCGAAGAGAAAAACGGTGAAATCACTTTAAAGTTTTACCCAGGTCAGTAGTGAGAGTAAACCTTTTCTAAACTACGGTTAAGCATTATCGGGGTTTCGCATCTCGGCGTTTAATAACTCCAAAATTCTTACTGTCATAACCCCGATAGCCGAAACCGCGAGTTTCTTGTTTTAGTAACCCGTGGTAAGGTTAACGGTAAAAGATTAGTTGTGGTTAAGTTATGTTGGAAATTTGTGACTCGGCGTATTCTCTTTTAAAAAGCTACACTGTCAAAGCCCCGAGTCGCGAAGTCACGATAAATATATAAACATAATTAATTAAACACTTAATCCAATTTTATCCTCCATTTTAATTAAAACATATCATCGCGATCTCGCGATCTCGCCACTTGGCGTACAAACTTCCCGGAAGCTATACCTTCGAAGCTCCGAGTCGCGAAGTCGCAATCTCACGATTTCGCAACTCGGCATACGAACTTCCCGAAAACTATACCTTTGAAGCTCTAAGTCACGAAGTTGCGATATAAATAATCACGTAATTAATTAAGCGCCTAAACATAATTACATTTTTATTAACCAAAGGTAATCATCGCAATCTCGGGTGGTAGAGGTTCAAAGGGTTAAAGCGAAAACTCATGATGCAGCGAGTACCGAAAGATTAATTAACTTTGAAAAAACCTAATTAATTGAACTAATCCAGTATTCCTCATGATTTGATGCATGCACAGTTTACGAGGAAGTCTTAATTCTTTTACGCCAACTGACATTTCGAACCACTAAAATTTATGAAATTAATTAGAAACAAGGCGAAGCGACAAGTAAAGATTGGGTTTTTATTGCTAAATTTATATTTAAGCGTGATTTGACCGATCTATTCTTAAAAAGTACCAAGTTTTTGAATATATAGAGTTGTTATTTGTTATCACAAATTCATTTCTACATTACAGAGAGCACACTTTTCTCAGTGAACTAATTTTTGTATGTATACATATTTTTACCGCAGAAGAGCTAAAGCAGGGTCTCTCGCCATGGCCCCGTGAAAAGCGTGTAAATCCAATGTTGAGGTTTCGGGACAAGGTTCAGACAACATCGTTGATACTTCACCTCGAAGTGTCGACTCTGTCTGGACCTGGTCGTTTGTTTCTGATGTTCTATAGGCCGAATTAGTAGATTATTCTGATGATTCCAGTGACAATGAAAAATACGACCTAACCACCAAATATAAGATCATCTTCCAATATGGAATGCATAAAGTAGCAGCCAGGCCACGACTTCTCCCTTACTATGATATGGTCTAGTGGGCATTAGACCATGTGGACATACCAACCAGAACCATCATAAATGAACATAAGGTCACCATCGGGACTTTCAGACCCAAACAACTATAGGCTATGTACAAGTTGCCTACCGTGTCAGACCTTACATACGATGTCGAATTCTTGGAGAACATCAAACAGAAGGAATGTGTGCAATATGACAAGACTATGTCCAGTTTAATCAAAGATTGGGTTTCACACCCTGAGAAGTTTAGGGAAGACAGTAATGGTATATATTCAATAGCTTCCTTGGAACCACAACTCAAATATATAGCTATTATGACGTACAGATTACATGGGAGAGAGGACACCACACATTTGTTTCTTCAATGGGTTCCTCTAATACATCAAGTTGCCGAAGGTTGTTCCTTCAACTGGACGAAAATGTTGTCTGATAGCTTGACCAGTCGAGTTACAGAGTATCGGGCGCATAAAGAGAGAGGAAATATTGCTTCATTTTTTATGTCTGCATACATTATGGATGTCATGTGTTTTCTAACACCCTTTCCCTTAATGAGCTGGAGTTGGACTCCATTATAAGTCGAGACCATCCACGTCTATCATTCAAAATTGTGGGAAAATAAAGCAGCAGATTTCGTATATGAAATCTTTAACTGGGTAATGGTACCGCTGCATGTCACTATTTTCGGCCACCTGCCACTCAGGACCTTGGACAGTATAGTGATGAATTTGAGCAGTATAGCCGACTGGTATGTAAAAGCGAAATTCTCATATATCAGAGTTTTCGAGGCTTCTGTTCCCCCCATGCATTAACATTATTTATACCCGACAAGCTGGCTTGTCGTGAGGTTGCTAGGCAAACCGTAATCAGTGGCATAAGCAAGGAGATTAAGGGATATTCAAAGAAGGTATGGCCACCTTTTCCTGTTCATTTAAATTTGTATTCTTTGTTAGATTTCGGGCATGCTAAAGCTGAGGCAGTAGCCCTAGAAGACCTAAAATTGGTTCTTATTGAATTTAAGAATCACGATCCGCAAAGGGTCATAAATAATCATTTGGCTAGTTGCAGAATCAAAATGTTCAAACACGAAAATTCACCCTCGGATGACATTTGCTGAGGCGCAAGATCTTATGCCGATATTTTGGCACGAATACAAACCCTGGCACCTGATGAGAGGGCCGATGTTATAAAATTCCAAGAACATTGACGTATTTTTCTTCCCGTAGTATTGCGAGGTGAGAATCTGAGTACAGCGGAGGTGAAACAAAAAGAAGTCGAAGGCTCCAAAGATGCGACACCCAGCCAAGAAAAACACCAGGATGGGGAAGAGAAAACTAAGAGTCCGAAAATAGAGATAAAGACTCCCGACCCACAGAAAAAGTAGACTTGGGTTACTACTCCGGGGCAACCATCTAAGAAAATCAAATATCCCATCACATCCATTACTCCCTTGCAGTCAACTCAGGGAAACATTGACGCAAGGTGGATTTTAAATGAAGAATTGAGACCTATAAGGATGGAAGAGCTCCCTCCAAATGAGTTCTTCTGTTATAAGAAGAGAAAGGTTGTGGTAAAGAGAGAATTCTATCAAGAAGGGGAATCAACAGCCAAGAAGTACAAAGTATTGACCGATGGGAAAGACAAGAATAATGAATAGTTCACCACAGAAATAGCTGGGACATTAGGGGCATATTCCACAGCGAATCAATTTTCAGTCGGGGTTTTGAAAAACCAGCTGAAGCGAAAAAATCGCCTCATCAAAACCCTAGAAGCTAGATTAACCACAACAAAGGAGGCTTCCAAGGACCAGGCGAGCGTAGGAATAGAACAAGCAAGGTTGGATGATAAAAGAGAAATAGAGCTGCTCAAAACTAAGCTCGAACAAGTAGAGAAGGTAGTGTAGAACGGTCAGATACAAGCGGGCCAGCAAAAGGACTTGATTGAACAACTACAGGATAGAGTGGAAATCATTGAAAGTAAAGTTATAGATATTGGGATGTTCCAGTCACAGGCGATGGAGATTCAGAGCAGCGTTTCTGTAGCTCAACGAAATTTACTTGCCAAGGTAGACACAATTCGGGACAGCTGCTTACTCGTTGATGAAGTATTGGAAAATTTATCGATCAAAGAAAGAGAAGCTGGAGCATCTCGGGTCACTTTTCAAGAGGCTATGATAACTACAAACAATAGGGAATCAGGAAGTACTCCCAGGTTTTCCATTTTGGAGCAGACTAGAGGAAATATTTTATTGAAAGAATGGGAGCACAGTATATCAGAAGGTAAACTACAAGCCAAGAAGGTAATGAAATCATTTGAACAGGTTTTTGATTCTATAAACGGTAATTTGTTAGTATTGACAGTGAAGGCAATGCTGAGACATTGAGCCAAATAAATACAGCGAAAATCTTGCTTGATATAAATGAGAAGGGAGAAAAAGATTCGGCTGAAATCTCACAACTAACTATGGTAGACATAGTGCAAATAGATAAATGTATGATTAAACCAAGTGTGCAATTATGTTCCATTGACATCATAGACTGGCAGATGGAAGAAAAGTTGCCTCAATTAACCCGAGATTGTTACTCTTTTGAGGCCAATTGTCAAGCGGAACCATCAAGGTTGATATCTCGGCTAGTGGAAAGATGTGTCTCTTGTACTGAGCATGCGAGAGGTCAAGATTCTGGTACAAAGTAAAGATAGAGATGAAGAAATGGAACGATTGCTCTCCTCCTTATCATAACTAAAAATATTGTAGCGATTGAGATTCCATCTTATGTGAAACTGTATAAATATACCATAGAAAGAAAGAAAAAAGAGTTGGACCTTTTATGTCGATTGTAATAGAGGTTTTCTTCTTTTAGAGTTAATATAAAGCAAATCCGAAGATTCTCAATTCTATCACGACTATGTTAAGAGTTTGTTTCCTTGTATCTCAGATTTCATTTCATTTCATATTTGTATCTGATGAATGCTTCACTATAATTTAGTACAACCTCTACTATAGTGAATGAATTTTGGTTTTCTATATTGTTTGTTGTTTTTCCTCTATACCAGCTATCAATAGGTATAAGACCAGTCAACACTTTCAGAATTCTATATATATTTTATGCTTCATCAGGTTATTTCTTTACATTTTTCTTCTTCCGTTTATAAGTGAGATTCTCCCTTGATAGGAGCCTTGCATCATAGACAGCTAAATGTTTTCTCCCACTTCATACATCTTTATTAAAATATAACTCAGTTACAGGAAAGGGCCTTTGGTTTGCACCCTATTTTCACTCCTGAAACTGTAAACTCTCTTTTATACGACTAAAATTGAGACAACACTTAAATTCCCCCTAATATTTTCTTATCTTTCTGTTCCTCCATGACTATCCCTGTAACAAGACAGCCTAATATCGAACCCGGACTATCAGATCAAACACATATTTCTTTAAATATTTTTGATACTATTCTTAAAATAGCCACTACCCTATTTGAACTTGAATGTTCATGGGCAACAATTGAATGGGATATAAACATCCAGGAACAGTTGGAAGCTAGACAACGCCTACCTAGAAATCATCCCTCACTTCCCTTGCCGAAGGTTGAATTTTATTCCTTCTTTATCCCTCATTAACTTTCGGATGCCTACACATTGTACTTCTAAGCCTAAAGTACAGACTCTAGAACAACATCTTTTTGTCACCGTTGTCGGGGACCGAAGTTACGAAATCTTTTTCCCTAGGAAAACGACATTTATTTTGTTGAGCGTGACACCCATTGATAGTGAACAAAGAGTGCACACCTTTTAAAGGCTTTCCAATATTTCACTTGGAGACTCCACGATTAATAATATGGCTTCCGGATGAAGGAATACCAGGCAAAACCCGGATGGTAAACAGACCACACCCATTACCGACCCTGAGAAAATTTTAAAGACGAGAGAATATCTTAAGCCAACCCCTGTAGTTTATCAACCTAAATACCCGAAACTGAAGACCAAAATTTCTTCTGAACCTTCGAATTCACGCATCCATTTCTTCGACACTAAGGATATAACATCGAACTACTCCGAAGTTAGAAGCGAAACCTGTCCGATAACCCCTGCAGAACATAAAGGAAAAAGTCCTGCAGAAAATTTTTCTACTGTCGATATATCATCGACTCTTCAGTTGAATTTTGTGACCTCACACGGTCTCGAAGAATATTTCACACATCCAGCTTCCACACCCATTGGTTCCCCTGATTACATCTCTTTCAAGTCTGAAGAACCAATCCCTTGCATCCCTTACTAGTCATCCTCGGATTTTTCACCATGTGAAGAAAGTAAAGATTCACTTTTAATCTTCCAAAACCCCCTTTACAACTTTCCACTAACAACAATGGCAGCCACCGGAGGAGGAAGTGGAGGGGTTATTGGAGGAGGAGGTGGAGGAGCTCCTAGAGGAGGATATGGAGGCCAAGGGCCTTCCCCCCCTCCCAGAGTGTTCGCTAAAGTGGTAGTAGGATACGCTCCCTTGTTATTGCCCGTTCCTCTCCACGACCTTCCCGAAAATTTTATAATTTTTTTTCCAAAATTCACTGGGGAAGGAGATCTAACTGCAGCCGAACACATAAATTTCTTTGACCAATTCATAGACATCCTAGGTCTCAAACATGAAGATTTGTATTCAAGGCTTCTCATGCAAACCTTTGAAGGACAAGTCCGAAATTGGTTTCAGATTCTACCCGCAGGATCTATCTTGTCCTATGATGCCTTGGAAGATGCTTTCCTTAGACAATGGGGTGAAATAAAGGACCACCTATATTATTTAACTGAGTTTGGGTCTTTAAGAAAAAATAATTCAGAAATAGTTATGGAGTTTATTCAAAGATTCAATAAGCTATATAAAAAAATCCCATCCGAGGTTAAATCGTCCCAACCCACAGCAAAAGTAACTTTCGCGGGGGATTTTGAACCAGATTTGGCATTTCTTCTACGGGAAAGAAGGGGTGCTACTCTAAACCGAATGCAAGATGACACTGTAGAAATTGAGTCAAATATGATGGCTTCTAGTAAGTTAAAAGCTAAAGTAGAAATAGGAAATCGAGAAAATAGACACTTTAGAGAACAAGCAGGGTCGTCAGGGTCTAATAGATACACAGATGACAAAGTAGATGATATGGCTAGGGTAATTAAGGAACTGTCTAATATAATATCCAGAATGGAGCTAGAACAGGCAAAAGATGATTCTTTCACCAAAAAGGATTTCAAGAGGAACCCCAACCCCCCAAACCAACAAAGACAGATAAAAAATGAAGACCAAAAAATACAAGCTCCCCTAAAGAATGAAAATTTTATAGGAGCGAATGATCTCCAAGATTTCAGAGATTTGGATGATGATGTCACAAACTTCGGTGATAACTGCACACAACCGTATTTGACTAGAGAAGATTATGAAAAATCTCTAAACACTCAATAATCGTTGGTTAAGGGTGAAGAAAGAGATCATACTGACCTTTGTATCTCTCAACAAGAAACCAAAATGATAATGGTCGAGGTCCAACCTAAGTATAACTTGAGATCTAAGAGTAAGCCCATTTCAACTACTCAACCTAAGAAAATTCTCCCAAGAGGTCAAATTTATGAGCCTACTTCAGAAGAAACCCTATTACCTAACAACAAATCGAAAGTAGTAAGCACACAAGAGTCTGAAGTGGGAAAAGTTGAGACCCAAACACAAGGAACCGAAACAGCTAATAAAATTATGCCTTCAACCAATACCATGAGTAATAAAGTGGTCCAGATGAATAAGTCAGAAAGGAAGGAATCGGAAGTCCTAGCTAGAAAAATAGACAAGGTGAGCAGAGTTTTAAGTTTCAAAAATGAGATAAATAAAATTAAGATACCAATTCCTTGGGTAGAATTAGCGAAAAACCCAGTTTATCGAAATCAGATTACCAAAGTGATAGGTGTCTCAGAGCTAGAAATTCAGTCTGACATTTTAAACCTGGAAGATGATAAACCCAACATCACTTTTGGTCCACATTTTGAAGGGGCCAAAGACACTGTTGCTCCCTTTTATATCACCTTAAATGTATACGATCAACTGCTACATAATTTCATGTTAGACTCCGGAGCCTCCCATAACGCGATGCCTAAAATTATTATGGACAAATTGGGTCTCCAGATCACCAGACCTTACGGATATCTTTACTCTTTTGACTCAAGAAGAGTTAAGTGTATGGGAATGATAAAGGATTTAGTAGTTACCCTAGCACAAGTCCCAGTTAAGAGTATCTTGATGGATGTGGTTATTGTTGATATTCCCCCCAAGTATGGCTTATTGTTGTTTAGGTCATGGGGAGCCAAGCTAGGGGGTTCTCTTCAACTAGATATGATGTTCACCACAATTCCTGTGTTTGGTGGGCAATTTACTCGGTTGTCCAGAGAGACGAGGTTAGCATATATAGTAAGCGACCCTCAAAATCCGAACAATTTCCCTATTTACATTGCAGATCAAGATTTAGGAAATTGTATCTTATACTTTGATGACGGTTTAGGTGGTTTCTATAGGAAAATGATATAGAGAAGGAAGAGTCAGGTTACATGACCGAGGATATGTGTAGCACCGGTATCTGGAAAATTTTTTTTGATGGTGCCTCATCTTGCGAAGGGGCTGGTGTAGGAGTGCTTTTAGTGGCTCCTGGAGGAAAGTTCGTTGTTCCTTTTTCTTACAGACTGCAATGGGATATAGATTATACTAACAACGTATGTAAATATGAAGCATTGGTCTTACGATTAGAGGCTGCCAGGAAGATAAAAATAAATAACCTAGAGGTATACAGAGATGCAAAGTTAATAGTCAAACAAATAAATCAACAGTGCCAAGCCAAGCATCCTAGATTAAGATCATACAGGAATTGTGCCTGGGATCTAATGGAAAACTTTTTCTCGTCTGTAAATGTCCACTTCATCCCATGCGCAGAAAACTTACATGTTGATGCATTAGCTAAAGCGGCTTCAACTTTCACTCCTCCTACAACCTTTAAATTGAAGTATCACATAGAGATAAGACATGGACCATCTATACCAGATAATATCCAGCACTGGCAGGTTTTTGAGGATCATGAACAAATTAAGAAGTTTCTTGAAGCAGTAGGTGAATTTTCCGAAACTCATGCGGATCAAGAAAATCAAAATGACCAAATATGGATCATGCAAGAAGGGGAGGACCCTCAATCTTTCCAAGACAAAATCGCAAATCATCGTATGATGGTCCTGTTAGTGTTAGAAGTCACTCCTGGATTGCTTGCAGGAGAAGAGCCCAACGCCCATCAGTTTTATGTCATGATTTGTTTAATGGGGTGATAGAATGGATAAAGACTCAAAAAGATATAACTTTAACTCAGGAGACCGGCCCTGGTATGTAGACAGCAAGGGAGGTCTTGATCCAACTTTCGTCGGTAAATGGATTAAAGGGTGGTAGATGGAAGACTTGTGAGAAGGGTGAGCAAGACTTCCTCGGGCGACAGGCCTTCGGAAGCTTGAGGATGAAAAACTCAGAAGCCAAGATCCTCTTGGTCCAGAGCCTCAAGGAGATGAAGGGTGACTCGACTGGATCCTCCAATTCCAAGTTGTTCAGTGCTAAGAAAATCACAGGAACCGATTAGAAACAATGCAATTGTTACAGTGATCCAACCTACATCATCCTATAACAGCCACAACTCGACTGGATCCTCCAATTTTGAGTTGTTCTAACACAGTAAATAAAGAGATGGAAAAGAGGCTGACATCCATAAAGTAAGAAGTCTCCAATGCCTTATACATTAACCAGAGTGACCAGCACTTCATCAAAACTTTACAATCGGGAGCCTTACTCAACCATCGATAGATTACAAAATACAAATACTGAGTTTATATACTTAGATAAATTCGCCTAACATCGGTGTGCTTAGTCATCCAAAGCTTGGTGTCCCTTCAGCCAAATTCATACGGGTATTCTTTGTAAGATGCCACCTTAACTATGTGTGGCTTCTGCAAGGGGAGTAGTTGATCCATTAAGTGTCGAGCTAGCGTGTGCAGACCTCCTCCGGCTAGTCATGGACTCGGCATGGATTCCTTGGAAAAATGGGTACACAAGACCCTCTCGAGAAGACCGCTTGCCAGACCCTCCATACCTCACACTTAATGCATGAGGAGAGGTTTCAACCACCCCTTCTCGCCTTTATTTACTCCAAGAAAAGACCTGGATTGAGGTCGAATCCGATGGAACCTGGAGATCGTGATGATCCTTTCGGTGACTAGACTTGATGCCTTTGGACCCTTTTGCACAGCTCTTTTTATTTCCGAAGCGACCACGGGTTGTGACCCTGCATTTATTCTCAAAGGTGCTTTCGGCATTCGCGAATAGGAAGGGGTTGATCCTTGCTTCTTAAAATCGCGATGAGTGAAACGCTGAGATGGCTTGAGTTGGTGCCACGCGTCCCTCTCAGATCTGACAACACTAAGCTAACTCAGCAATGTTGTGGGCCCGGGTCCTGGACGCTCCTTGCACTTCACGTTTCAGGGATATGAAGGAGCTGCTCCTTGTGTGTTGGAGTTGCGATGGGCGAAAAGGTGAGGGGCATCATCGCGTGTCACGTGTCCCCTTTGGATGGATGACTTAGACTTCTCCGTGATACTGTGGGCCCGACTCTTGGTCCTTTCGGTGCTTCAGGGTTCGGGGTTGATATAGAATGACATAGAACCCTCACCCTTTGAATTCCGGAATGCCGAAAAATCGACGTGACTAGCTCTCACGCCACGTGTCCTTTGGCTACTATCCATCGCTCTAATCTCAGCACAGCTCCACTAGATGTGATTTCCCGCCAACCATTGATCTTCCCCTATGGATGGATCTTGACCGTCGAAAATATAATCTTGCTCGCTTACTTGCTTGGAAGCCAAAAAATGAGATTTTTTCGTGTTGCGCTCAGGCGCTTCTTGTGCCACTTGCAGACCTGAATGCTCTTGTGCCTCGGATGAGAAATGTTACTAACATTAGGCTCCATGGGGGATAGAGTTGTCCCTGTGATTCTCTAAGGAATCATTTTGTAGTTTCAGTGCCTTGTTGTTGGGATATGGGGTCATTTATTTAAAACTTAAAGACGGAAAGAAAAATAATATTTACAACCGCGAAAGAGCCATATGTGGCTCAAGAGAAAAATATTTTTAGGAAATGCCCATTCACAGGGCCATTGAAAGCTTCTTGATCTTTCAAATCCCATAACCTGTAGGTATTATTCGAGAATACTTCGGAGACTTTGAAAGGCCCGATCCACAGGGCTTCGAATATTTTGTGCTTTCTTTTATCTTGTTTAGGAGCATCCCATTTCAGTACCACGTCTCCTATACAAAATTCTTCCTTCTTGGCCTTCTTATCAAAAACCTGCTTGATCCTTTGTTGATGGTCCTGGATTCTATCCATTACCTGCTCCCTGGCCTGCTGGACCTCCACTAGCTGATGAATCCTTCTGATCATGTCATCAGGCTCCTCTTGATGATCCTGGAGGAATTTTTCTACAGGAATGGCTAGATGAGAAGGAAAAACAGCCTCTGCTCCATAGACTAATTGGAAAGGAGAGACGCCTATAGATCTCTTGGTGGTCACTCGATCGGCCCATAGAGAAAATTTCAATCTTGAATGCCAGGCCTTCTTGTTGTCTTCCAACAACCTTTTGATGATCCTTATCAGGCTTTTGTTGGAGGATTCTGCTAAACCATTGCCCTGGGGATAATATGGGGTGGACTGAATCAGTTTGATCCTGAATTTCTCACAGATTTTGGCTAACGGCTCAGCCCTGAAAGAGGCTACGTTATCAGTCACAACCTTACTTGGGCAGTCGAACCTTATGATGAGGTCCTCCAGGAACCCATTGATTACCTTGTGGGAAGCACTCTTGGTGGGGATAGCTTCAATCCACTTGGTGAAGAAATCGGTAGCAGTCAAGATCCATTTGTGCTACCCACTGGAAGCAGGGTGAATTTCTCCAATGAAATTTAGGCCCCATTGCTGGAAAGGTCCTGAAACAACCATAGGATTTAATGGTAGAGACTTGAGCTGCTACTTTCCTGCAAATCTTTGACATTTGGTGCAAGCTATGACTCTTCTGCAAACATCAGTGAATACGGTGGGCTAGTAGTATCCCTCCCTAAGGATTTTGTAGGCCGTGGTTTTCCAGAAATGATGCCCTCCACATAGACTATCGTGAAATTCAACCATAATATTGTCAGCCTATGGAGGATCCACACATATCAAAAGAAACCCCAGGGGGTCTTTCCAATATACAACTTGATCAGTAAGGCAGTATCTGACTACTTTGAGCTTCAGATATTTTTCCTTGTTTCTTTGCAGGTTGTCTAGAGGTCGCAACTCTTGCAGAAAATATATGACATCCTTATACCAAGGACATCGAGCCAATGGGGGCTCCCTTTGAGGGTCTATTTCAGGCAGTTGAACCTACTGAATTCCTGAGCATTCGTTGATGAAACTTACCCCCAAAGATTGGCAATTGGATTCAGCCAACAGCTTGGCTAAACCTTGACCTTTGATCAATTTGGTAGGCTCTATTTCCAAGTCAAATTCAAGAATCTTGGCTATCCACTTACTCCTTCTCCCATCTATGTCCGGCTGAATAAGAATGTCTTTAATAGCAGATGAGGGGACATAAGCTATGATTTTTGACTGCATAACATAGATTCTAAATGCCTTGAGAGCCTTTACCAGTGCATAGGCCTGCTTCTCCATAGTGTCATACCTGACTTCGACATCCCTCAATGCTCGGCTGAAATAGGCAATAGGTTGTTTGAGTCCGACCCTGTTTGTCTGTAATAAGATAGTAGCCACCGTGTCAAGTGAGGCAAAGGAGAAAATGAGGAAATCCTTTGAGTAATCGGGACTGATAAACACAGGAGCTTCAGTCAGGGCTTTCTTTATTTTCTCAAAGGACTTTCGTGATTCAGAAGTCTGCCTTACTTCATTTTATTTCCTTAACATGGCTGTTATATGTTTTACTTCATCAGCAAAGTTAGGCACAAACCTCCTCAGAAAATTAATCTTACCAAGGAAAGATTGGACCTCCTTCTTGGACCTTGGGACTGATAAGGCTTGTATTGCCTCAACTCTGCTAGGATCGATCCCTACTCCTTCCGCTGATACTATGTGGCCTAGTAACTTTCCCTCCTACATGGCGAACAAAGATTTCTTGGGGTTTAATGAAATGTCGAAACTCCTGCATTTCAGGAAAACCTTCATGAGATGACAACAGTGTTCTTTATTAGATTTTGAAAATAATGTGATGTCATCTAGATAGACGACCACAAATTTATCCTTTTCCCCAAAGAAAGCTATGTCCATGGCACGCTAAAACGTTGCCCCTGCATTCATCAATCCAAAAGGCATCTTGGCATACATGAATGTGCCCCATGGAGTGGTAAATGTCGTATTTTCCCTGTCCTCAAGAAGAACAGAGACTTGATTATAGCCAGAGAAACCATCAATCATGGACATCCTAGATGCTCCTGTTACCCTCTGCAAAATATGTTCCATCTTTGGTAAGGGGTAGTTATCCTTTCGCGAGCGCTTGTTTAGGTTTCTGAAGTCTACACAGAGTATGATTTCTCCATTATTTTTCCTTACTGGTACCAAGTTGGCCAACCACTCTAAATATCTCAGTGGTACAATGATTTGAGCTTGAAGCAACTTCTTCACTTCCCTCTCCATAATAGGCAGTAGCATAGGATTGATCTGTCTTAGATTCTACCTAAATGGCTTTGCCTCCCTTTTCAATGGGATTTTATGCTCGATGACAGAAGATTCATATGTTTTGAGGTATTCGTAGGTCCAGGCAAAAACATCAGCAAATTCCCTTAAAAGTCCAGTGTATTCAGACCTCTGCTCCTCTATCAGACTTCTTGACAATTTGACAAACTTGGGCTCACTCTTGGTGCCAATGTTGCACTGAATAGTACCAACGTCATCCTCCGAAATTTCCCCTTTTAATGACACATCATTTCTATCAAAAAGCCTTTCCAAAGGACCCATTCCCCTTGGAATATGGTTGTTGGGGAGATGCACAATGTTACGCTCTGCTATTTTACTCAGAAATTTATCCCCATCAAGCTCTTCTTCAGAGACAAAGTCTTGGTCGATATGTATCTTTGAAAATTCTTCGACAGTCTCCAAGAATTTTTTGACCTCGAGATCATCCTCGAATACCTTCCAATGTTTGACATTGTCAGGTATGGAGGGCCTGTATTTTACTTCCACATCATATCTGTGTTTGGGCGGCAAGGGTACTTTGAAATTTCTTTTTGATGTAGCCAAGGAATCTGCCACTGTGTTCTTCTCTCTTGGGACAAAAGAGATGTTGAATGCTAAGAAGAAGCTGTCAATTAAGTCCCATACCTCATTTATGTAGCTTCTGAGTCGATGATGCTTGGCTTGATAATCATTTCTAATCTGCTGGACCACCAACTCTGCATCTCCGAACACTGCTACTTCCTGAATTCCCATTTCCCTTGTGGCTCTTAATCCTAGGACAAGATATTCATACTCCGCCACATTGTTGGTAGCTTCAAATTCTAGTTTGTATGACAAAGATATGGTTTTATGAGAAGGTGACACAAAAAACACCCCAGCTCCAGTGCCTTCCCTGGAACAAGCTCCATCAAAGAACATTTTCCAGACGGGGGTGATGGAGGGAGGAAATTCATGGGAAGTGGTGGGTGGATTTCTGAGTTTTAGAATAGGCTAGGGAGCATTAGTGAGTTGTAGTACACTGGAACCTAAATCAGTGTCCAAGGCAAAAATGAGATGGTTGGTAGGCTTGGCCTCATCACTGATTATATAGGCCAGTTGGGCTTCCCTGTATAGCCTCCTATGTTCTCCTCCAAACACTGGGATAGTAGCATATGTGAGGTCCATTTGCAAAGTTCCCCCTAGTATTTTTATACAAGATCTTGATAACAAAATACCGAACTTGGGGGGGACATCAACCACTACAATATCCATGACCACACTTTTCATGGGAAACTAAAACAAGGTCACGACCAGGTCTTTGATAACTCCTAGACATTAAACTTTTCTAGAGTCAAAGGAATAGAGGTCATGATAGGCTCGGGTGACTTCTAGCCCTAACTCTTCCATGACAGTTTTGGGCATGAGGTTGTGAGAATCCCCCGAATACATCAAGCAGTTGTGCAGTACCTTGTCATGTATGTTCAGGGAAGTGTAGAAGGGAGGGGATGAGTCATTCCTTTCTTCTACCATAGGACCTAGAATAACTACAGGATTTTCATCTTGCAAATTGATGGAGATTTTGGGAAGGCATGATAACTCAAACTGTAAAATCTCAGAGAAGTGTTTCTTGAACCTTTCATGTTTAATCAACTCGGTCAAGGGCACAGGGATTTTGATCTTTTGAATTTCATGCTCGAAATTAAAAGAAGATGTAAGCTTTGGGATTTCTCTTATTTTGGGAACATGACTCTGGACTATGGGAGAGAGGGGTTGGTGCTTCTTACCTCTGTGACTGTATTCTACTTCATTAGAAGGCTTCTCTGCTCTAGTGGACTGCTCAGGAACATCAGGTGCTACTGTCTTTTTCTTAGACCTCAGATCATACCTGCCTTGGCTACCACTAGCCTTGTCTCCCTTGCTCAGTTCATTTAGCTGACTGTCCATGAGAGATTTCTCGTATGCTGATTGAGTGAGATGAGGGAAAGGAGGAGTGTCTCCGAAGCAATGGATTTTAGGATCCATTTCATATGTTTCCCCCCCTTCTTCATCGGCCATAAAATTGTTTTGAAAAGGGGCCTGAATTTTTTGGTCTTCTCTGTCTCTTCCCCTCTCTCTTGGCACAGTCAGGGAAGTAATATTGTTTGTCCTCCTGAAACCTAATTTTTTTTCGGTGTTTTGAGGGCCCTTGTATGCTTGCCTCCCCTTTACCTTCATTCTCTCCATCTATGCAGACAAATACTTCACCATCTTGGTCAATTCATCCACTTGAGGGTGGGGCACCAATGAGTCAGAAGTTGAGGTTTTTTACCTTCCTTTTATTCTGTCTGCATCGACCTTGTTCCTCAGTCTATTAGCTGCTAATACATTGGATTCCACTTCTATGGCCACATCTTGCATTTGATCTAAGGAGGTGGCTCTTATTTCTCTCAATAAAAGACAGAAGTCGGGGCCAAACACACTAGCATAATAAATCTTGGCCGAGGCTTCTGAGGGTTTTATTTCAGCTGGAATTTTATTATACATCTTATTGAATCTTTTGGAGAAGTCAGAGACAGAATCTCCATCCATCTTATTCAAAGACCCGAACTCTGTCATGTAATACATGAAATCCTTCCTATCTCCCCACTACCTCAGGAATGCACTATCTAGGGCTTCGATCCCAACAATAGATCCGGGGGCCAATCCTCTAAACCACTTTCTCACCTCACCATCCAGGCTCTAGATGAATACTCTCATCCAGACATCTTCATTTTCAATGTTCAGGGTGTCTGCATAACTGTAGAAAGAATCCAAGTGCTCTTCCGTAGTTATGTCCCCTTCCCTAGTGAACTTGGTCATATACTTCAAGTAATATCTAGCAGGGAGAGGATTCATAGGATGAGGTAGGATTAAGGGATCATATCTGGTAGCGACTATGGTGTCCATTATATTTAGAGGGAGATTAGCACCAGCCATAGGAATATTAGGTGGAGGAGAATTTGGAGGAGAAGGAGTTCGCAAAGGGGCTACTGGGAATGAGACTCAGAGTGGAATGGGAAACAAAAGGGGATTTAAGGAGAAGGCTAATGGGTTCAAATCAATAGATTCTCCTCTTTGTGGAGGAGTGGTAAATATAGGAGTGGGGAAATCGTCTGTGGCCTTGGGTCTACGCCAAGGTACAACTTCAGAGGAGAGGGGAGTGATAAGGATTTCTCCTTCCAATCCCAGATCAGGAGGGGAAAACTCAACAGGAACACTCCCGAAATTCAGGAAATGGGAAACCTCAGAAAGAGGTTTATTAAGAAACTAAGGAGAAGAAAATGGAGTTCCTACAGAAGGAAATGGCAGATTACCTGGTTCGGCGGTGGAAGCTTCTTCTTCATAGGCCTTTCCTTTTCTAAGAACCACCTCTAGATTAGTTTCAAGTGTATCTAGAGGCATTTGTGGATGAGACCACGTGTGTCTACCTCTGAAAGCCACAATTAACACGGCAGGTTCACCACAATGGAGTCGCCAGGTGCACAGTAGCAATCTTCCAAGGCTCTGATACCTGATGCACCTTCAGAATCAGAGGCTCAATGTCGTTCAATCCTAGGGAAAATATTCAACTTTGTCCCTGGCAATGGCGCCATAAATGTTAGCATCAGAAGTCACTCCTGGATTGCTTGCAGGAGCAGAGCCCAACGCCCATCAGTTTTATGTCACGATTTGTTTAATGGGGTGATCGAATGGATAAAGACTCAAGAAGATATAGCTTTAAATTGGGATACCAGGCCTGGTGTGTAGACAACAAGGGAGGTCTTGATCCAACTTCTGTCAGTAAATGGATTAAAGGGTCGTAGATGGAAGACTTGTGAGAAGGGTGAGCAAGAATTCCTCGGCCGACAGGCCTTCGAAAGCTTGAGGATGAAAAACTCAGAATCCAAGCTCCTCTTGGTCTAGAGCCTCAAGGAGCTGAAGGGTGACTCGAATGGATCCTCCAATTCCAAGTCATTCAGTGCTAATAAAATCACAGGAACTGATTAGAAACAATGCAACTGTTATAGTGATCCAACCTACATGATCCTATAATAGCCACAACTCGATTGGATCCTCCAATTCTGAGCTATTCTAACACAGTAAACAAAGAGATGGAAAAGAGGCTGACATCCATAAAGTAAGAATTCTCCAATGCCTTATACATTAACCAGAGTGACCAATGCTTCATCAAAACTTTACAATAGGGATCCTTGCTCAACCATCGATAGATTACAAAATACAAAGACTGAGTTTATATACTCAGATAAATTTTCCTAACATCGGTGTGCTCGATCATCCAAAGCTTGGTGTCCCTTCAGCCAAATTCGGATGGGTATTCTTTGTCAGACACCACCTTAATTGTGTGTGGCTTCTGCAATGGGAGTAGTTGAGCCATTAAGTGACAGACCTCCTTGAGCTAGTCGTGGACTTGGCATGGCTTCCTTGGAAAAATGGGTACACAGGACCCTCTCGAGCAGACCTCTTGCCAGACCCTCCATACCTCACACTTAATGCATGAGGAGAGGTTTTAACCACCCCTTCTCGCCTTTATTTACTCCAAGCGAAGACCCAAATTGAGGTCAAATCCGATGGTACCTGGAGATCGCGATGATCCTTTCGGAAACTAGACTTGATGCCTTTGGCCCCTTTTGCATAACTCTTTTTATTTCCCAAGCGACCATGGGCTGTGATCCTGCATTTATTCTCAAAGGTGCTTTCAAAATTCGTGAATCGGAAGGGGTTGATTGTTGCTTCTTAAAGTCGTGATGAGAGAAACACTGAGATGGCTTAAGTTGGTGCCACGTTTCCCTATCAGATTTGACGGCACTGATCTCACTCAGCGATGTTGTGGGCCCGGGTCCTAGACACTCCTGGCACTTCGTGTTTCGGGGATATGAAGGAGTTGCTCCTTGTGCGTCGGATTCGCAATGGGAGAAAAGGCGAGGGGCCTCATTGCATGCCGCGTGTCCCCTTTGGATGGATGATTGAGACTTCTCTGTGATACTACGGGCCCGACTCTTGGTACTTTCGGCACTTCAGGGTTCGGGGTTTCGAGATATAGAATGACATAGAACCCTCACCCTTTGAATTCCCGAATGTTGAAAAACTGATGTGACTAGCTCTCACGCCACATGTCCTTTGGCTACTATCCATCACGCTAATCTCAGTGCATCTCCGCTAGCCGCGATTTCCCTCCAACCATTGATCTTCCCCTATGGATGGATCCTAACCATTGGTAATATAATCTTGCCCGCTTACTTACTTGGAAGCCAAAAAAATGAGATTTTTTCGTGCTGCGCTCGAGCGCTTCTCGCGCCACTTGCAGACCTGAACACTCTTGTGCCTTGGATGAGAAATGTTACTAACAGGTCCTAAAAAAAACAAGATTCCAAAGGGACTGATCACTCTAGAAAGACTGTTTGATCAAAACGACATACCCGTAAAATCCACCTTACAACCCCAACCCGAAGAGGTTGAGGACTGTGACATAGGAACCAAAGAAGAATCCAGGATGGTTAAAATATATAAACTCCTCCCCCCTGAAATAAAGGACAAATATAAGGACCTACTCAGACAATTTAAAGATGTTTTTTCCTGGTCTTACGACGAGTTAAGAGCCTATGACACTGCCATGATTGATCACAAGATACCTTTAAATCCTGGGGTCAAACCGTTTAGACAAAATCTTAGGCAGATCAACCCCATTTTATTACCTATGGTCAAGAGAGAAGTGAAGAAACTTTTGGAGGCAAATATTATAGTACCTCTGAGATATTTTGAGTGGGTGGCAAATCTGGTCCCAGTCAGAAAAAAGAGTGGAGAAATTAGACTGTGCGTGGATTTTAGAAATTTAAATAAATCCTCTCTTAAAGACAACTATCCTCTGCCCAAAATGGATCATGTGTTAGAAAAGGTAGTTGGGGTGAATAGAATGTCTATGATTGATGGTTTCTCTGGATATAATCAAATTTCCATGAATGAACAAGATAAAGAAAAAACAGCTTTTACCACCCCTTGGGGTACATTTATGTTGGATAAAATGCCTTTCGGTTTGATGAATGCAGGATCCACGTTCCATCACACTATGGACATCGCTTTCATCGGAGAGAGAGATAAGTTCGTAGTCATCTATATCGATGATTTAACAGTTTTCTCCAAATCTGATGAAGAGCATCTGGTACATCTTAAACAAACATTTGAAAAATGCCACAGGTCTGGTCTATCCTTAAACCCCAAGAAATCACACTTCGCCATGCAAGAGGGTAAATTATTGGGTCATATTGTATCTAAGGATGGAATTATGATTGATCCTAAGAGGGTTGAAGCAATAGACACTATAAACATTCCCAGAAATGTAAAATAAATTCAATCTTTCTTAGGAAAAATAATTTTTTTACGAAGATTTATCCCAAATTTCGCTGAAATTGTAAAATTGATCATAGATATGCTGAAAAAGAACAACGAAGTAAAGTTGAAAACAGAGGCCAAAGCATCGTTTGCACATATTAATAAAGTAATAGTTGAGGCACTTGTATTGGCAAGTCCCATATCTTTTTGTCCCAAAACCCTAACTCCTTCTAGCCTATAAAAGAAGGGGTAGGGGTACTATTTGGAAAAATGAAAAAGATAGCAAAGAAACTCTGCCCAATTGCCGAATCCATTTGTCCCAACCCTTTAGCATTTCCTCAAGCCTAACGATAATTCAAGAAAAGCAGTTGGAGGACAAAGAAGAGGAGGAGCCCAGGATCAGGATCGAGGAACAATGGTCGATCTCTATCATTATTGTAAGTTGATTCATCTTGAGATTAATAAAAGAATACTTTTCCCGTCCCAATGCATGACTTATGTATGTTTTATTCGATTAATGCTTAATCTCTAACCCACAAGTAGAAAAATAACATGCATGCATAGTTTTTTTGTCTTGATTGCAGGTTAACTTTGGAAGGAGCAGCGCAAGAAAGCGAACAAAAGCGCAATGGAGGATCTACACCAAACATCAGTAAAAAGGTTAGTAGGTTCTTTCCATGTTTTCATGTGAAAAAGGGTTTGAGGTTTGGGGTGGTAGATTAAAAGTAATTTCTTAAGGGTCATGATCTGCATGCAAGTTTAATCCCTAGCTTGTTAGTCCGTAGGGTAATATTTCCCAACAAAACAATTGGCGACTCTTGGATCCTGTCTGGGTCTTGTTGGTTCATTGTCTTTGCTCAGTTTGCTTTATTGCGTTTGTTTTCTTTTTGCAATTATTTTTTGCTTTTTTGTTGAAGAAGAAGCATCCAAGCCTTTAAGAGACCCGGGTTGTTAATACCAGAGGCCTTTTTTAGCTTTGGGCTGCCTGTGTTGTGTTTTATCTTAGCATTTATACAGACCCGTGGCCTGTTTTAGTTTAGCCCACGGGTACCCGCGCGTTGTTATAGCTCAACACGCGTTTGCACGCGTGTTGTTTCAGTGACAGTTGCGGGCTTGACTGGTTGCTTTTCTACCTAGGTGGGGCAGTCATCCCCTCCTGTGGTGAGAAGTGTTCCTCTCAGGGGTTTGAGTCTAGGGCTGCACAGTCAGTAGGTTAGGGCCTCTTACCCTTAGCCTAGTTTTTCTTGGTTAATTGTTGATAGAAAAGATAAAAAAGAAAAATATTTTGTTTTATGGTTTTTAGACAAGCGTAGGAGTCGGTGCTTTCTTGATTTCCATTAGTGCGTCTTTTCTCTGGTTCTTTGTGATCTACGCTTTAAGCCAGAATTTTATGTTTTCTTTTCTTGGTTTTGTGCTTGTCGGCATTTTTCCTTGTTGCTTTATTTAGCACTTAAATAAATAAATAAAATTCCCTTTTTTCATTTGCTTCTTGGTTTGAAGATTGTGTTGCCTGCATCAATATCCAGGAAGAAGTCTTTTTTCATATTTTTTTGCAGAACATTTAGAACATAAGTAGCTCGTAGATTGAGTGAAATTCCTTTATGTGTGTTTCATGAATTCTTAGAAAAGTCAAAAAAGAAAAGAAGTCTTTCTTGTTGAAAAGTTGTGGATTTTTGCATTGTTTGAAAAAGTTTTTGTTTCCAAGCATTTCTTGTTCATTTTTCTTTGATTCTTTACACATCATCAGTTTCACTTTCATACCTTGTGATGTAAAAAATCCCATTAAAAGCAACGCTAATTAAAATCTATTAGACTTTTCACTTGTAGGGTTCACAAACTAGCTCAGGACTAGGGCCTTGGAATAGGTTGGAGAGTAAACTCTCCAAGGCCACTCAAACCAAACATTGGAGTCTATCATAAGGAGTGTAGAAGTCCAGTTACGTGAAATTTATCTGGGACCCCCCTCTAACACAAGGGCTAAACAGGAGGTCGCGTAAGGAAAGGTAGCGTAGATAACCCCTCCAAAGCTAGACCAAGCATAGTGGAGAACACATATCGAGGATTTGTTAAGGGATTCCGTCGTTTTCATTTTCCACGGGGCTTCGTGGGTCTCGAATCTGTTCAAGGTCCTCAGTTGTCTTCCGGACCATTTTCTCTCGATACCCTTGACAGGTTTCGGGCTCGATACCCTGCTCATTGTGGTCTACCCGACTATCGACTGTACCCGCCTGGTGACTGTTCGCGTGTTGGAAAACTAGTTGCCAATATTTTCTAGGGACATACACAGGTGATTGTGGGGGTATATCGCGGTACCTAGGATAGACATCAGGCCACTCTTTGCAAATTATACCCAGAGGGTGCTTCCGTATTCGAGTTTCACTTGCACCGGTAAGTTGCTCTAGTGTTGGTTGTTGTAACTATTCTTCAAAATAGTTAGTGATTGCTTGTTTTATCTCATAGGGGCTTCTTTTAGTGAGTGTTATTGTTTTCACATGTAGAATACCTTAGCGTGTCATGGATCTTCTCACACAGTGGAGGATTCAGAGCTCCGCCGGTCACGAAGCTTCTGGGCCTACCACCAGTGATACTGGAGCCACCCCCGCCACCATTGAGGCAGAAGCTAGACCAACAAGGGTCTTTCGAAGTAACCGGGTTTCCAACCATGGAGCCCAAACAAACCCCGGAGGAATCAACCGCCAATCTTGGTTTGGTTGAAACCCCAACCACTAATACTTGGCCAGACGTTATTTTGCCAATTCAATTTTATGAACGCCTGTCAGTGCCTCACACAGTTATGGAACCAAACGTTGTTACTTCCTCTAGGAATTCTTCCATTCCCATCACCGTTGCTACCACAGGAAAAGCTTCTCCTAACTTGCCTCTGTCAGCGGTCCGGGCCACCATGGTCTCGGCCACAACTACATCGCACAGTGGACCGACCCCATCAATCATGGTGGCCACACCTCCCTTCACACCTAGTGCGACCGGCCCTCCGTTTTCATATGGTATGCCTAGTTAAGGTACAAGTCATGTACTCAATTACTCCACTTTACAGACTTTAGGTCTGGGGGCAGGGAGCTCTAACACTCCTTTGCAAGGTCAACTTGGGGGCATTCTTGTCCCTTTCAATGCTTTTCCTTACGTTGGAGGTCATATCTCTCCTTCGTCCCCTTCTCTTGGGGGGTTTCATTAGCAGTCCGTTGGGCAGCCTGCACACACGAGTTCATTTGGAGCCGGGAGTCAATGAACACTTGTGCAAACTCAGCCGGTAGGTTCGTCACTGTTTGTTTGGAATGGGATGTTTGGTAACAACACTTTCGCAACTACTGCTTTCCCATCAGGGGGCACACCCATTTTTGGACAGTCTACTTCGGCGCAGGGTACTATTCCTGCGCCAGGGGCACATATACCAGGACCTTGGAACTCAGAACAAGGATCCATTCCATCCTCTGGAATGTCGTTCTGGGGTAATTCTTTCCACAGTCAATGGAACCCTGGACAGACTTCTATGCCTCTCCCATCAGGACCAGCATGGAGTAATCCTTCCCAAAGTCTGTCAAACACGATGAATGCCCAACATCATATGTCCTTTATGGGGAATCAGCCAATGATGTCTCCACAGATGAAAAATCCATATGCTGGTCAGGGCCATGGTTTTTACCAGAATCCGGGCTAGCAACCAAAATTTTCCTGGCAACCTGGTGCCAGTCAAACCCCAGGACCCTTTTTCCCAGGCTATCAGCAACAACCTAAACTACCATTCTTGGCAATGTTACACTTGCCAGATTTGACATGGTTGTTAAATGATCCTATCTGTCACGATCCGCGTTGGCCTCCTATGCCAACGAAGTTGCCTTCGGACATTCTCAAGTTCGAGGCCAAGCCTAACGAAGATCCAGGTGATCACGTGACTACTTTCCACCTTTGGTGTTCATCTAACTCACTGAAGGATGACTCCATCCAGTTGTGATTGTTTCAATGCACTCCCATCGGGAGTGCCACAAAATGGTACATAGAGCTTGATCGTTCACGATATTCTTCTTTTGGCGAATTGGTGATGGCCTTCCTTAACCATTTCCAGTTACCTATGAGATACGACGTCGGCACAGAGTTGCTAGCCAATTTCAAACAGACGACAGAGGACCATATCTCGGATCATATCTGAGAGTGGCGACGTCGAAAGAGTTTAATCAAAGTACCAATTCCACCAGCATTCCTGCTCGAGTGGTTCCTTAAGTATTTAGTACCGCAATTGTCCAAAGACGTCGCAAATTCTGGGGTTTTCTCTGAAGAAGATGCCATCATGAGGGCTCAACAGTTTGAGCTTATCTATTCTCAGTCTGGTCTATTGTACAACATCCTTCCGGATGCACCACGATCGATACTAGATAAAACCAGACAGAGAGTCAGAACACATGCCGATGGTATCGTTGGTTCAACACAAACTAAGCCCGCTGAGAAATTGACAAAACAATTGCAGCAGTTATCTATACAACACTCAGCGGCCACTCAGACTACTACTTTGGCTGCTCCTCCTACCCAAACATCGGAAGTACACTCTATACAAACGACTAACCCAAAGGCCACCCAGCAGCCTGAAGGGAAGAAAAAACAACGCAAGAAGGGTAAGGGGGATAAAAAACCCACTGATAATGTTGGCAAGGGCACCACGGAAAAGAGGAAGGTGAGGTATATGTGCAATTTATGTGCGGAAGACCACCCGACCCATCAATGTCCTCGACTTGCGGAGGCCCAGAAGTTTGTCACACATCAACAACAAGCCGTGTTGACTAACCCCTTTCAGCATGGGCAAAATTTAACTCAAGCCTCTATAGGTGCGGAAGGGGGCAGCCAGGAAACCTGCCCTCCTCCAAACAACTCCTCATCCACGAACGTATACATGGTTAGGGGTGATGCTTTAATAATGACTAGAGCACATGACTATAGTAAACCAAGTGCCTCTGAGAAGGGAAAAGAAGCTGAACTCCCATCTCTTCCTCTACAGATTGAGAAGACGTTGGGAGAAACGATGACACGCATTCCAAAAGGTGTGTTTAAGAGAGCTTCTCACAATCCAAATGCAAGGGCCGCCCATAACTACTCTGTGGTGGAAGATTTATCCCAAACCCCTTGTGCTATGTCCGCTTTGGAGCTCCTCCAAAGTTTCCCTGCTGAGAGGAAAGCCTTATTGAATGCTTTAGGATCTACTGAGACTTGTAACCCGGGTACCATCATGTTATATACGACTGACTTGAAACCTCGTCTGCCTTACCACATCGCGTTTCAGATAGTAGTGGCTCATCCCACGAAAACTTTTACACAGAATATCTTCCGCACAGTGGTCGACGAGGGTGCTTCGACTTGTGTTATGTCGTTAGCATGCTGGAAAGCCATTGGTCACCCCAAGTTGTCTCCATCACCTACTCTCCTCACTGCGTTCGACGGTCATTCTTTCCGACCACATGGTATCATTCCTTCTTTCCCTGTGCAGTTAGGCGGGAAGACCGTGTGCGTTGAAGTAGAGGTAGTTGATGCCCCCTTCGACTATAACCTCTTGTTAGGTCAAAGTTTGACTTATGCTATGCAAGCGGTGGTCGCTACAGTGTTCTAAGTCTTATTGTTTCCACATGAAGGTCGGATAGTGACCATTGATCAATTGTCCTTCTCTAGAGCTGACCCAACTTTGGGGGCATCCACGATTCCCATGATAGATAATCCTCAAGCCAGTGTCGTTAACGTAGGAGTTGGTTTGTGCCCATCTTTGATGGGTACTTTCGATTACCCACCTCCTCATGGCAATGTCAAGTTTATATCGACTCACCACAAGGCTGATATTTTTCACGTCTTGTCATTTCGCACGACTTACTTTCAGGATCCATGGATTCTTCCTTCCCCATCAGTCACGATGGATGAGACAGGGCATGTTGGCATGTCCATGCCCTTGTTGGCTGCTGAAGTAGTGTACTCTTTAGTCCAGCAAACTTCAGTTAACCCTGATCCGACTCCTACACACAAGTTGGATCCACTTCCAGAGCCTATTTGGGCTCAGGATTCTCTTGCTACCACCGATTCGTTAGACTTAGTCTTGCCTTCCATTGAAGCAGTAATCAAAGCAGTGACTAGTCTGGACAAACCTTGGGATGATCTTCATCACAGATCATATTTCCTCCCAGAGTTACACCGAATCGAGGCAGGAGAATTCCCTATCACCATGGCGGGAGATCAGTTGTGTCCTATTAACCTCTTAGCTACACAGGAAATTTATGCTGAGGGAAATATGGTGACTATCGCTGAAACTATACCTATCAATATCTCCAGAACCCCTGGCGTCATAGACAATGTTTTCGTCAGAGCATACAGCTCCCCCGAGGAGATGCCAGACATTGACCCACAAAGTGTCGATCATGAGCTACCTTTGTTGTTTTTCAAGCTCACTTCGAGATCCGAAAGCAACATCCGGCCAGACTGCATTTATGCTTTTCGATCTCATCCAGATTAACTGAGAAAAGTAGCCATTATGGAGTCTTCTGTAAGCCCTTTTCAGACTCCTTAAAGATGAAAAGATTGTCGAGTGACCTTGTTTCTTCACACTCATTAAATTGGTCCAGAATAACATTCCTTAAACGGGTCTCCTTTTAAGCCCTTTTCAGACCCTCTAAACATGAAAAGATTG
>ML780836.1:846222-928994 GCA_009831015.1 Picea engelmannii
TTTGCGTCTTAACACCTTTGGCCACTGGAGGATTTTTCCCGAGTATCATTTCCTTAGAACATCAGTCTTGTCCTTATGCCTTGAACTTGTATGTTTGTTGTACTCGTTCCTCCATTGTAACGTAATATTCCTTTATTCTTTTTCCAAATCATCAAAAAGAACAAAAAAATCAAATATACCCCAAAAAGAGGATGGGAAAGGTATTTTGTTTATTGGAAGCATCATGAGTCACCCTTGGATAAAGCACATCTGTCCATTTGATTCATCAGACTATGGGATGTAGTACGACCTTAGGAAGCTTTGCTCGCTATATTGAGTTGTGTCCTCCACCGTTTGGTTACTCTTCCAAACATATGGAGAGTTTGCGTTGCCTCCTGCTTCGTAGACTTATGATTAACAGATATGCTGCTTGATTCTTATCACTTGTCATGCTATTTTCCAAGGGAAGTTTGTCACCAAGACTAAGTCGACCCCTCTGCAATAGGTCTCTTGTCCGCATACCTGTCCATCCTGAACGTCCAATCAAGTCTTTATTTGAAATCACTGAAGCCTTCAGTCCGATCATCAAGATTATCAAGTCCATAACCGACGAGCCGTCGAAGACCTCTGGGTAGTGCAGTCATACATTCATATTACACTCCTACCCGAGGTTAGAAGATTTTTAAGTTGTTGCTCGAGCTCTGAAGTACAACCATCAAGTCGAATCAACTTCTGGGAGATGGATACTTTATACGTATATCTTTCATATTTCGAGATGTAGCTCCGCTATGTATTATTTGTGGCTACTCTTTATAGTTATTTGACATGGATCTACAGTGTATTTGATTAGTAGCCATGGCTCTATTTTATTCCGAGCATGGGTATGCCCGCCTCGGTGAGACATTTGATATTTTTTGCAGACGGCACCTCCTGATTCCTGATTCCTGGGCTCACTCATTCAGCATATCAGTACATATTGGTAAAGAATTGGTAATGAATTTTGGCCATCAGATGCTCTTCTGACCTCACATATTAGGGGGCATCTTTTATAACCCTAAATTGCACCACACATGCTTACCTGGCATCAGACCAACTCATATCCATTCTTTGCCAAAAAACTACTGAACAACTCTTCTAAAAACTCCATTTTTAAAAAGTAAATGCTAGCAAGCCCACTACAGCCTGTGGGCAAATGCTAGCAGGCCCACTACAACCCACGGGAAAATGCTAGCAGGCCCACTACAGCCCACGTTTGCCTTCAGAATCACAAAAAATGGAAAGTTGTTGATGGGACAAAAAGATATGGGTCAGTTAACTAAAACTCCCGGCCATGCATGGCCGAGAGTTCGTCCAAAACCCTAGCTCCTTCTAGCCTATAAAAGAAGGGGTAGGGATACTATTTGGAAAAAGGAAAAAGATAGCAAAGAAACTCTGCCCAATTGCCGAATCCATTTGTCCCAACCCTTTAGCATTTCCTCAAGCCTAATGAGAATTCAAGCAAAGAAGTTGGAGGACAAAGAAGAGGAGGAGCCCAGGATCAGGATCAAGGAATGGTGTCCGATCTCTATCATTATTATAAGTTGATTCATCTTGAGATTAATAAAATAATACTTTTCCCATCCCAATGCATGACTTATGTATGTTTTATTCGATTAATGCTTAATCTCTAACCCACAAGTAGAAAAATAGCATGCATGCGTAGTGTTTTTGTCTTGATTGCAGGTTAACTTTGGAAGGAGCATCGCAAGCAAGCGGACAAAAGCGCAATGGAGGATCTACACCAAACATCAGTAAAAAGGTTAGTAGGTTCTTTCCATGTTTGCATGTGAAAAAGGGTTTGAGGTTTGGGGTGGTAGATTAAAAGTAATTTCTTAAGGGTCATGATCTGCATGCAAGTTTAAGCCCTATCTTGTTAGTCCGTAGGGTAATATTTCCCAACAACAGAATTRTGTGGTGCAATTTAGGGTTAGAACAGGGCTAGATTTAATAGGAGAGATTAATCCACATTCTAGCGCCCAACACAAGTGGATATTAACTGCCATAGACTACTTTACCAAATGGGTGGAATCCATTCCAACCAAAAGGGCAACTGACTCGTGGTAATAGAGTTCTTAGAAGACAATATCTTGTCAATATTTGGCTGCCCCCGAAAGATAGTCACGGATAATGCTCAGGCTTTCAAATCTATGGCTATGATCAACTTCTGCCAAAAGTATAATATTGTTCTTGGCCATTCTACAATGTACTACCCCCAAGGAAATCGACTGACCGAGTCGTCTAACAAGAGCCTAATCAATATAATTAAGAAAGTGTTGGATGAAAAAAAAAAATCTTGCCATGTACATTTAAAGTACGCTTTGTGGGTGAATCGCATAGGCACTAAAACTTTTATTGACATGTCTCCTTTTCAGATGGCATATGGGACATATGTGGTGTTACCAATAAATTTAGCACTCGCCGTGATCAAATTGTGGCAATATTAGAAAGAAGAACCCAATCATGTCACCAGGAGGATAAACTAGCTAATCGAGGTTCAACAGCACAGGGTTGAAGTAGATGAAAAGATGCAGAAGTATCAAGATGACATGAAGGCATTATTCGACCATAGGGAAAAGGACAGATATTTCCTCCCAGGTGATTTAGTACTAAGGTGGGATGCAAGGAGGGAAGAAATAGTGAAAGATGGTAAATTTGATCACCTCTGGTATGGACCATTCAGAGTCTCAGCTCTCGAAGGAAAAAATTATTTCCTACTGGAAAATCTAGACGGTGAAATCCACAATGCCCCTGTCAATGGGCATTATCTGAAGCATTATATGACATAAAAAGTCGCCAAAAAAAAAAAACGGGGGAGTTCATTTAATTTTAGATTTATATATTCATAAATAGAATTTTCACTTGTGTATATATATTTTCCATTTCATTTTGTTATTTTGATTTTCTTTCGTGAATTTTTGACACCTTTCAGATAGCCTCAATAACCTTCGTATTTTCCTCTTACAGGATTCCAGCTGCAAACAAAACAAGCGGGAGAAGTAAACTGAAAGTTGGTGTCAGAAATACATCAGCTTAAACATGTGATACCAAAGATTTTTGATTTGGTGCAAAGAAAATGAAACGATAAGGTAAAGGTGATATTTCCTAAAAGACTTGTTCTGAAGGGCTATCAAAAGAAACCCGAAGTAGCCTCATTCAGACAACAACATCATCTAAACTAATAAATAACATAATGATTCCATATTTGATCACTTACGAAAAAATAGGACAAATTAAACAAGTCACTCAAATTAAAGCAGTCAGTCGAAGTATAGTACCCCTGAAAAAGATTTACAAGAGTCAGTTTTGATTTTTTGACCTCTGTTTTTCAGTCCATAAATCTCTATATGTCACCATTTTCTGCTTTCGGGTTTACCCTTTAAAAAGTCAGCATATTTCCGTTTTGCATACGTAGGGAGAAGAGATTTCATTTCAACCTCGAGAGCTTCAAAGCAGATTGTGGAAAAAATCGGGTCTTCATAACTCCTTGGTCCCTTGCTAAACAAAGTGACGCTTAAAGTGATCCTAACTTTCCTAGGCTTTTCAACAGTTTCGGAGGATTGACGCTTGCTAAAATAGTAGACCCCAAAAAAAGTTGTTTTCCCCTTTCTCCCTATGAACGAAGGTGTCGTGAAGGTTAAGGGAAGGTCGGTACCGAGTTATCAAAGTAAGTTGACATACCTATAATGAAAAATATTACACAGATATCAGCCCTGATACAAGCTGATTTCCCCCATCTTCGCACTCTAAAAAGAAAATTATAAGATAGGTGGTGAAATGAAATTCAGAAATCATTGCCCCCATCTAGTCCAAGAGACGATGAAAGGAAATTCAAAAATGATTGCCCTCATCTCAACATTTAAAGGCATAAATATATTATGAAGTGGTGAAAGTAAATTCGGTAAAAAGGGCCAGATAACTTCACCAGCGTACTGAACAAGCTCGCTGACAGTGAAGCAATATCTGAGATATTTGTAAGGTTCTTATACATGAATACCACTCCACTCTGGTAACCAATTATTTCCAAAACTTGATCTACATCCCAAGTTTAGACAGGGCTTCCTGATTGAAAACGTGTAATTTTCTTCTTTTGATGCAAGCTGATAACCACACGATCTGTTGGGTCTCCTAGAATTGTTTTGATTGTCTTGAGGAATACCTGAATTCAGTAACGAGAAGGAGAAAGTTGTGAAAGGGGCTACAACTAAGTTTAAAAAGTATCTGAGTTTTGAAAATCTTTTTAAAGGTAAAAAACGAAGTCCCTTTCCCCTTCATTATCCTATTCTCAAGAACTTTTTTTGCTGGATTTAAGCCATTGAATCCATTTACCCAATATCAGCACGTGGTCTATTGTTCTTCCCGTATTACAGGAAAACGAGATCCCTAGTTGGAGCCTATGTTGGAGCCGCCTTTGTTTTTTAACCCGTTTTGATTTTCATATCTTAATTCTCAATATCATAAGATGGCTTTCATATTTTCCTTCGTCTGTTCCAAAATCTCTGAAGTCTCATCACGCAAGTGACGAAGGTTATCATACTCTCAAGGCGAGTTCTACTTTTCGTTCAAATGATTTTCCCCCTCTTTGCCTTGGAATTTCGTATGTCAGATGATATAAATCACATAGTTCACAAGTCCCGAAGAGAGAAATGGTGAAATCACTTTAAAGTTTTACCCAGGTCAATAGCGAGAGTAAAACTTTTCTAAACTATGATTAAGCATTATCAGGGTTTCGCATCTAGGCATTTACTAACTCCAAAAGTCTTACCGTCGTAACCCTGATAGTCAAAACCTTGAGTTTCTTGTTTTAGTAACCCGCGGTAAGGTTAACGGTAAAATATTAGTCGTGGTTAAGTTTTGTCGGAAATTCACGACTCGGCGTATTCTCTTTTAAAAATCTACACTTTCAAAGCCCCGAGTCGCGAAGTCGCGATAAAGATATAAACGTAATTAATTAAACACTTAATCTGGTTTTATCCTTCATTTTAATTAAAACATATCATCACGATCTCACGATGTCGCTACTCGACATACAAACTTCCCAGAAGCTATACCTTTGAAGCTCTGAGTCGTGATCTCGTGATTTCGCAACTCGGCATATGAACTTCCCGAAAACTATACCTTCGAAGCTTCGAGTCGCGAAGTCGCGATATAAATAATCACGTAATTAATTAAGCACCTAAACATAATTAATTTTTTATTAACCAAATACAATCATTGCAATCTTGAGTGGTAGAGGTTCAAAGGGTTAAAGAAAAAACTCCCGATGCAGTGAGTACCAAAAGATTAATTAACTTTGAAAAAACCTGATTAATTGAACTAAGCCAGTATTCCCTGTGATTTGATGCATGCACAGTTTACAAGGAAGTCTTAATTCTTCGTTACACCAACTGACATTTCGAACCGCCAAAATTTATGACATTAATTAGAAACAAGGTGAATCGACAAGTAAAGATTGGGATTTTATTGCTAAATTTATATTTAAGCGTGATTTGACCGATCTGTTCTTAAAAAGTACCGAGTTTTCGAATATATAGAGTTGTTATTTGTTATCATGAATTCATTTCTACATTACACAGAGCACACTTTTCTCAACGAACTAATTTATGTATGTATACATATTTTTATCACAGAAGAGCTAAAGCAGGATCTCCCGCCATGGCCCCGCGAAAAGAGTCTAAAGCCAACATTGAGGTTTTGGGACAAGGTTCAGAAAATGTCGTTGATACTTCACCTCGAAGTGTCAACTCTTTCCGGACCTGGTTGTTTGTTTCTGATGTTCTATAGGCCAAATTAGTAGATTATTCTGATGATTCCAGTGACAATGAAAAAGATGACCTGACCACCAAATATAAGATCATCGTCCAATCTGGAATGTATAAAGTAGCGGCCAGGTCATGAATTCTCCCTTACTATGATATGGTCCGGTGGGCATTATACCATGTGGACATACCAACCAGAACCATCATAAATGAACATAAGGTCACCATCGGGACTTTCAGACCCGAACAACTGCAAGCTATGTACAAGTTTCCTATCGTGTCAGACCTTACATACGATGCCGAATTCTTGGAGAACTTCAAACAGAATGAATGTGTGAAATATGACAAGACTATGTCTAGTTTAATCAGAGATTGGGTTTCACACCCTGCGAAGTTCAGGGCAGATAGTAATGGTATATATTCAATAGCTTCCTTGGAACCACAGTTCAAATATATAGCTATGATGACCTACAAATTATATGGGAGAGGGACACCACACATTTATTTCTTCAATGGGTGACTCTAATACATCAAGTTGTCGAAGGTTGTTCCTTCGACTAGACGAAAATGTTGTCTGATAGCTTGACCAGTCGAGTTACAGAGAATCGGGCGCAGAAAGAGAGCGGAAATATTGCTTCATTTTTTATGTCTGCATACATTATGGACGTCGTGTGTTTTCTAACACCCTTTCCCTTAATGATTTGGAGTTGGACTCCATCAGAAGCCGAGCCCATCCATGTCTATCATTCAAAATTGTGGGAAAACAAAGCAGAAGATTTCGTATATGAAATCTTTAACTAGGTAATGGTACTTCTGCATGTCACTATTTTTGGCCACCCGCCACCCGGGATCTCAGATAGTATAGTGATGAATTTGATCAGTATAGTCGACTGGTATGTAGAAGGTGAATTCTTATATATCATAGTTTTCGAGGCTTTTGTTCCCCTACATGCATTACCATTATTTATACCTGATAAGCTGGCTTGTCATGAGGTTGCTAGGAAAAACGTAATCGGTGGCATAAGCAAGGAGCTTAAGAGATATTCAAATAAGGTATGGCCACCTTTTCCTATTCATTTAAATTCATATTCTTTGTTAGATTTTGAGCATACTAAAGTTGAGGCAACATCCCTAGAAGACCTAAAATTGGGTCTTATTGAATTCAAGAAGCACGATCCGCAAAGGGTCGTAAGTAATCATTTGGCCAGTTGCGGACTCAAAAGGTTCAAACACGAAAATTCGACCTTGGATGAAATTTTCTGAGGCACAAAATCTTATGCCAATATTTTGGCATGGATACAAACCCTGGCACCTGAAGAGAGGGCCGACGCTCTGAAATTCCAAGAACATCAACGCAGTTGTCTTCCCGTAGTATTGCGGGGTGAGAATCCGAGTACAGTGGAGGTGAAACAAAAATAAGCCGAAGGCTCCAAAGATGTGACACCCAGCCAAGAAAAACACCAGGATGGGGAAGAGAAAACTAAGAATCTGAAAACAAAGATAAAGACTCCCAACCTGCCGAAGAAGCAGACTTCGGTTACTACTCTGGGGAAACTAGCTAAGCAAATCAGAGATCCCATCGCATCCATTACTCCCTTGCATTCAACTCAGGGAAACATTGATGCAAGGTGGATTTTAAATGAAGAATTGAGACCTATAAGGATGGAAGAGCTCCCTCCAAATGAGTTCTTCTTTGATAAGAAGAGAAAGGCTGTGGTAAAGAGAGAATTCTATCAGGAAGGGGAATCAACAGCCAAGAAGTACAAAGTATTGACAAATGGGAAAGACAAGAAGAATGAATAGTTCGCAACATAAATCGCCAGGACATTAGGGGCATATGCCATAGTGAATCAATTTTCAGTCGGGGTTTTGAAAAACCAGCTGAAGCGAAAAAATTGCCTCATCAAAACCCTAGAATCCAAATTAGCCACAACAGAGGAGGCTGCCAAGGACCAGGCGAGCACAGGAATAGAACAAGCAAGGATGGCCAATAAAAGGGAAATAGAGATGCTCAAAACTAAGCTCGAACAAGAAAAGTAGGTAGTGCAGAACGGTCAGATACAAGCGGGCCAGAAAGAGGACTTGATTGAACAACTACAGGGTAGAGTGGAAATCGTTGAAAGCAAAGTTATAGATATCGGGATGTTCCAGTCACAGGCGATGGAGATTCGGAGCAGGGTTTTTGTAGCTCAGCGAAGTTTACTTGCCAAGGTAGACATAATTCGGGATAATTTCTTACGCGTTGATGAAGTATTGGAAAATTTATCTCTCAGAGAAAGAGAAGCTAGAGCAGCTCAAGTCACTTTTCAAGAGGTTGTGATAGCTACAAACAATAGGAAATCGGGAAGTACTCCCAGGTTTTCCATTTCGGAGCAGACCAGAGGAAATATTTTGTTGAAAGAATGGGAGCACAGTATATCATAAGGTAAACTACAAGCCAAGAAGGTAATGAAATCCTTTGAAAAGGTTTTTGATTCTATAGATGGTAATCTGTTAGGTATTGACAGTGAAGGCAGTGATGAGACATTGAGCCAAATAAATACAGCGAAAATCTTGCTTGATATAAATGAGAAGGGAGAAAAATATTCGGCCGAAATCTCACAACTAACTATGGCAGACATAGTGCAAATAGATAAATGTATGATTAAACCAGGTGTGCAATTATGTGCCATTGACATCAAAGACTGACGAATGGAAGAAATTTTCCTCAATTAACCCGATATTGTTACTCTTTTGAGGCTAATTGTCAAGCGGAACCATCAAGGTTGATATCTCGGCTAGTGGAAATATGTGTCTCTTGTACCGAGCATGCGAAAGGGAAAGCTTCTGGTACAAAATAAAGACAGAGATGAAGAAATGGAGCGATTTATCTCCTCCTTATCATAACTGAAAATCTTGTAGCGATTGAGATTCCATCTTATGTAAAACTGTATAAATATACCATAGAAAGAAAGAAAAAAGGGCTGGAACTTTTGCGTCGATTGTAATAGAGGTTTTCTTTTTTGAGAGTTAATATAAAGAAAATCTGAAGATTCTCAATTCCGTCACGACTGTGTTAAGAGTTTGTTTCCTTGTATCTCATATTTTGTTTCATTTCATATTTGTATATGATGAATTCTTCACTATAATTTAGTACAACCTCTACTATAGTGAATGAATTTTGGTTTTCTATATTCTATGTTATCTTTCCTCTGTACAAGCTATCAGCAGGTATAAGACCAGTCAACACTTTCAGAATTCTATATATATTTTATGCTTCATCGGGTTATTTCTTTACATTTTTCTTCTTCTTTTTATAAGTGAGATTCTCCCTTGATATGAGCCTTGCATCATAGACAACTAAATGTTTTCTCCCACCTCATACATATTTATTAAAATATAACTCAGTTACGGGAAAGGGCCTTTGGTTTGCACCCTATTTTCACTCCTGAAATTGTAAACTCTCTTTTATACAACCAAAATTGAGACAAAACTTAAATTCCCCCTCAGATTTTCTTATCTTTTTGTTCCTCCATGACTGTCCATGTAACAAGATAGCCTAATATCGAACCTAGACTATCAGATCAAACACATATTGCTTTAAATATTTTTGATACTATTCTTAAAATAGCCACTACCCTGGTTGAACTCGAACATTCATGGGCAGGGATTGAACGGGATATAAACATCCAGGAACAGTTGGAAGATAGACAACGCCTACCCAGAAATCATCCCTAGCTTCCCTTGCCGAAGGTTGACTTTTCTTCTTTCTTTATCCCTCATTCACTTTCGGATGCCTAGACACTGTACTTCTAAGCCTTAAGTACAAACTCTGGAACAACACTTCACATGGAACTAAAGGGATGAGTCAGATTGTTTCCATTATATGGAAGTTCAAGGATCATGGATCTTGTGACATGGCATGGAAACCCAACATAATTTTTTATTTTGAGCACCAAACCCAATGTACGTAGGCGATAGTGGAGTAGCCTGCATATACGCTTGTTGTCTAACTGATAGAGCGCGTATATGTGGAAAAATGTTCCTTTTTGGCTCTGGAAGATATAAAAGAGGACTTCAAGTCTACATAAGGAAATGGAAAGTCCATCCAAGCCAGTTGCATGGGGTGAGGAAATGTTTTTTGTAACATAATGCATAAAATCAACATCTTACATCCTTAGTTTCCAATCATTTTTTGCCAAAGGAGATTTGGGAATAATTTGAGAATGGGAATGCCTCAAATTGAGAATGTTTCTAACCCACAATCTCTCTTCATGATCCAAGTATTCCCTTGTCTCTAAATTAAATTATTTGGTGTGAATGACGACTGATAACAAACTACATGTTGATGAATGAACTTTGGTGTGAGAAATAAAAATGTTATGAAAAATTTCTTTATTACTGGCTAACCATACTTCCCAGCAAATGAATTTGGGGATAACTCTCCAAATCCTGTTTAGTACTATATTTTGATGAACGTTTCTTGAGTATCTATGTTTCCAGTTCATAAACATCTCATTCCAATTTGAGGGCAAAGTGTGCATGTCTTTCATACCTCTATATAAATGATCCCAAACTTGTTTGGATAAAACATAATAAAAAAAAGATGGTGTGTGGATTCATTGTCTACTTTACAAAGTGCACATCTAGATGATCCTACAATTCCTCATTTTTGTAAAATTTCTACTGTTAATAGTTTCCCATGATCCATTACCCAACATAAGGCATTAATTTTGGGCAGGAAATATTCATGCCACACTTGAACCCATAACTTTTATCTTTGACGACTCGGGGTGCCTAAGAGAAGTTGTTAATAACCTTCTTTCACATAGTAACTCTTTGAACCCTATTATCGATCATCAGCCTTGAGGGAATCAATTATAGCACAAAAAACAAGGTGATGGATGAGACTTTTGACATAATCGATGATCTCCTCAAGCAGTGAGATTTTCTTCCAACCTTTCCACTTTACACTTTCAAACCAGACAGTGATATCTAATAGTTTAAAAATACCATTTCTTATACACCAAGATTTTAACTGCGGAGTTATTATATTGCTTCAAGTGGAGGTTTCCTCGTTGTACTATGATACCATAGGTTAATATACCTTACATTCCCTGATATCCAATATAAATGAGACTGACTAATAGGAGCTCTAGCTAGAATGAGCTTCCAGATAGGGGAACCCTTGGAATTTGGAAGGCGGGCATCTAGAAAATGGAGTCATGAGCCATTGAATTACCTAGAAAGAAGGACTTGTTTCCACCATTCATTCAATCCTGAGACTAGTCCCCAAACTATTTTTTCTCCCAGAGAAATATCCATGAGAGAGGGATCCCTAATAGCTAGATTGCCTATGTCCATGTCCAAGCAGACTCTTAACAAACTAAGAAAGTGAAATTTCTTTGTATTGGTCCTTCCACCTTCCTACATAAATAATCTTATGTTTTTTGTAGTTTTCTCTGTAACTCCCTTTCACACCATATATGTTGCACATTGAAAAATAGACAAAGAAGAGAGAACATATGTTATTAGTATTATTTTAACTATTCGGTTTATCCATCTTGTACCCCATTATTGAAATCATATTGCCATTTTGTTGAGGATCACTTTCTAGACATGAGAAGTTGGATTTTTTAAGGATATTGGCATGCCCAAGTATTTGAAAGATACCCAATTTTCCACAGAGGGGAAGCCAAGGATCCTATAGATAATATCCAATTGGACCCCCAGAATGTTACAACCATATATTTGGCTCTTATGACAGTTTAAATTTCCTCTTGATGCAATTAGAACGTTGTCCAAAAAAATTAAAAATCTTTTGGTTATGATTGTTGAAGTTACTCCTAAAAGGAGAGTATCATCCACAAATTGAGAATGATTCATTTATTTGGTCCCTCGTGATATACTTAAGTATGGGAGCCTCCCCGTTCATATTTCATATTCTAGTTTCCTATTAAGAGATTCTTCCATTATAATATAAAGTAGAGGGGACAAAGGGCATCCTTGGTGAAGACCCCTGATGATATGAAAGAAAAAATAAAGTATGACATTAATCAGGGAGGTGATTGTTAGAGAAAGATTTGCCTCACCCTATGCAATCTTGCAGAGAGGGCCTTATTCCATTTCCCTATGTAGACTTATCTTCCTTGTTACTAAAATCCAGAGGCAAAAATACAAATTTTTCCACTTGTACGCATCTTGCACACTATACAACAAGCGTATACACAGGCTACTCCACTACAACCAGCGTACATCAAGATTTGTGCCAGAAAATGAAAATTAAATGTCGGGTTTCCATGTAATGACAAGATATATTTTATCCTTGGCCTTCCATATACCGGAAGCATTCTGACTCGGCCCTTCAGTTGCATTTTGAAGGATATAAAGAGGCCAATTCCGAGCTATGGAAAAGGGAGAGAATTCAACTTTGAGAGAAAAGTTACTCTGGAGAAATTATTTACTTCATATTGAGTCTACATCCCTTTGTCCTTTAAGTCTGAACAAAGTGTTCAGCCCCCATGCTCTTCCCTTATTGATGGAGAGCCTCATTGTATCCCTTCTATGATCTTTCCTTTGGTGGAGAATTGAAGTGGTGGAGGCCCAGCTGGAAGGAACTTAGTTTCTCAGTTCCGAACCGTGCCGACACGGAAGTTTGTAATATTCGACTTCTGCTGATCATTTATTAATAGAAATACTTATTTCCCGTCCAATTAATATTTTTCAAATATATGAGTTATTATCCATGGACATATCTGTTATGTATATTGATGGATTATGCTATCTAATGAGCTAACCTTTTATATTGGCACCATATGCTTGTTTTTTATTCTTTTTTGAGATCTTGTTGTAGGTATATAGCTTTGGGTCAAAGCGCTCAATGATGGACATCATAGAACATCTAGACGAGGTAGGCCTCTTTATTATCTCCCTTGAAAATTGGTTTATATAGCATATTGTTGGGATAGAGTTCGTTTCTACAGTCATTTCCGTCTATTGTGGTTCACCCTAGCCATAGAGAGATTTTCCTCACAACAGAATTGGCAACCATACTAGGGATGAATCTTATTTCTTAGGGTTTAAAGTGATTTTATCCTTAGATTTCTCTCGTTTCTATTGTGGTTCTTGTCACATCATTGCTTGAAAACTCCTGTTCACTCTAGGTCTGAGTTTTCAACCTTTCTCCCTTGCCTGGCCTTGTTTTAAATCATATATGCGCCTTTTTCCTTGACAGTCGCATATACATGCGGGTTGTCTCACTGCAAGCTACGTATATACACTTTACTTGCGGGAACAGTCATGTACATCAATTTTCCTTACCTTTTTGCATGGTTTGGTGTTTGCTTGGTGGGATTTGATGCTTGTTGAGCCTTCTTAGGTCTCTGTAGTGCCTGTTAAGTGCTTGTGCGATGAAAGGAAACCCTCTTTTGGTTGAATTTCTAGGCGAAGTCTTTCTCTTCGTCTTTTCATTTTTATTGTCCTTGTACATTGGGCTTGGTGTTTTGTTGCTTGGTATCCTGATTGAGTTATCTCTCTTTTATACACAATAGGGCTATATATCAAGTTACTTTTCAGTCCATGCATTTTCAGTTTTGATATATTGAAAATACCAAAACAAATCCATTTTTCATTGCTTGGCATTTTTTTCTTTTGAGTTTTTATCATTATCTTAGTCCGTATAGTGAAATATTGCATTTTTACTTCTGAATTACAGAGTTGAATTTGAAAATTTCATTGTTTTTAGAAGCATATCATTAATTAAAAGTTAAAGTTATGACTTTGCATTATTTTCATATTTACTTTTCTTGCAGAGTCATAACATCATAATCTTCATTGTCATACATTTTTGAGTAATCACGGCCATTAAAATAAACGCTATAATTTAAAATTGATTAGTAATGATTTTATCTTTCTAGGGTGCACAAACTAGCTTAGGATTTAGTGCCTTGGAATAGGATTTTGTGGGTAAAGTTCTCCAAGACAATTAAATCAACATATGTGTCTGAGTCGGGGAGTGGAGAAATCCATTGTATAATTGGTAAGATCAGGAGGCTCTTCTCACACCAGAGTTAATCACGAGGTCACACGAAGTTGGTTGAAGGGTTATCCGATGTTATCACCCTATAAATTATAGGATCAACTGGTGACTGGGATATTATCTGTCTCTAGTGTTTTTGTTGACAAATGATTTTTCATTCTGCAAATAATTTGAAAAGAAAAGAAAAAAGAAAAGAAAAGAAAAAAGAAAAAGAAAAAGAAAGAAAGAAAAAGAGGGCATAAAAGAATTGCAATAAAATCCCCATGCAATAATAGTAACTTGGTCCATATCTTTCAATCATGGCCATGCTCTTTTTAAATTTGAATGTTGATAGGGTAGTGAATGAATTTGGCTAAACATTTTAATCTTAGCCAAAGTGTCTAGGTTAGATTAGTGAATAAATCTGGCCAGACAGTCTAATATTGGTCAGATAGCCCCAGGGTAGAGTAAATTTTAACCCAACAGTTTAATCTGGGTTAATTGTCATAGGAAGATAGGTTAGTATGTAGGCTAGTTTCTTTATTGTTTCATTCCAATAAAACCAGCTTGATGTAAATGTTGTAACATGTTTCATATGCTTAGAAGATCGTTTGGTTGAAGCCCCATGGTGGTGTCTACTTGAAAAGTTTGGGGGAAAACCCATAAAATACATTTATCTAAGTTTTTCCTAGCGCATGTGTTTTCTGCTCCCCATTTATGCTCCTTGCACTTATCGACGGTCCTGATCGCGATGCCCAGATCCGTGGTGCACAGAGCATTCTGGACCCCCCCCCCGACCATTCTTCATTTAACCGGGGGGGGTCCATAATCGCTGATAACATTTGCGCACATCTGGACAACCTAGGGTCAAGCACTTAAATCAACGGTCAATATTGGATTCCGGACCCCCCCCCCCCCGTCCGTTCTGCCTTTAATGGAAGGGGGGTCCCAGAATGAGTGATAAAGAGCGCTCTTAGATCTACGGCTCAAAACAGGCACGCATATCAATGGCCCTACATGGATTTTGGACCCCCCTGGATGATCTGATTTTAACTGAGGGGGGGGGGGGTCTGGAATGTTTTTTCCCCTCTTGAGGGTCCCTTGTTATACGTGGCGTCATTCTATTTTCCCCAAAGTCCTACCACCATTTTCTATCTGAAAGACCCCCGTCACTTATGGACGTCACCTTCCACTTCTTCCCAAGTTAGTCACATCCCATAACTGTTGTCAGTCCCCTCCCCCATTTCACTCATGGCAAGCCCCTTATTACGAATTTTACCTCCAATCCCTAGCCACCACGTCACCTATCCATATCTTTCAGGAACCATCACCTGCCATCTCACCCCCAAATGACCCATTGTCCATTTATTACTAGATAACCTATCTGTTATCCAACTGACATGTCTCCCGCACCCAATCGACCCTAGTTTAAATAAAACTACCATTATTTCCCTTACTTTCTCTATTCACCCGTTGCACCAGAGAAATTCATCGCTTACTCCTCCATTATATTATGTCACCCTCATCCATAGTCAATCTCCCCCACTAACGTTGTGTTTATTGCAAGTATTGTTGCAGAAATGGCGCCAAAGTCCAAACCAGCGGAAGGAGAGGAGAATTTATTTCTCCCGCCTCCTGTCGACCTGGAAAAGATCCCACTGTTCGAAAAAGATCGATTAATCACAGATACCAAATGTAATTTTGATTTATCAGACCTCCAGTCATGGCTCAAGGAAATTTTCCTGGACCAGAGTGATGAAATTGGACTCTTTGAGTCCAATTTACCCCTTTACCTCTTTCCCCAGATCCACCATTTTCCCAAGTTCGCGCTTAAGTTTCAAGCCCTCTATATTCCCAAACAAAGAGCCATCATCTCCTCGTCCAGAGAAATCCTTTTCCTCATCACGCCCGATTCTATAGACCAGATGATGCAAATTCCCTGTGTCGACTCTGCGTCTCCTTTCAACCTGGAAATCCTTACAGAGTTGTATCAGAAAATGTATTTTCCCCAAGGAGCTCAAATATTCGAGATTTTCCTTCCCACATCCACTCAATTCCCTTCCACAAATCCCCCTTACCCATCGTCCATGTTCTCCACTAAGGGAAACCATGCCATTTCTTCCCTTTGTGCTTTGTTAGGATACCATTCTGACTAGTGGGTAGATGAACCCATTCTGGTTTTTCTATCCATCTTCTCTACCAATGAAAATCCCATCATCAAGTTTGATTTCAGCACATTCTTGGCAGACAATATTCACAAACAATTCGTGAATTTTGGCACTGAAGGCATGTTTAGATATTCATCGATACTAGCATACTTGTTTGTTTTCTTCTAGGAGGATAAGTTTGCATTTTCCATGCAGAAGATGGATGCATATGGTAGACCTCAAGAAGTCACAGCATGGACCTCCTTGTTGAAGCAAAACTCCATAGAGTACAGCTTCAAGGAATTCATCGATATGTTCTACCACCCTGTGGTAAGCATGCTAGGGGGTCGGCCTGAGCCTCGAATAAACAATGAAGTTCAAAGGATCCTGTACCCCTCGGACAAAACAAAGACCGAGGGTTGGTACCTGTATCAAAATCATACCGAGATCAGAGTATACAGGTGTGAGTTGGTGCCTTACAAGCTTCCCAAGTATTTGTTGGTTAGAATCTTCACTTTAGAATATATAAGGCATATTATGAATTCATATGATATCCATTTTGTATCATTGAATAAAAAGAAGCAGATTAGAATCAAGGGGCAGATTGGTTCCTTCATCTACAACAGTCGTGGCTTTGGGGAAGAAGCGGACCAGATGTTGAGAGAAATGAAGTTCTTCCTAAGCTTCCCATGGCATTATGATCCATGCGGGATCATCTCAGAAATGCGGGTGAAGAACCAAAACATCTTGTATGTTCATGAAGCTAGGCCTGAGGTGGAAAGATTTGCAAATCAGACAGTGTGGGAACCAAACACATTGGTCGAAGTGGAACAGCAGGCTCCCCTAAACACGATTTCACCAATTACCATGCCACAGGTCCCAAAAGAGAAGAGGTCGAGGCAGGATTTATCTCCACCTGTCACTGAGGTATCTTCCGAGGAGTTCCAGTTGCACACTAAGATGCCTAAGACTTAGTCAATCCCTGGCCTGACAGGGGAAAAAGAAGCCCCGCCTACCTCAGTGACCAAGTCTGTTATTCTGCCCTTTGGTTTGAGCCTATGTAAGGACATTACCCCAGCATTGTCGAAGAAATCCACAGACTCCCCTTTGAACACTCAGCCAGGCAAGGTGGGACCAAAGCTTAGTATCTTCGAGAAGTATGAGCTGATCAAGAAAAAGAACCAGACCCTTACCAGCAGTACTTGCGCTCAATTTTGGAAGCAGACGTCGACTGCGCAGCATCGTCTTCTATCTTCATTTGACACATAAAAGAGCAGAATGCACATGGCCTTCCTCCAGGCACAGGTACCAGATCCCAAGGTGATCACTGACTACAAGAGGGTCACCTTCGAATTATAGATGAAGGACGTGCACCCAGCCGATCAGATGGATCTGCACAAGCAGACCAGAGAAATGGTTTTCTATACATTGGTGCATGCTTCCGCTTCTACAGCCAAATTGCAGGTGTCCCTGAACAATGTTCAAACACAGCTCAAAATGGAGAAGATTTCATCCTTCACAAAGGACAATAGGATCAAAACTTTGGAGGAGATGGTTCTCAAGATCGGTTATGATCCTTCGAACGTCAAATAAAAATAGGAAATGATAAAGAATAAGAACACTGATATAGCATCCTTGAGGAAACAACTAAAACTCCCACCCATAGAGGACTCGCAGGCGAAGGAGATAGCAGAGAAAGAAGGTGAGAAGGATGAGATGCTAAAGTTGCTCATGGAGCAGAATGCACAACTTAGATAAATGGAAGATGAGATGGAGAAAATATTAAAAGAGAAAGAGTAGTTGAAGCCAATGGAATTCATTCCATTGAGTGTTATCCCAATCGCAGGAGTGAGCACAACATTAGTGAAAACAGTCCCGTCCACGACTCCATCGACATCTCAGGAGAAGACAGTCGATCTGGTTGAGTCCATGGAAAGGATGAACCTGCAGGAGACAGAGATCAGAAGGCTAAAAAAGGAGATTGACAACCTGCAGGAACTCAAATATTCTTTCCAGACCATCTTATCTAAGGAAAAGTAGGTGACAGAGCAGCTCAAGCAGGAGTTACAACAGCTCCAGAAACAAACAGTGGGAGGAAAGACATTGGCCGAGGTTAAAGAGAGTGTATGGACAAACATCACTAAGTACATGAATGATATATGGCCCATGATCTAGATCATGTTTGAGTAGAATGAGTTGGTCCAGAGGAGAAAACAATCCATTGAGAAGATCAGAGTAGAATTGGGAGATAGGCCAACACAGGAAAACGAGATCATCAAGTTCCTCAATTCCAAGACCAGGGAAGAGTTGGAAGAGCTGAAGATTGAAGACAGAACAGAGACCATCCTTGAGGTCAAAATGGTTTTGACCAAGAGAGGACTAATGCTTCAGCTGGAAGAAAAGGTTCAGGCCATGGACCAGGGGGTACAAAGGTTCTTCAGTAAGATTGAAGCTCTCCAGAAGAAAGGTCTTCCTGGTCTGAAAGTGATCAATGATAAATTGATGACACTCCCAGACTACAAGAAAAGATTAGCCGAAGTGGCTAAGGATAGTTCACAGTTTTTCGGAATACAAGGGAGCATCACCGACAAAGAATTCATGGACGCCCTTCAGTGGGACATCAGTATCCAACACGAGATTCGATACATATTCCTCACTAAGCCTACATTTGCCAAGTATACAGAAATGGACTAAGTGTATCGAAGACTGCTCAAATTCAACGTGCCTAGTCATCTCATATGGGAAGAGCTCTATGATCTGATCGATTAGCAGATGGGCTTTCCAGGTCCAGTCAGTTGTCCATTCAAATGAGGTCATGCAAAGGCTTCATCAACGGTCTACCCAGAAATCAGCATGCAGTTACACCAAGTCATCAAGCAGATCCTAGATTTAGGAAATTTGTTAAATTAGTTAGGCTAAAAATAGATTTAGCACGTCCTGGTCATTTATGACAGGAACGTTTTGTAATTTGAGTTATAAATACTTCACCTTTCGAATTATTGGGGGTTGTTGATCTTCACACCCTGACGCTATCAGACTGTAATATTTTTGAAGAGATCTTCCATTAATAAAAAGGAGGCACTTTTACAGGATTCTTGTGTGTATTCACTGGTGATGTTTTCTCTCTAATTTGAAAGTTATTCTTGTTTGTGATCATCTTGTTTTCTTATTCTAATCTTTAAGAGTAACGAATGTTGCAGGATTTATCTCGTATACCCTGTTTCTGACTCAAAATATTTTAGTGTTTTTCTTCTGGTATTTTCAATAAAGGAATTCTTAACTGCTTCTTTGTTGAAGTTATCTTTCTCGTCTTTTCTGCCAATCATCATTTAAGTTACTAAAAGATCCAGTGATTATATTATCTCGCCCTGTGAAAGTTTTTCCTTTGCATTTCTGGTTTGTATTTCATATTTTATTAAACACAGACCCCATAGCCCAATGGATGTGTAGACTATCTCAACCAATTCAAAAAAACACTTTGACAACAAAACTGACCTATTTCTTTACCTAGCCTAATATCTAAAATTGGAAACATAGCTAAATCATATAGAGAGATCCCTCTCTGAAGTTGGAAGGGCTAGATCCCAGCTTCAAAATTGGTTGGATAAAGTTACCTTTGTAGATTTCTTCTGTTTTCAACCTCTAGGAAATTTACCAAGTGCTAACATAGTGGCGACTCCACTGGGGAAGAACTAAAAATTGATAATTTCACGTTTTCTTTTCCCTAAAAAGAAATTTTGTTCCTGGAATATTGCAAATTTGAGAAGAAAGTAATGTTTAGAGGTTGATTAAACTTTGTATATATTATTTTCGGACTCACAAAATTTAAAAAAAGTATATATATAAAAAAACAAAAAGAATTTTGGCTCCCAAGAGATTTTATACTCAATCTCATCGAGACCCAAAACCCGCAATAGTGACAGATAACCTCGAACAGTTGCTCAGAAAAACGGCCATAGCTGAAGGCTCAGTGAGTCATACTTCCTTGCATAAGTCCCTTTCCTTTTCAGGGGAACCTGTTACCTTTCAAAACCCTGACCCTGATACCTTTCCACATCAAAGCCTGGTTAGGACATGGTCCGATAGTTTTGTGACTGGAATCATTTTCGACCCAACCGTTTTACAACCCTGAACCCCTAAAGTTTTGTCTCCCACTGTGAAACCACAAATCACTCCCTCCGTGCTATCCAGTCCCTCCTCGTCCTCGTCTTCAGTCACTACCTCGCCGATCATCTAGGTTGTCGTCCCACCTCCTCCACACATCATGGAAGCTCGATATGCTCCCTTGTTGTTGGTTGTGCCTCTACATTCCATGCCCCAAGACTATCAAACAAGACTTCGACAGTTCGATGCAACAGTTCCTTTGAGCGCACAACAACACGTATATAAAATGAATGATTATTATGATCTGCATGAAGTAGATGAAGCTGACGTCCAAATGAGATTGTTTTCCCAAAGTTTGACAGGGACGCTAAAAAATGGTACAAAGGATTGTGTGTCGCTTAAGTCCTTGACCTTACCGCATTCCAAAGGAGTTTTCTAGACAGATGGGAGATAAAGAAAAACCCTCTGCAAATCTTGTCGGAATATGAAAATATTAGAAGAAATCAAGGTGAGACAGTGCAATATTACTGCACTCATTTCAATAACCTATACAATGCAATCCCAGCTGAAATCAAACCTCCATAGGGTTTGGCATTGATAAAATTCCCCGATGGTTTTGACGCTGACAGGTCATACCAACTAAGGGAGAGAAATTCTACCACCCTGGAAGACATGCAGAAAAGTGCTCTAGGTGTGGAGGCCAATTTGTTGGCAAAAAGGGCACGTCAAAGGTCAGAGAGGAGAGTCACAATTAAAGAAGAACCTTCCACATCGACCTCAGATTCCAAATTGGATTATTTGGCCAGAGCAGTGGAAAGAATGATGGAAAGACTTACTGTTTCTGACAGAAATCCTCCGAGACAAAATCCACCAGCTCCCCAGGTTCGAAACCCTAACTTTAGAAGAAACCCTCCTCAAATCAGACAGAGAGATCCTAGGGATAAAAGAGAGCAGAGGGGTCCAGATCAGTAGATTAGACCCCCCCCTGCAAGAAAATTATGCGGACGAGGGGGAGGAAGTAATCAAAGAGCTGGAGGATACTCACATAAATATCATGGGCATTCACGACAACGAGGCTATTTTCCTTACCCAAGAAGAGCAAGAACTCTTTCTTCTCAATCAAACAAAAGTAAGTGAAGAAGTTGAATATGCAGAACAAGGCATTCGAAAATTCCATTTTGGAGGTACACCGACAGTATAATCTGCAGAGTAAAAAGACAGAAGGTAGTTCCCAAAAGAAGATGGTTGAAACAAAGAAAGTAGTTGAAACCAAGAAGGCCTCTAAGCCAGCTTCCGAGAAGATTCCTGAAAAGAGCTTTGTCGAAGCTTCTGTGAAGAAAAACCTTACTATTCTGAAAAGGTCGGCTCAGCCCGAGGATTCACCTATTAATCCACCAAGTACTTCGGAACAAAAGAATATGGTGGACAAACTAGAATTGATGAGCCATGGTAGAGCTCCCACACCTTTCAGCCTTGAGGGGGAATTGGCCAAAGTAAAAATTCCCATCCCACTTTCTGAGTTAATGAACAAAGACGTTTATCGTTCACAGGTGATTAAAGCACTAACCATTGAACCTGACATAGGCATGAAGGCCTTAACCATTGGATCAACAAATCATTCAGACACTCTGAACCTTACTGATGATCAACCTGAGCTTCTTTTCGGACCATAAGTAGATGGTCGAGATGATACTGGTGATGTCGCTCCTTTTTACATTAGTCTAAACATACATGACCTGATCTTGCATAATGCTATGCTAGATTCGGGTGCTTCTCACAATCTGATGCCTAAAGCAGTAATGGAGAAACTGGGACTGGAGGTCACCAGACCTTATAAGGATTTACACTCATTTGACTCCAGTAAAGTTAGATGTATTGATCTGATTAAGGATCTATATATCACCCTGGTTCATATTCCTACAAAGAGCATGGTCATGGACATGGTAGTCGCAGATATCCCTCTGAAGTATGGAATGTTGTTTTCCCGTTCCTGGGGGGCTAAGTTGAGAGGTACCCTGCAGCTAGATATGTCTTATGCCACTATCCCAGTTTTCGGGCAACAAAGAAGGCTATACAAAGAAACATTGATGAAGTACATGGTCAGTAGCCAAGAAAATACACACAACTATCCTCTTTACTCTGCGCATTCTGACTTGGATTCTCTTATCTTGTACAACGATGGTGACACGGGAGAGCCAGACACTTGGATGGAAGAAGATACATCCAGTCAAGATGAAGGCCAAGAAATCATTGAGGTAGCAAGGATGAAGAACGTGATAACTGAAGAGTTACTCGCTGATTTCTGGAGCATGGATTTTGATGGACCAGTGAGAAAAGAAGGAGCTAGAGCAAGAGTATGGCTGCATAATCACAGAAACAGGTATTCAGAGAACCATTCTTACAAATTAAATTTCCAATGCACTAACAATGTTGCCGAGTACGAAGCCTTGATGCTCGGTTTGAAGCTTTTGAAAAGAGTTGGTGCTAAAYAGATTATGGTAAGAGGTGATTCTAAGTTGATAATAAAGTAGATCAAAGGTGAGTACGCTGTGAAACACCCATGTCTTAGAGCTTATAGGAATGTTGTTCTAGATKCCCTTAGATGTTTCACTGAAGTTGACTTGCAGGTAATGTCGAGGGGATAGAACATTCTGGCAGATGGATTGGCTACGTCAGCAGCCACCGGTAAGATACCTTTCCGCTCGACTCGTCCATACACCGTTGAGGTGAAATGYAGACCAACCGTTCCTGAAAATATTAGGTATTGGCAAGTGTTTGGTAATGATGATTAAATCGAATACTTTCTGCAGTGTAAAAATGATTTTGAGTGTACAAATATAGATTTAGAAAACGAAGATGAAAATGTAAATAGTTCTGATTTTGAAAATGATAGTGTAAATAGCGTAGATTCAGGAGAATTAGGTGATGACGAAATGGATGTTGATGATTTACATTTGAAAAGTAGTGTTTTGCCTAGAGGTCTAGTTCCTTTAGAGGACTTGTTTGATTTTAACGATGTAGCTAAAAAACCGAAAATCAAAGCCCATGGAAAAGAGGTAGAAGACTGTAATATAGGGACTGAAGAGAGACCTAGGATAGTCAAACTGTCTAAATCATTACCCCCAGAGAAAAAACTCAAATACATTGAGTTGTTCAAAGAATATTCAGATGTTTTTTCCTGGGGCTATGAAGATTTGAAAGCTTATGATACCAGCATCATACAACACAGGATTCCAATAAAAGAAAACCAAAAACCATTTAGGAAGAAACTTAGGAGGATAAATCCCAAGTTTCTCCCTCTAATAGAAAAGGAAATCAAAAAAATGTACGATGCCAAAATCATAGTTTCATTGCGTTTTTCCAAATGGGTCTCTAATTTGGTCCCTACACGTAAGCAAACTAGGGAAATCAGACTCTGCATAGATTTCCGAAATCTGAATAAAGTCTCCCTGAAGGATAATTACCCCTTGCCTAAAATGGACCACATCCTACAAAGGGTGGTCGGGTCCAGTCGAATTTCTCTACTGGACAGTTTATCGGGCTACAATTAGGTCCTAGTTCACCCAGATGACCAAGACAAAATTGCTTTCACCACCCCATGGGGCACTTTCATGTATGTGAAAATGCCTTTTGGTCTGATGAATGCAGGAGACACATTCTAGAGGGTGATGGATATCGCCTTCCTGGAAGAATCTGGTAAGTTTATTTTCGTCTATTTAGATGATGTAACTGTGTTTTCCCGATCTGATGACGAACACCTATGACACCTTAGACGAGTCTTCGAGAAATGTAGAAGGTTTGGGATTTCTTTAAATCCTAAGAAAAGCCTTTTTGGGTTAGAGGAAGGAAAACTGCTAGGACACATCATCTCCAAAGATGGAATCAAAATAGACCCCATCATAATCGAGGCCATACAAAAATTAGAACACCCAAGGAACCTCAAGGAACTACAGTCTTTTATCGGGAGAATAAACTTTCTATGAAGATTCATTCCCAATCTGGCAGAACTCCTCAGAAACATTACAAATATGCTAAAAAAAGATGTACAAATAAAATGGGATTCCGAGTCTAGACAGTCTTTCGAACAAGTCAAACGAGCACTCATAAAAGCCCCTGTTTTGATCAGTCCTAATTTTACTAAGGATTTCTATCTCTTTTCTTTCGCTTCCAAACATACTATAGCAGCGGTGTTACTGCAAAAGAACAGCGAAGGGTATGAACAACCCATATCTTTATTTATCAAAGTGTTAAGAGACATTGCTTTGAATTACAAGATAATGGAGAAACAAGCTTTTTCTTTGGTAAAATCCATAAAATACTTTAGAGTCTACATTCTTCATTCCCACACCATAGAATATGTTCTAAACACGGTAGTAAAAGATATTTTGACACAGGACAACCCTGATGGAAGAAGGGGAAAATGGATTGTTGTTATTTTAGAATACGATATAGAGATTAAGCCTACAAAACTAATCAAGGGTCAAGGCCTAGCAAAATTAATGGTTGAAACGAACTTCCATGCTCTTGACATTAATTTTTTAGATGTGGCAGATGAATAGGGCAAGATGGCGACTCCAAGCGTGAGAGAGGTATTTCTCAAATCTCCATGGTACGCAGACCTTATATTTGTTTTACAAAATATACAAGCTCCCCCTGGTTTGACTAAGACTAAAGCTAGATTTTTAAAGTTGAAAGCCTTAAAATTATGTATTCTAGAAGGCAATTTGTATTGGAAAGATCCTGGAGGCATTCTGTTAAATTGTTTATTGAAAGATGAAGTTGATAAAGTGTTACAAGAGTTTCATGTAGGAGAATGTGGTGGCCATCTGAACTGGAAGGTCACAACCAACAAAATACTCAGAGCTGGATTCTATTGGCCCACCCTGTTCGCCAATGTACATCAAAAGGTAACTGCATGTCATCAATGTCAATTGTTTGAAGGCAAAAGAAAACTCCTCCCTCTACCTTTGAAAACGATCTCAGTTGAGGCCCCTTTCCAGCAATGGGGACTCGATTTCATTGGAGAAATACACCCCCTGTCTTCAGGCCAGCACAACTGGATTCTCACTGCCACCGATTATTTTACGAAATGGATCGAAGTTGTACTAAGCAGGCAAGCCACTGACTCTGTTATTATCAAATTCCTCGAAAATAATATTTTGTCTCGCTTTGGATGTCCTAGAAAGATTATAACTGATAATGCAATTGCTTTTCGGTCGAAGAAGCTCATAGATTTCTGCAACCAGTATCACATCAGTTTGGGGCACTCCACAGCCTACTACCCTCAGGGGAATGGACTGGCGGAATCTTTAAACAAAACCTTGGTAAATATCATCAAGAAAACATTGCAGGAAAACAAGAAATCATGGCACAACAAGTTGGTGTTCGCATTGTGGGTTGACAGATTGACCACCAAAAGGTCGATTGGTATGTCACCATACCAGCTGGTATATGGTACAGAGGTAGTTTTCCCCACTTCTTTAGGAGTCCCTGTCATGAAGTTTCTTCAAGACGTACAAGCTGAGCCAAATGACTCACAGAGAAGGATCAACCAGATGATCCATTTGCAACAGTCTAGGGAGGACGTTTTCAACAAGACTCGGGTAATCCAAGAAAACATCAAGAAGATCTTTGACAAACAAACCAAGGAAGATGATTTTGAGCTAGGAGATTTGGTGATGATATGGGATGCCAGAAATGAAGACAAGGGAAAGCATGGAAAATTTGACAGTCTGTGCACAAGACCATACATGATCCAAGCTTTCAGAGGAAACAATGATTTATTTCTAAACAACGCTGATGGGACAGATCTGCCAGGAGGACCTGTGGATGGCAGAATGTTGAAACATTATGTGCCACCTCAGTAGAAGATTTGAGTTTTCACTCTCCATTGTACAAACCATTTTTGTTTTTATTTTTTTCACCTGCACTTTCTAAGTGAAGAAACATTAGTCAGTTGGTTGAAGCCCGAAGAGAAGGCCTTAAGTTGTTGAACACTGTTCTTCCAATTTTTTAGAATAAAACCCAACGAAGTCTACTAGGCAAAAATTTTCAGAATGACAGGAACTAGGATTCTTGGCACTTCACAGGCCAAGTACCATCCCCAGGTGGAGCCGCTGTTATCACCCTATAAATTATAGGATCAACTCGTGATTGGGATATTATCTGTCTGTAGTGTTTTTGTTGAAAAATGATTTTTCATTATGCAAATAATTTGAAAAGAAAAGAAAAAGAAAAGAAAAAAGAAAGAAAAAAGAAAAGAAAAGAAAAAAGAAAAAGAAAAAGAAAGAAAGAAAAAGAAGGCATAAAAGAATTGCAATAAAAGCCCCATGCAATAATAGTAACTTGGTCCATACCTTTCAAGCATGGCCAAGCTCTTTTTAAATTTGAATGTTGATAGGGTAGTGAATGAATTTGTCTAAACAATTTAATCTTAGCCAAAGTGTCTAGGTTAGATTAGTGAATAAATCTGGCCAGACTGTCTAATCTTGGTCAGATAGCCCCAGGGTAGAGTAAATTCCTAACCCAACAATTTAATCTGGGTTAATTGTCATAGGAAGATAGGTTAGTATGTAGGCTAGTTGCTTTATTGTTTCATTCCAATAAAACTATATTGATGTAAATGTTGCACCATGTTTCATATTCTTAGAAGATCGTTTGGTCGAAGCCCCATGGTGGTGTCTACTTGAAAAGTTTGGGGAAAAACCCATAAAATACATTTATCCTAAGTTTTTCCTAGTGCATGTTTTTTCCGCTCCCCATTTATTCTCCCTACACTTATCGACAGTCCTGATCGCGGCGCCCAGATCTGCGGTGCACAGAGCATTCTGGACCCCCCCGACCGTTCTGCTTTTAAACGGGGGGGGGTCCGGAATCGCTAATAACATTTGCACGCATCTGGATGGCCTAGGGTTGAGCGCTTAAATCAACGGTCAATATTGGATTCTAGACCCCCCCATCTGTTCTTCCTTTAATGGAGGGGGGGGGGTCCGGAATGAGTGATAAAGAGCACGCTTAGAAATACGGCTCATAAACAGGTGCGCATATCAATGGCCCTACATGGATTTCGGACCCCCCTGGATGATCTGCTTTTAACTGAGGGGGGGGGGTACGGAATGGTTTTCCCCCTCTGGCAGGTCCCTTGTTATATGTGGAGTCAGTCTATTTTCCCCGAAGTCCCATCACCATCTACTATTTGACAGACCCCCATCACTTATGGATGTCACCTTCCACTTCTTCCTGAGATAGTCACATCCCATAACTATTGTCAGTCCCCTACCCCCTTTCACTCATGGCAAGCCCCTTATTACGACTTTTACCTCCAATCCCTAGCCACCACGTCACCCGTCTGTATCTTTCAGCCACCGTCACCTGCCATCTCACCCCCAAATGACCCGTTGTCCATTTATTACAGGATAACCTATCTATTATCCAGCTGACCTGTCCCCCGTGCCCAACCGACCCCACTTTAAATAAAACTACCTTTGATTCCTTTACTTTCTCTATTCACCCGTCGCACCAGAGAAATTCATCGCTTACTCCTCTGTTACATTCCTTCACCCTCATCCACAGTCAGTCACCCCCACTAACGTTGTGTTTATTGCAGGTACTGTTGCAGAAATGGCACCAAAGTCCAAACCAGTGGAAGGAGAGGAGAATTTGTTTCTCCCGCCTCTTGTCGACCTGGACAAGATCCCACTGGTCGAAAAAGACCGATTAATCACAGATACCAAATGCGATTTTGATTTCTCAGACCTCCAGTCATGGCTCAGGGAAGTTTTCCTAGACCAGAGTGATGAAATTGGACTCTAGGAGTCCAATTTACCCCTTTACCTCTTTCCCCAGATCCACCATTTTCCCGAGTTCAAGCTTAATTGTCAAGCCCAATATATTCCCGAACAAAGAGTCATCATCTCCTCGTCTGGAGAAATCCTTTTCCTCATCACGCCCGAGTCCATAGACCAGATGATGAAAATTCCCCGTGCTGACTCTGCGTCTCCTTTCAACCTGGAAATCCTTACAGAGTTGTATCAGAAAATGACTTTTCCCCAAAGAGCTCAAATATTTGAGCTTTTCCTTCCCACATCCGCTCAATTCCCTTCCACAAATCCCCCTTACTCGTCGTCCATGTTCTCCACTAAGGGAAACCAAGTCATTTATTCCCTTTGTGCTTTGTTAGGATACTATTCTGACTAGTGGGTAGATGAACCCATTCTGGGTTTTCTATCCATCTTCTCTACCGACGAAAATCCCACCAACCAGTTTGATTTCAGCACATTCTTGGCAGACAATATTCACGAACAAATCGTGAATTTCAGCACTGAATGCATGTTTAGATATTTATTAATACTAGCATACTTGTTCATTTTCTTCCAGGCAGATAAGTTTTCATTTTCCATGCAGAAGATGGACGCAGATGGTAGACCTCAGGTAGTCACAGCATGGACCTCCTTGCTGAAGCACAACTCCACATAGTACAGCTTCAAGGCATTCATTGATCTGTTTACCACCCTGTGGTAAGCATGCTAGGGGGCTGGCCCGAGCCTCGAATAAACGATGAAGTTTAGAGGATCCTGCACCTCTCGGACAACAAAAAGACCGGGGATTGGTACCTGTATCAAAGGCATACCAAGATCAAAGTATATGGGTGTGAGTTGGCACCTTACAAGCTGCCCAATTATTTTCCGGTCAGAATCTTCACTTTAGAATCAAGGGGCAGATTGGCTCCTTTATCTGTAACAGTCGTGGCACTGGGGAAGAAGAAGACCGGATGCTGAGAGAAATAAAGTTCTTCCTAAGCTTCCCATGGCATTATGATCCATGTGGGATCATCTCAGAAATGAGGGTGAAGAAGAAAAACATCTTGTATGTTCATGAAGCTAGGCCTGAGGTGGAAACATTTGCAAATTAGACAGTGTGGGAGCCTAACACATTGGTCGAAGTGGAATAGCAGTCTCCCCCGACCACTGTGCCACCAACGACCACACCACAGGTCCCAAAAGAGAAGAGGTTGAGGTAGGATTTATCTCCTCCTATCACTGAGGTATCTTCTGAGGAGTTCCAGCTGCACACTAAGAGGCCTAAGACTTCATCAATCCTTGGCCCGACAGGGGAAAAAGAAGCCCTGCCTACCACAATGACCAAGTTTGTTATTCCTCCCTTCGGTTCAAGCCTATATAAGGACATTACCCCAGCATTGCCGAAGAAATCCACAGACTCCCCTTTGAACACTCATCCAGGCAAGGTGGGACCAAAGATTAGTATCTTCGAGAAGTACAAGATGATCAAGAAAAAGAACCAGACCCTTACCAGCAGTACTTGCACTCAATTTTGGAAGCAGACATCGACTGCGCAGCATCGGCTTCTATCTGCATTTGACACAGAAAAGGGCAGAATGCACATGGCCTTCCTCCAGGCATAGGTACCAAATCCCAAGGTGATCACCAAATACAAGAGGTCCACCTTCGAATTCCAGACGAAGGACGTGCACCCAGCCGATCAGATGGATCTACATAAGAAGACTGGAGAAATGGTTTTCTATACGTTGGTGCATGCTTCCGCTTCTCCAGCCAAATTGCAAGTGTCCCTGAACAATGTTCAAACACAGCTCAAAATGGAGAAGATTTCAGCCTTCGCAAAGGACAATAGGATCAAAACTTTTGAGGAGATGGTCCTCAAGATCGGTTATGATCCTTCAAACGTCAAAGTAGCAGAGGAAATGATAAAGAAGAATAACGTTTATATAGAATCCTTGAGGAAACAACTGAAACTCCCGCCCACAGAGGACTCACAGGCGAAGGAGATAGTAGATAAAGAAGGCGAGAAGGATGAGATGCTAAAGCTACTCATGGAGCAGAACACACAGCTTAGAGAATTGGAAGCTGAGATGGAGAAACTGTTAAAAGAGAAAGAGCAGCTAACACCAATGGAATTCATTCAATTGAGTGTTATCCCAATCACAGGAGTGAGCACAACATCAGTGACAACAGTCCTGTCCACGACTCCATCGACATCTCAGGAGAAGACAATCGATCTGGCTGAGTCCATGGAAAGGACGAACCTGCAGGAGATAGAGATCAGCAGGCTAAAAAAGGAGATTGAGAACATGCAGGAACTCAAATCTTCCTTCCAGACCAGCATCTCTAAGGAAAATTAGGTGACAGAGCAACTCAAGCAGGAGTTACAACAGCTCCAGAAACAAACAGTGGCAGGAAAGACATTGGCCGAGGTTAAAGAGAGTGTATGGACAAACATCACTAAGTCCATGAATGAGATATGGCCCATGATCCAGATCATGTTTGAGCAGAATGAGTTGGTCCAGAGGAGAAAACAAACCATTGAGAAGATCAGAGTAGAATTGGGAGATAGGCCAACACAGGCAAATGAGATCATCAAGTTCCTCAATTCCAAGACCAGGGAAGAGCTGGAAGAGCTGAAGATTGAAGACAGAACATATACCATCCTTGAGGTCAAAATGGTTTTGACCAAGAGAGGACTAATGCTTCAGTTGGAAGAAAAGGTTCAGGCCATGGACCAGGGGGTACAAAGGTTCTTCAGTAAGATTGAAGCTCTCCAGAAGAAAGGTCTTCCTGGTCTGAAAGTGATCAATGATAAATTGATGACACTTCCAGACTATAAGAAAAGATTAGCCGAAGTGGCTAAGGATAGTTCAAATTTTGTCAGCATACAAGGGAGCATCACCGGCAAAGAATTCCTAGATTCCCTTCAATGGGACATCAGTATCCAACACGAGATTCGATACATATTCCTCCCCAAGCCTATATTCGCCAAGTATACAGAAATGGACAAAGTGTATCGAAGACTGCTCAAAGTCAACGTGCCCAGTCATCTCAGATGGGAAGAGCTCTGTGATCTGATCGATTAGTAGATGGGATGTCTAGGTCCAGTTATCTCTCTAGTCAGATGAGGTCATGCAAAGGATTCATCAACGGTCTACCCAGAAATCAGCGTGCATTTACGCCAAGTCATCAAGAAGTTCCTAGATTTAGGAAATTTGTTAAATTAGTTAGGCTAAAAATAGATTTAGCACGTCCTGGTCATTTATGACAGGAACGTTTTGTAATTTGAGTTATTAATACTTCACCTTTCAAAGTATTTGGGGTTCTTGATCTTCACACCCTGACGCTATCAGACTGTAATATTTTTGAAGAGATCTTCCATTAATAAAAAGGAGGCACTTTTACAAGATTCTTGCGTGTATTCATTGGTGATGTTTTCTCTCTAAGTTGAAAGTTATTCTTCTTTGTGATCATCTTGTTTTCTGATTCTAATCTTTAAGAGTAACGAATGTTGCAGTATTTATCTCGTATACCCTGTTTCTAACTCAGAAGATTTTAGTGTTTTTATTCTGGTATTTTCAATAAAGGAATTCTTAACTGCTTCTTTGTTGAAATTATCTTTCTCATATTTTTTGCCAATCATCATTTAAGTTACTAAAATATCCAATGATTATATTATCTCTCCCTGTGAAAGTTTTTCCTTTGCGTTTCTGGTTTGTATTTCATATTTTATTAAACACAGACCCCATATCCCAATGGATGGGTAGACTATCTCAACCAATTCAAAAATATACTTTGACAACAAAACCGACCTATTTCTTTACCTATCGTAATATCAAAAATTGGAAACATAGATAAATCATATAGAGAGATCCCTCTCTAAATTTGGAAGGGCTAGATCCCAGCTTCAAAAGTGGTTGAATAAAGTTACCTTTGTAGATTTCTTTTCTTTTCAACCTCTAGGAAATTTACCAAGTGCTAACACCCCCGATACCTTCCTAGATTTAGAGATATTTCTGGGTATCTATTCATATTTGGGGATCGTGTTAGTACCCTTACCTCCATGAGAGGTAGTGCTTTCAAGGTTTCGATATTTGCTACCCTTCCCATACGGTGGGTCTGACTTATGACTACTCTTTTGTGCATCGATTATACAATGGTTTATTAGTTACTTGACTTAGGTGTCTCATAGGTTACTTGTAGGGGTTATTCTGCAGGTACCATGGGTTAGATAAGGGTCAAAGAACACACAACCTTTATGGGGTATTACCTCTCTGGAGGGATTTGATCAACTGGTTGTTAAGCCCACAAGGGCCCTTATATCTGATTTTCTTACCTCCAATCTTTAGCAGGGAGACTCAGGCCCTTCTTGGGCGAGACATACCTTGTTTAGGGAGAGAGGCCACTCAGCCACTTTACCCTGTTTGCATGCATATTGGTCGTTTGACTTTTGGTGTGCTCTTTGATCACTAGTTGGACTTAAGAGTTTATATTGAGTTCTCTTTATCATGGATAGTGGAGTTCCTTTGACTCCTTCATTCACCACTACCTACCCCATTATGCCTACTCCTGTCATGGGGACAAGTCCTTCCATTTTTCATAATGGTATGCAGAACTATGGTACTCAGTTCACGCCTTGGGTCTCTAGTCATTCTCCTGTTGATATGCCTTCACCTTTGAAATTCTCTCCCTGGTCCACTTATATGAATCCTAGCATTGAATCTGGGGGCACCATGGACCCAATTCCTATCTCTTCATTTGATATGAGTCATGTCCCTCAACCTTATTTTATGAGAGGAGGTTGGAACCTCCCCTCTTATGGATCAAGTCCTATCTATTCTCTTTCAGGAGCCAATAATCAGATGGGAATTTTTCCTACTTATTACACCCCATCCATGTATCCTTCATCCTCCATGTCGGTTACTTTGAAAATTATTCCCATGATGAGTCCTCATGTATCCCCAAGTGTTTCATATAGGGAGAATCATTTTTACGGTTTGGGCTACCCACTTCATGAAACCCCTTCACAAGGGGGAAACATATATCCTCACTTGAATAGTCCTTATCCTACTTTCGTCTCTACGCAGACTTAAGTGATGATGCCCGTTCATACTTCTCTGAATCAATTAAACAGAGGATACTAATTTTTCGGACAGGGACAGGGGGTAAACCAGGACCCTTCCTAGCCTGCAATGTTTCAAAGTCAATCTTTCCCCAGACTTTGGTATCAAATGTCATAGCCCATTGCTAGCCCAGTCACTGTAAGTCATACTAGAGCTCTGTCACCAACCTCTGCCAGTCATGTTGGATATGGGTCAACAACTTCCACAAGTCATGTTGACAACCCACACCCATCCACTGCTAGTCATGCTAGGGGCACCACTCTCATTGCCACGATTCACATCCATATCATATCTCCAACCTTTGTACATCATGTAGGAGGTCACTCTCCCACCTCAACCTATCGTGTTGAGAGTATGTCACCAGCCATTGTGAACACCATTGGGGGAATTGATAAACCTAGACATCTCATACATAAATCTAAGTTCCTTTGTAAGACCTGTGAAGAATATCACCTTACTCGTCTATGTCCAACTACAGTTGAGATACCAGTAGCGTGGGGATCACCTAAGGGACCTTCGAATTCTGAGGCATCTATGGTTTCCCCACATCATGTTTCTCCTTTGATTGACATGGCAGTAAGGCCACCACATTCCTCTCCTGACCTCACCCCCATTGTCAAGGGTGATGTGTCCCCTATCCCTGTTACTGTGCATCCTCTTCAACCCAGAGTTGAAGAAGTGGTCATACCAGTACCATCTCTAGTCAATCCTTCTCTCCTTCTGGAGGGTGATGTATCCTTTAATCATGTCATCATCATTCCTAATCCTTCACCTTCTAAACGAGAGAGATTTTTTCTTTCACCTAGTCCTCTCCCTCTTGGTTTTGAGGAAATCACCTTTGACTAGGATGGCCTTGTGGGGTATCCAATGCCCCCGCCTATGTCTTTTCTAGTAAGAGACATTATCTGATCTATCACATAAACTATATATTATGTTATTTCTTTATCCTCCTTGACTTGGAGAGCTTTGGGTTTTCCCAAGTTTATGTCAGTTATTCGTAAGATACTGACATTCCACAAAAGTTTTGCATGGGAGCCTTGGCCTCCCCCTAGAGTTTCCACCTAGAATCTCCCAAACGAGTCCAAGTTAAGCTCTTTTCTGACTCGTTCAAAAAGAAAAAATATTGTCGAGTTATTTGTCCCTTTCACACTCATTAAATTGGACTTGAAAGGTCATGATTCTCAGTCAAGCTCTTTTCTGACTCGTTATCAAAAAGTGAAAATATTTTCGAGTGAACTTGTCTCTTTCACACTCATAATTTTTTTTTTGAAAAGATGTTTATTTGGCACAAGGTTATCCCTTTTTCACGCCAACTAGACTAAAAGAAATAAAAAAGGACATTTTTTTGGCGTTAAGTTGTGATTGCATCTCATGCCATTGCTTGCAGTATCAAGCCTATATTCGGTTCTCACTTTGCATTATAAACCGTTTGCCTCAGCAATTTTTCATCCTCAACCAAGCACAACCTTGTTTATATCCTTCGCAATTTGACACCCTATACCCAAGAGGGAACATTCCCCTGAGTTTCCATTTCCCACATGCACTTCCCTTCATTGAGCATAGGTATGTTCCAGTACTAGAACTAGTTTTTCTTACTTGCGACACTCGTTTCCTCCTCTGTATCATAGCATTCATTTTTCTATGAAAAAAAAAAAAAAGACAGGTGAGAAGGGAGTATTATCTTGTATCGACAATAGTCGTGTCGCATTTGAACAGAGAACAAAGTTATTTGAGTCCATTCATCATCATATTTTTGGGATTAGCATGGCCTTAGGAAGCTTAGTTCATTACAGAGTCTTCTCTATCGACTAGTTACTCTTCCAGTCCCTATAGAGAATTTTATTGATGCCTCCTACATCTCATGGTTTCATCACTAGGTCTATGTTGTCGAAGTCCTCCATATGTCTAATGCTCTTGTTCAAAGGAATTTTATCAACTTGTGTTGGCCACTCCTTAGAACTCTTGACTTTGCATGTAGGCCATACCCTCAGTTTGTCTCAGAATCACATGATATTGTAGTCCTATCGTGCACCCTAGCCCTACTTTCATCACTGGTAGGTAACCTTGAACCCAATAGTCGACATTTCATCATTGGTAATTGATTGGGTGGTTTCCCTTGTGTTCGACGACAAGACATCTATTCACACATTGGGATTCATGCAATGTATTGGATTCCATTAGCCTTATTGGTGGTTTCCTTGCCTTTGTCAGTAGTTTTCATCATTGGTTGTTATTCAGAGGGTCATTTTTCTGTACGGCTTGCACTTGACACATGCAAAAGATGCATAGGGTTGTTGGTTCGTGAACATGTTCTTCATCTGATTTCCACCAAATCATGAAGCTCTTGCTTTGTACCTCATGCTGACTGATGAGATATTCCTTAATTCTCTCCTTTCAGTGGATCTCTTTCCATCGACTTCAACCCATTTATTATGGAAATAGGGCCTAGATTCTTATGAGTACCTTGAGGCTTGCAGTCATCAGTGGTAGGCTCTCTGACCATCGATAGTTGGGAATACATCAATCTCTCTTGATCGATGGATTCTTCAGGTGTTCGACACTGAATCCTCTATTCACACTTGTAAGAATGTACTCGATGCCTTGATACCTACTTTCATTATCGATAGGTTGTCTCACATTTGTTAATGGTATACATCAATGACCGGTAATCAAATGATGTCTCATCATGTTCGGCCTCAAATCCTTTATTCACATGATGTATATTTACACCTTTAGCAGATTGTGTAGAAGACTTGAAGACATCACTATGTGGCCACAACTTTCTTGAGTTGTTGCTTCCTTTTCATTGGACCAGTACCTATATGTCTGTAGTGATCATGGGAGATCAGATTATATTCCATGGTATACAAATATCTTCAGATTGGTTTTGAGACTGGTTCGGGTGGGCCTTGTTCATGACTATGACAAATATTGGCATGTAACCGCATTGGTATCTTCCTATTCATGGCCATAAACACTTGTTTGGTATATTTTCACATGGATTTGCAGTCAAATTTTATTGGAAGCCATGTATGCAAAGTCAGTGAAGAATGTAATGAGAGACTGAGTTCATCCAGTTGGTTCCCTACCACTCCACTTCTGGGTTATTTATAATGTATTTCGGCCATCGTAGATACTCCTCTCACCTCACACATTAGGGGGTATCTATTAGAGAAAGATTTTCCTCACCCTATGAAATCTTGCAGAGAGGGCCTTATTCCATTTCCCTATGTAGATTTATCTTTATTGTTACTAAAATCCAGAGACAAAAATACAAATTTTCCACTTGTATGCATCTTTCACACTATACAGCAAGTGTATACGCAGGCTGCTCCATTACATCCCACGTACATCAGGATTTGTGCCAGAAAATGAAAATTAAATGTCAGGTTTCCATGTCACGACAAAAGATCTTTGATCCTTTCCCTTCCATATACTGGAAACGTTCTAACTCAGCCCTTCAGTTTCATTTTGAAGGCTATAAAGAGGTCAATTCCAAGTTATGGAAAAGGGAGATAATTCAACTTTGAGAGCAAAGTTACTCTGGAGATATTATTTACTTCACATTGAGTCTGCATCCCTTTTTCCTTTAAGTCTGAACACATTTTTTAGCCCCCAATATCTTCCCTTATTGATGGAGAACCTCATTGTCTCCCTTCTATGAGATTGCCTTTGGTGGAGGATTGAAGTGGTGGAGGCCCAGCTGGAAGGAATTTAGTTTCTCGGTTCCAAACCGTGTTGACACGGAAGTCTAAAATGTTTTCACTTCTGTTGATCATTTATTAATATAAATACTCCTTTCCCATCCAATTAATATCTTGTAAATATATGATTTATTATCCATGGGCATATTTTTTATGTATATTGATGGATTATGCTATATAATGTGCTAAACTTTTATATTGCCACCATATGATTATTTTTGCTTGTTTGTTGAGAACTTGTTGCAGTTATATATCTTTGGGTCAAATCACCCAACGATGGACATCATCGAACATCTGGACGAGGTAGGCATGTTTCTTATCTCCCTTGCACATTGGTTTATATAGCATATTTTTGGGATAGATTTGATTTCTGCAGTCATTTCCGTCTGTTGTGGTTCACCCTATCCATAGCGAGATTTTCCTCGTAACAATGATCTAAGGGGAGCCAATGCAAGATTTGATCCAATCAATAAATACTTAGTTCAAGCCAAACTTCCTTAACATGACAAAAATAAAACAATACCTTACCTAGTCAAAGGAATTTGTCATATCCAATTTAATTACCAGTCCTTTCTCCTTGTTTGCACTACTATTATAAATATCCTCATGGAAAAAAATGATGTTGTCAATTATCTGCCTCCACCTTGATTTTCATAAATTAATTATATAGTAAAGGTCCTATCATATTTTCAATGATTTTGGTGAGGATTTTGTAAGCCAAGTTACATAGATAGATAGGGTGGAAACAATTAAATGTTGAAGAATTTACCTCCTTGGGGATAAGATTCAAAAACATAGAGTTTGTAGCACCTCCCACTTTTTCCTTCTTTAATGTATAGTTTAACATCATTTTCAAATCAAACTTAAGTGTCTCCTAGAAATCTTTGAAAACATAGATAGAAACTCCATCTAGGCCATGGGTTTTGTCTTGCTCTAGATTCCATAATGCTTGAATAATTTCCTCCTTTATTATTTTCCCCAACATGGATTCATTTTCCTCTTTAGAGATGTTTGGAGGAACATTCTCCAACATTTATTGAAGAATTGATTGTATTCCTTCCTCATCCTCCCGTGAATATATTTTTTCAAAATGTTGCTTGGTCGCCTCTTTTACCTGCTCAAAACTTTCGACCAAGTGACTATTATCTAGCTGATTTTTTCTTACTGTATTTTTTTGACTTATTGATTTGAATTGTTTATGGAAGATAGCTTCATTTTTATCTCTTGATCGAAGCCATGAACTATGTGATCTCAATTTCCATTCTTCTTCTTCTTTTTGAAAAGATGCATCTAGTTTTTTATATGCCTCTCTTTCCAATTGCAAAGTAGAGGCCATTACCTCCTTCTCCTCAATTGACTGTTGAATCCTTTCTAGATCATTAAGTTTGTTAATCCTTTCCTATTGGGGAGGGATAAATGAATATTTGGCCATGAATTTTAAAGATTGTTTTATAGAGTAGAGCGTACTTTCCTAGACAAATTTTGGTGAGCGATGAATAAGATTTTTCCAAGTTTATTTGATGAGAGAAATGACTTCCTCATGATATAACCAAAGTGGGTTGAAATGAAAAGGTATATATCTAAAATTATGAGGAGGTTCCATAAAAAGAACAATTAGCTTATGATCAGAAAGTGTTGATGGGATAATTCTGGAGGTGATTGAGAGATGAGAGAGGAGATAGTTTCTATGAATTAGGAATCGGTCGAGTCGAGAAACAATGTGACCTGATCCTGAGTGCTTGTCTCTCCACATATATTTCCCTTCCATTGGTTTGATATCCATTAAATCCCAATCTATAATTAGGTCCTCCCTTTTCTCACATGGGCCATGCACAATGCTTCCCCCCCTTTTCTATGAACTGTACAAAATAGTGTTAAAGTCTCCAACCACTATACAAGTGGGGAGGTCCAAACTTTCTTTAATAGAAAATAATGAATTCTAGCATCCTATTTTTTCCATATATCTAACTGGTGTTATAACCCTATAATTTATAGGATCATCTGGTGACTGGAAACATTTTCACTATTGATATATGTTGTCTTGCAAATAATATTTCATTCCTGCAAATTATTTTCAAAAGAAAGAAAAGAAAAAGAAAAGAGAGAAAATAAAAAATGAGAAAAAGAATAAAAGGGGGAATAAAAGAAAATGGATAAAATCCCCATGCAATAATAATGAATTGAGCCATACAGTTTAATTAAGGTTAAGTCTCTTTGAATTTATGTTGATAGGTCTAGTGAATATGCCTGGATAAACTATTTAATCTTAGCCAAGTAGTTAGGTTAGCTAGTGAATAAATTTGATGAAATTGTTCAATTTTGATCAAATAGCCCCAGGGTAGAGTAATTCCTTATCCCAACAGTCTAATCTAGGATAAATGTGTAGTTAGGTAGGTTAGGACATAGGCTATCTAGTTTTTCCTTCAATAAATATGCTTGATCTTCAATGAAATCCATGATTTTGATGTTTGAGGTGTGTTTCGTAACCACCTAGTGACAAAAAGAAAAGGGAAGTATCAAAAAACCCACAAAAAGAGAAATGTACTAAGTTTGCACTACACATGTTTGGTTCATGCCCAAAGAATAAAGGGCATGCTAAGATCAACGACTGATCTAGAGGTGCTTATATCAATGATGGACAGTTAATTCTGGACCCCCTTAATCGTTCTACCTTTAACGGTGGGGGGGTCCGATATGGTGAATAAAGAGCGTGCTAAGATCAATGATTGATCTAGTGGAACTTATATCAATGGTGGAAAACAAATTTTGGACCTGCTCGACTGTTCTACCTTTAACAGTGGGCGGGGGGGGTCTGATATAAAGACTAAAGTGAGTGCATAAATCGATGGTGGATCCAGAGTGCTTGGATCTATAGTTAGTAGGATATGTCGGACCCACCCGATNNGGGGGGGGGGGGGTCCGATATGGGTGGTTTTACCTGACAGGCCCCATCCTAACATGTCAACATCATATGGAGTCTGACTCCCTCACTCCAAAACAGTTACCGCCACATCCCCCCTCCAACATATTGCCATACCGGTATTCCTATACCACCGCTGCCTCATGATGTCACATCCCACTACCCTCCTTACAAGTCCTGTCTCATAACTCCATCAACTTGTCCCCTCCATTCACCCATTACCAGTCATGTCTCACTCATTTATCTTCCAATCACCACCCTCCATGTCATCTTGGTACACCCGTCACCCATCGTTCACTTTCCACCTCACACTTCAATTGATCCATTGGCCATTTATTACAGGCTAACATACCTGTTAGTCTGCTGACCTGTCCCCCACACCCAATGATTACCCGTTTACTCAAATTTAACCCTATTTCTACCATTCACGCACCACCTCACACTCTCTACACACCAAAAACTCATTTTCCTCGCCTTTGCAACCAATTTCCCAGCCATAGTCATTACTTACTAACGTTTAGTTTCAGTGTGCATGTACATGTTGAATAAATGGCGCCAAAATCCAAAAGATCAAAAGTTGAGGAAAATCCTTTCCTCCCACCTCCTGTCAATCTCGATCGGATTCCATTAGCTGACAAAGATTACTTGATCACAGAGACCAGGTGCGAATTCAACTTTGCGGAATTGAAAACATGGTTTAAATATACCTTCATAGATCAAAGCGATGAGATTGGGATTTGGGAGTCCAATCTCCCTCTGTATCTATTTCTGCAAGTCCACCATTTTCCAAAGTTCTCCCTCAAATGTCAAGCATATTACCTCCCCGATCAGAGAGCCATAGTATCATCTTCTGGAGAAACTGTTTTCTCCATCACACCCAAGGCCATTGATTAAATGATACAAATACCTAGACCCAAATCTCGTTCTCCCTTCACCATTGAAAGTCTAACAGAAATGTACCAGAACCTGTCATTTCCCCGAAGAGAGCATATTTTTAAGTTGTTCCTCCCCCACGATGCCCAATTCCCCAATAAAAATACCCCTTACCACTCCTCCATATTTTCAGAAAGGGGCAACCAAATTATTTCATCATTATGTGGTCTGCTCGGATATTTTTTAGATGAACGGGTGGATGAACCCATATTGGGTTTCCTATCCAAATTTGCTGCTGAAGAAAAGGCCAACATCCAGTTCGATTATATCACCTTTCTGGCCAAGAACATCCATGATCAGTTGTTCAAATTCACCACAGAGGGCATGTTCTGGTACTCTTCTATACTGGCCTACATGTTCACCTTCTTTCAAGCAAACAGACTATCTTTCCCTATGCATAAAATGGACTAGGACGAAAAACCATAGGCTGTAACCACTTGGACTTCGTTGCTCAGAAGAAATTCTACAGAGTTTGATTTCAAACAGTTTGTTGAGCAGTTTTACCATCAAGTGGTGAGCATGCTTAGTGGAAGACTAGAACTGAGGATAAATGAGGAGGCCTAAAGAATCTTACACCTCTCGGACCTCGCCAAGATTGGACATTGGTTCCTCTATCAAAATCACATAGAATCAGGGTATATGGGTGCGAGTTATCTCCATACAAATTGCCCACATATTTTCCTGTTAGGATATTCACCCTGGAGTATATTAGAGAAATGATAAATTCAGATGACCTACATTTTGTATCTCTGAAGAAGAAACAACAGATGAGAATAAAAGGGTAGATATGACCTTTTATCTGCAATAGTCGAGTTGTTGGGGAAGAGGTAGATAAAATATTAAAGGAAATGAAATTCAGTACCAGTTTCACTTGGCACTATGATCCATGTGGGATCATTGCAGAGATGAGATCGAAGAACAAAAATTCTCTATATGCTCACACACTCACACCATAAATTGAGAAATATGTGAACCAGAAAAAGTGGGAGGTGAACACCCTAGAAGACACTGAACAATAATCTCCCTTAACCATGATTTCACAGACTACCACCCCATAGGTACCAAAGAATAAAATACCAAGGAAGGAGGTCTCTCCTTCAATCATTGAATTGTCAACAAAGGATTTCCAGGTATACACTAAAAGGCCGAAAACCACCCACACTACTCACAGTTCTGGAGAGGAAGAGACCCAGTATACCAAGGTAATCGAGGGAGAATGTAAACCACTTCTTTCAAGTAGACATCAGATGATGTCTAATTATTCCTCAAAGAAGAACATTGATACCACTATGATCACTCAACCTCCACAGGGATCTATAAAGATGAGCATTTTTTAAAAATATGATTTGATTAAGAAGAAAAACCAGATGTTGACCAACAACACCTATGCTCAGTTCTAAAAGAAAACGTCCATAGCACAACACAGACTGTTATCATATTTTTATATAGAGAAGGGAAGAATGCACATGGAGTTTCTGCAAGCACAGGTTCCTCAACCCAAAGTGATCACTAACTACAAAAGGTCAACTCTTGAATTTGATGCCAAACAAGTTCATCCCGCTGACTAGATCGATCTACTCAGGAAGACTAGAGAAATGCTATTCTCCACATTGGCCCATGCTTCCAATACTTCTGCGAGATTACATGTCTCTCTGAAAAATGTTCAGACCCAATTAAAACTGGAAAAAATATTCTCTTTCGCAAAGGACAACAGGTTAAAAGCCTTAGAAGAGTTGGTGCTCAAGATTGGGTATGACCCCTCAAATGTGAAAGCAGCTGAGGAACTGCTCAAGAAAAATAATGTTGACATTGCATCTCTGAGGAAGCAACTGAAATTTCCAGCTACAGAATACCCACAGGCCAAAGAGATAGTTGAGATAAAAGGGGAAAAAGAGGAATTCTTAAATCTAATCATGGAACAGAACACATAGATAAAGGAAATGGAGGTAGAATTGGAAGGGTTGTTGAAGGAGAAGGAAAAATCAACACCTATGGAATTCATTCCACTGAGTGCAGTTCCTCTTGGAGGAGTTAGCACATCAACTGTATCAACAACCACTATAGCAGAAATTCCATCAGCCACCCCACTGACAGCCCTGGAAAAATATGTCGAGCTAGCAAAATCAATGGAGTAGATGACCCTACAGGGAACATAAATCAACAGATTGAAAAAGGAGGTTGACAATCTCCAGGAGCTTAATTCTTCCTACCAGACAAGCTACAACATTAAGAGGCAAGCATCGAAAAATCTCAAGCAGGAAATACAGTAGCTTCAGAAACAAACAGTGGGAGGAAAAACAGTAGCAAAGTCTAAGGAGAACATTTGGACAGATATCTCCAAATCCATAAACAAAATATGGCCCATGGTGCAAATCATTTTTGAGCAACATGAACTGGTGTTGAGGAGTAGGCAAACCATCGACAATATAAAAGGAGAGTTGGGTTAAATTCCCATAGAAGCTAATGAAATCATTAAGTTTCTGAATTCAAAAACTAGGAAAGAGATCGAAGACCTGAAAGTTGAAGACAGAACAAAAACTATCCTCGAGGTCAAAAGAGTTCTGACCAAACGAGGATTAATGTTGTAGCTGGAGGAGAAATCCTAGAACATGGATATCGGGTTCCAAATATTCTTCAACAATATTGAGGCGTTGCAGAAGAAAGGTCTTCCTGGTATGTGGGTTCTAAATGATAAGTTAATGACCCTTTCTGACTACAAGCAGAAGATTTCCATGGTAGCCAAGGACAGTTCCATGTTTTCCAAAATATAGGGTAGTATCATAGGCAAGGCATTCCTAGAGACTTTGCAGCTGGACCTCAGTATTCAGCACGAAGTCAAATATATTTTCCTCACGAATCCGACCTTTTCTAAATATAATAAAATGGATGAAATCTACCAAAGGTTGCTCAAAGTCACCATTCCCAGTCAGTAAAGATGAGAGCAGTGAAATTTGATCGAATGAGGGATGAGGTCTACAGTCCAACTCAGCATGCAGAGTAGTCAAAGTCACGTGAATGACTCACCAACGTCCTTCCCCAAAAATCAACATGAAATATTCGACAGATCATCATCAATTCCTATATTTTTGTATCTTGTTATCTAGTTTGTTAGATCTAGATTCCTCCACATCCTGATCATTAATGACAGGATCGTTTGTAATTTGGATTATAAATCATTCGAACTTAGAAGTATTGAGGGTTGATCTTTACGCCCAAGAAAGATGTAAAAACTGTAATTTTTATTAGATATCTACTAGTAATAAAAGGGATGTTTCACTAGATTCTCGCGTGTTAGTTGTTGGTGAAGATTTCTCCTCTTTGTTGAATGTTTATCTCTCTCAGTACTCATTTTGTTTTTCTAAATATGATCATTTGAAAGTAGCGAAAGTTGCATAATTTATCCTCGTATATTTTGTTTCTGACTTTAAATGATCTAAATGTTTTCTTCTGATGTTATAATTAAGAAATTATTAAATGCTTCTTTGTTATAATTGATTATCTCATCTTCTCTGCTTTCCATCATTTTTATGCTAAAGAATCCATCAATTGCATTATCCTGCCCTGTGAGAATACCTTTTAAAAACTGTTAGTCAGTCTCAAATTTTATAAAATAGACCCCATAGCCCAATGGATGTGTAAGCGACATTTCATCCATTTTATAAAAAAAAACAACTCAGTCCTATTTATTTTAACTAGCCTAATATCTGAATTTTAAAACAAAGCTAAATATTACATAGAGATCCCTTTCTGAAACTGGAAGGGCTACATCCCATTTTCGAAGTGGTTGGATAAAGTTACCTCTGGCAAATTTCATCTACATTATAACAACCTCTGGGAATTTACAGAGTGATAACATAATTGGTGACTCCGTTGGGGAACTGAACAAACTTTATATATCCTACGATTTATTTTCCCTAAACAAAGAAAACTTTATTTCTGAATGAATCATAAAATCTAAACTTATATAGAGATAATGTTCAGAGGTTGTTAAAGTTTGTATATATTAGTTAAAATTTTCTAAAAATTAAAATTAAAATTAAAAATTGTGGCTCCTAAAAGAGTTTTCACCAGATCTCATCCAGATCTTGAACCTATAATAGAAATAGACAATCCTGAAAAATTACTCAGAAAGAAAAACGTTGCAGAGGGTTATGGGAGTCACATTCCACTTCATAGGTCCCCTTCTCTCCCAGAGAATTTGGTTTCCCTTCAAGACCTCAAGTTTGACATATCTTTTGAAAAAATCCTGTTTAGAACAAAATCTGACAACTTTGTAAGTGAAACGGTTTTAGATCAAACCATCCTTCAACCCAGGACCCCTGAAATATTTTCTCCCAGAGAAGATGTTGATAAACGATTCCTCCAGTAATTTGACAAGCTAGAAGATCTAGTTGTGAATCTTGATCAAGCACTATATAAAGCTCACTTTCAACAGTTGGTCAAACTTTATGCCTTGACTATTGCTGCAACTTCTGTTAAACCTAAACCAGTTCATTCACCTCCTCCCAGCCCTTCATCTTCCACAGCTTCTGTCACCTTCCCTCCAATCACACAAGTTGTTGTTTAGCCTCCTCCACCAATCATGGTAGCAAGATATGCTCCATTGGTGTTGGTTTCTCCTTTACATGCCATGCCTTAATATGATCAAACCAGACTCCCTCATTTTGATAGTATTGGTCCTCTTAATGCATAGAAACATGTTGATAAAATGAATGATTATTTTGACTTGTAGGAAGTAGATGAAGTTGATGTGTAGATGAGACAATTTGCACAGAGTGTGACTGGCAAAGTCAAAAATTGGTTCAAAACCTTACGTGATGCTTCCATAAATGACATTGCTTCTTTTCATCAAAGTTTCCTTGACAAGTGGGAGGTGAGGAAAAATCCTCTTTAGATCTTGTCAGAGTATGAGAATATCATAAGGAACCAAGGAGAGACAGTTCAGGATTACTACACTCATTTCAATAACCTATACAATGCAATTCCAGCTAATATCAAACCAACTCAAGGTCTGGCATTGATAAAATTCCCTGATGGATTCAATGCTGACATGTCGTATCGGCTAAGGGAAAGAAACTCTGCTACTCTGGAAGACATGTAGAAAAACATCGTTAGTGTGGAAGAAAATATTTTGGCTAGAAGGACTAGGCAAAGAACAAAAAGGAGGGTCACCATCAAGGAAGAGCCTTCTACTTCCTCATCAGATGCAAAAATAGATTCTCTAGCCAGAGCTATGGAGAAAGTGATGGAGAGACTCACTATAACTAACAAAAACCCACCTAGGGAGAACCAAGTTTCTCCTCAAATTCGAAACCCAAAATTCAGAAGAAATCTACCCCAGATATGGTAGAGAGATCCTAGAGATCAAAGAGAACAGAGGGGGCCTGATCAGCAGATCAGACCACCCCTCCAGGAGAATTATGTTGATGATGGGGAGGAAGTAATTGAGGATTTTTATGACACTCATATAAACCTCATGGGAGTTCATGATGATGAATCCATTTTTCTTACCCAAGAAGAGCACGAGATATTTCTCCTTTCAAAAATAGAGGTCAATGAGGAAGCAGAGGAAACAGAACAACAGGCCTTTGAGAATGTTATAATGGAGGTCCACAGGCAGTATAACCTAAGGAGTAAGAGTGAAAATGACAACCCTCCAAAGAAGGATGTTGAAACAAAGAAGGCTACTGAAACAAAGAGAATAGTTGAAACCAAGAAAACCTCAGAAAACTCTCCCAAGAAAGTCCCTGAGAGGAATAATGTTGAATATCTTGCACAACAAACTTCAAAAATTCTACAAAGAGAAAATTAGACTGAAGTTTCATCAACCAGTCAAACAAGGGAACCTGGCCACAGAGTTCTGATAGATAAACCAGAGGTGCAAACCCTAAGAAAAACTTCCACTACTTTCAGCCTTGAAGGGGAACTAGCTAAATTGAAGATTCTTGTTCCCGTCTCTGAGCTGATGAAAAAGAACGCTTACAGGTCACACGTGATTAAATATTTAAGCATCGAACCTAAGATAGGTACTAAGGCTTTGAATTTTGGATCTGTAAATCACTCGGACATGGTAAATCTTGTTGATGACCAACCAGAGCTCCTATTTGGTCTTGAAGTTGATGGTTAGACTAATAATGGTGTCATGGCACCTTTTTACATCAGCCTAAATATCCACAACTTGATATTACACAATGTAATGCTGGATTCAGGCACCTCACACAACCTGATGCCCAAAGCTGTGATGGAAAAGTTGGGACTTGAGGTCACCAAACCCTATAAGGATTTTCATTTGTTTGACTCCGGCAAGGTCAAATATATAAGCCTGATTAAAGAATTATGCATCACCCTAGATCAAATCCCAGCAAAGAGTATGGTAATGGATATAGTAGTCGCAGAAATTTCCCAAAAATACAATATGTTACTATCAAGATCATGGGGAGCTAAGATGAAAGGAACCTTGTAGCTAGATATGTCCTAAGCCACCATCCCTGTATTCGAACAACAAAGGAGACTATACAGAGAAACCCTGATGAAGTATATGGTCAACAATCAGGAAAAGCCACACAAATACCTACTATACTCTGCACACTCTGATCTAGATTGTTTCATTCTATACAATGATGGTGATTTGGAAGAACAAATCGCTCAACTAGAAGATGATACGCATGATTCAAAAGAGAATAAAGCCATCATTGAGGCAAGAAAGGTTGAAACTATGGAAAGTGAGGAACTCCCAACATATTTTTGGAGCATGGATTTCGATGGTATATTGAGAAAAGAGGGATCTGGAGCTGGAGTTTGGTTATATAATCACAGATCAAGGTATTCAAAGAGCCATTCCTACAAACTGAATTTCCAATGCACTAACAACATAGCTGAGTACAAAGCTTTGATGATCGGCCTGAAACTATTGAAGAAAGTTGGTGCCAAATAGATAATGGTAAGGGGTGATTATGAATTGATTATCATGAAAATCAAAGGTGAGAATGCAGCTAAACATCCCATACTTAGAGCCTATAGGAAAAAAAAATTGGATGCCCTTCAATGCTTTACTGAAATCGACTTGCAGGTAATGCCTAGAGGACAAAACATACTTGCAGATAGGTTGGCTACATTAGTAGCTACCTGTAAAATTCCTTTCCATCCCACTCGCAAGTACACAGTGGAGGTGAAGTGTAGACCAACCATTCCTGACAACATCATATACTGGAAGGTATTTGGAAATTATGATCAAATTGAAGACTTCCTACAGAGTAAGAATGATTTCGAATGTACAAACATAGATTTAGAAAATGATGATGAGATTGTAAATAAATATGTTTTTGAAAGTGGTAGTGTAAATATTGTAGATTTTGAAGGTTTGAATGAAAACAAAGTAGATACAGATGAATTGAATGAAAATGAGATAGATTCTGATATTCTACAATTGAAAAATAATGTGTTACCTAGAGGTTTAGTTCCATTGGAAGACTTGTTTGATTTTAACGATGTAGCCAAAAAACCAAAAATTGAAGCTAGTGTTAAAGAGGTCAAAGAGTGCAACATAGTAACAGATGAAAAGCCCAAGATGATAAAACCTTCCAAATATCTGCCCCCTAAGAAAAAATGCAAATACATTGAACTTTTTAAGGAATATGTAGATGAGTTTGCTTAGGGTTATGAGGACTTAAAATCCTACAACACAAGTATCATACAACATCAGATTACCATAAAAGAAGAACACAAACCTTTTAGGTAAAAACTTAGGAGAATAAATCCCAAGTTTCTTCCCCTGATAGAGAAAGAAATGAAAAAGATATATGATGCAAAAATCATAGTCCCCTTGATATTTTCCAAATGGGTTTCTAGCCTAGTTCCTACTAGGAAGAAAACTGGCGAGATTAGACTTTGCATAGATTTCAGAAATATGAACAAAGTCTCCCTCAAAGACAATTACCCATTGCCGAAAATGGACCACATTTTGCAAAACATAGTTGGGGCCAGTGGGATCTCCTTACTAGATGGTTTCTCAGGCTACAACCAAGTCCTTGTCCACCCAGAAGATCAAGAGAAGACAACATTTACCACACCCTGGGGAACCTTCATGTATGTGAAGATGCCCTTTGGATTGATGAATGTTGGTGCCACTTTTCAAAGGGAAATGGATATTTCTTTTTTGGACGAACTAGGAATATTTATAGTCATATATATGGATGATGTCACTGTATACTCCCAATCTGACGAAGAACACTTGCATCATTTTAGATGCGTGTTTGAGAAGTGCAGAAAATTTGGGATTTCGTTGAACCCAAAGAAGTCTTTGTTCAGTTTAGAGGAAGGAAAGTTGTTGAGACACATAATATCTAAATATGGAATTAAAATAGATCCCACTAGGATAGAATCCATCCAGAAGGTGGAACACCCTAGAAACATCAAAGAGCTACAATCATTCATCGACAAAATAAATTTCCTTAGAAGGTTCATACCCAACTTGGTCGAACTTCTTAGGAACATCACTAATATGTTGAAAAAAGACACAAAAATCAAATGGAACACTAAATCCAAATAGTCATTTGAGTAGGTGAAACATGCACTCACCCAAGCCCCAGTTCTAATCATCCCAGACTACACCAAAGACTTTTCTCTTTTCTCTTTTTCATATGAACACACCATAGCAGCAGTACTATTGCAGAAAAATAGTGAAGGGTACGAACAACCCATAGCATTTTTTCAGAAAATCTTTGAGAGACATTGCGTTGAACTACAACATAATGGAGAAACAATCCTGTGCCCTAGTAAAGGCCATAAAGGATTTCAAATTCTATATTCTCCATTCTCACACAATTGCATACGTTCCAAACGCAGTGGTAAAGGATATCCTGACTCAATATAATCCAGATGGTAGGAGAGGAAAATGGATTGTGATTATTCTGGAATATGACATTGAAATAAAACCTACTAAACTGATCAAAGGACAAGGTTTGTCCAAACTAATGGCTGAATATAATTTTCATGCTCTAGATATTAATTTTTTGGCTTCAATTGACGAATAGGAAGAGCAAGTGACTCCAAATGTAAAGGAAGTATTCTTAAACTCTCCTTAGTACGCAGACCTCATTTTTGTACTTAATAACTTACAAGAACCTCCTAGTTTGACTAAGACCAAAGCCAGATTTATCAAACTGAAATCATTGAAATTTTGTATTCTAAAAGGTAATATTTATTGGAAAGATCTTGGTGGTATTTTTCTTAATTTCCTGTTGAAAGACGAAGCTGACAAATTTCTACAGGATTTACATGCAAGGGATTGTGGTGGACATTTGAGTTGGAAGACCACAACCAACAAGATTTTAAGATATGTTTTCTACTGGCCTACATTGTTTGTTGATGTTCATCAAAAAGTTACTTCTTGTCATAAATCCCAGGTCTTCAAAGGTAAAAGGAAGTTGTTGCCTCTCCCCATGAAACCCATCTCAGTTGAAGTCCCTTTCCAACAATGGGGTTTGGACTTTATTGGAGAAATACATCCATCCTCCTCAAGCCAACACAAGTGGATCCTCATGGTCATGGACTACTTCACCAAGTGGATCAAAGTTGTGCCATGTAGGCAAGCTACTGACTCTATTATCATTAAATTTTTAGAAAATAATATCTTGTCTCATTTTGGATGCCCTAGAAAAATTATAGTTGACAATGCAGCGGCCTTCAGATCCAAAAAACTCATATATTTTTTCACCCAATACCACATTACTTTGGGACACTCCACAGTTTATTACCCTCGGGGAAATGGGATAGTTGAGTCATCCAACAAGACTCTGGTGAATATCATTAAGAATACTCTGCAAGAAAACAAGAAGCCCTAGCATAATAAGTTGGTTTCACACTCTGGGATGACAGAATAAGCACCAAAATATCAATTGGCATGTAACCATACCAATTGGTGTATGTCACTAAAGCAGCTTTTCCCATCTCCTTAGGAGTCCCTGTCATGAAATTGTTGCAGAAAGCGCAAGAAGAGACAAATGATGTCCATAGGAGGATAAATCAAATGACCCACTTAATGCAATCCAGAGAGGAATTCTACAACAAGACTTAGTTTATCCAAGAAGGTATTAAAAAGATCTATGACAAGAGGACTAAAGAAGATGATTTTGAGTTGGGCAACCTAGTTCTAAAATGGGATTATAGAAATGAGGACAAGGGTAAGCATGGAAAATTCGATAGCTTATGGAAAGTCCCTTACACCATTCAGGCATTCAGAGGAAATAACACATTTTTTCTAAAAAACATTGATGGGTCATACCTGCCAGGTGCATCAATTAATGGCAGTATGTTGAAGCATTATTTGCCTCCCCAATAAATATCTCATGAATCAATATTCATTGTACATACCATTTCCCTTTTCATTCAGGTTTTGTGTAGGTGATATTGATTGGGTGGTTGAAGCCTGCAGAGAAGGCCTTAAGCCACTGACCAATGCCACCAAGTTCCCAAAATAAAAACAAAACAGATAGCGGTAATAAAGAAATGGAGGAAACCTTTACAGACATCAGAAAACAGGTTCATGGCACTTCACAAGGAGAGTACCATCCCTAGGTAGAGCCATTGTTGTAACCCTATAATTTATAGGATCATCTGGTGACTGGAAAAATTTTCACTATTGATGTATGTTGTCTTGGAAATAATATTTCATTCCTGCAAATTATTTTCAAAAGAAAGAAAAGAAAAAGAAAAGAAAGAAAAAAGAAAAGAAAGAAAAAATGTGAAATAGAATAAAAGAGGGCATAAAAGAAAATGAACTAAAGCCCCGTGCAATAATAATGACTTGATACATACAGTTTAAACATGGTTAAGTCTCTTTGAATTTATGTTGATAGGTCTAGTGAATAAACCTGGCTAAACTGTTTAATATTAGTCAGGTAGTTAGGTTATCTAGTGAATAAATTTGATCAAACTATTCAATCTAGATCAAATAGCCCTAGGGTAGAGTAATTCCTTAGCCCAAAAGTCTAATCTAGGCTAAATGTGTAGTTAGGTAGGTTAGGACATAGGCTAGCCAGTTTTTCCTTCAATAAATATGCTTGATCTTCAATGAAATCCATGATATTGATGTTTGAGGTGTGTTTCCTAACCACTTGGTGACAAAAAGCAAAGTGAAGTAGCAAAAAACCCACAAAAAGAGAAATATCCTAAGTTTGCACTGCACATGTTTGGTCCGCACCCAGATTATAAAGAGCGTGCTAAGATCAATGGTTTATCTAGCGGTGCTTATATCAATGGTGGAGAGCGAATTCTGGACCCCCTCGGTCGTTCTACCTTTAACGGTGGGGGGGGGGTCCGATATGGTGAATAAAGAGTGCGCTAAGATCAACAAATGATCTAGTGACACTTATATCAACGGTGGACAACAAATTATGGACCCCCCTGACCATTCTACCTTTAATGGTGGGGGGGGGAGGGGGGGTGTCCGATATAGAGACTAAAGTGTGCGCATAAATCGACGGTGGATTCAACGACACTTGGATATATGGTTAGAAGGAGATCCTGGACCCCCCCCCGATCGTCCTACCTTTAACATTTGGGGGGGGGGGTCCGATATGGGCGGTTTTTCTCGGCGGGCCCCATCCTACCAGTTACCGCCACATCCCCCCTCTGACATACCTCCATACTGGTATTCATATACCATCATCGCCTCATGACGTCGCATCCCACTACCCCTCCTTACAAGTCTCGTCTCATAAATTTTTCAGCTTGTCCCTTCCATTTGCCCATTACCAGTCATGTCTCACTCACTTATCTTCCAATCACCACCCTCCATGTCATCTTGGTACACCCGTCACCCATCCTTCACTTACTACCTCACACTTCAAGTGATCCATTGGCCATTTATTACAGGCTAACATACCTATTATTCTGTTGACCTGTCCCGTGCACCCAACAGATACCCATTTACTCAAATTTAACCCCGTTTCCGCCATTCGCGCACTGCCTCACACTCTCTGCACACCAGAAATTCATTTTCCTCACCTTTGCAACCATTTTCCCAGCCATAGCCATTACTCTCTAACGTTTCATTTTAGTGTTCAAGTACCTGTTGAATCAATGGTGCCAAAATCCAAAAAATACAAAGTCGAGGAAAATCCTTTCCTCCCACCTCCTGTCAATCTCGATCGAATTCCATTAGCTAATAAAGATTACTTGATCAAAGAGACTAGGTGTGAATTTGACTTTGCATAATTGCAAACATGGTCTAAAGATACCTTCATATATCAAATCCATGACATTGGGCTCTGGGAGTCCAATCTCCCTTTGTATCTATTTCCCCAAGTCCACCATTTTCCAAAGTTCGCCCTCAAATGCCAAGTGCATTACCTCCCTGATCAGAGAGACATAGTATCATCTTCTGGAGAAACTCTTTTCTCCATCACACCCAAGTCCATCAATCAAATGATGAAAATACCTAGAGTTGAATCCCATTCTCCCCTCACCATTGAAATTCTAACAAAAATGTACCAAAACCTGTCGTTTCCCCGAAGAGCGCAGATTTTTGAGTTGTTCCTCCCCCAGGATGCCCAATTCCCCAAGAAAAATCCCCTTTACCACTCCTCCATATTTTCAGAAAGGGGAAACCAAATTATTTCATCATTATGTGGTATGTTTGGCTATTTTTTAGATGAATGGGTGGATGAACCCATATTGGGTTTCATATCCACGTTTGCTACTGAAGAAAAGGCCACCATCCAGTTCGATTACAACACCTTTCTGGTCGAGAACATCCACGATCAGTTTTTTAAATTCACCATGGAGGCCATGTTCTAGTACTCTTCTATACTAGCCTACATGCTCACCTTCTTTCAATCAGATAGGCTCTCTTTCCCTATGCAGAAAATGGAGAAGAAATTCCACAAAGTTTGATTTCAAATAGTTTGTTGAGAAGTTTTACCATCCAGTAATGAGCATGCTTAGTGGCAGACCAGAACAAAGGATAAATGAGGAGGTCCAGAGAATCTTATACGTCTCGAACATCGCCAAGACTAGAGATTGGTTCCTCTGTCAAAATCACACATAAATCAGTGTATATGGGTGTGAGTTAGATCCATACAAATTTCCCACATGTTTTCCTATTAGGATATTCTCCCTGGAGTATATTAGACAAATGATAAATTTAGATGACATACATTTTTTATCTCTAAATAAGAAACAACAAATGAGAATCAAAGGTAATATAGGACCTTTTATTTGAAACAATCGAGTTGTTGGGGAAGAGGCAGATAACATATTAAAGGAAATGAAATTCAATACTAGTTTCACTTGGCACTATGATTCATGTGGGATCATTGCAGAGCTGAGATCAAAGAACAAAATCTCTCCATATTCTCACACACTCAAACCAGAAATTGAGAAATATGTGAACCAGACAAAGTGGGAGGTGAACACCCTGGAAAACACTGAACAACAGTCTCCCTTAACCATGATTTCACAAAATACTACCCCATAGGTACCAAAGGAGAAAATACCAATGAAGGAGGTCTCTCCTTCAGTCATTGAATTTTCAGCAGAGGATTTCCAAGTATACACTAAAGGCCTAAAACCACCCACACTACTCATAGGTCTGGCGAGGAAGAGACCCAGTCTACCAAGGTAATTGAGGGAGAACGTACACCACTTCTTTGAAGAATCCATCAGATGATGTCTACTTTTTCCTCAAAGAAGCAGACTGATACCACTATGATCACTCAACCTCCATAGGGATCTGTAAAGATGAGCATTTTTGAAAAATATTTTTTGATTAAGAAGGAAAACTAGATGTTGACAAACAACACCTATGCTCAGTTATAAAAGAAAACATCCACAACAAAACACAGATTGTTATCATGTTTTTATACAGAGAAGGGAAGAATGCACATGGTGTTTCTACAAGCACAGGTCCGTCAAGCCAAAGTGATCATTGACTACAAAAGTTCAACTCTTGAATTTGATGCCAAACAAGTTCATCCCACCGACTAGATGGATCTGGATAGGCAAACTGGATAAATGGTATTCTCTACATTGGCCCACGCTTCCACTACTGTTTCAAGATTACAGGTCTCTCTAAAAAATGTTCAAACCCAATTGAAACTGGAAAAAATATCCTCTTTCGCAAAGGAGAACAGGTTAAAATCCTTAGAAGAGTTGGTGCTCAAGATTGGGTATGACCCCTCAAATGTGAAAGCAACTGAGGAACTTCTCAAGAAAAATAATGTTGACATTGCATCTCTAAGGAAGCAACTAAAATTGCCAGCTACAGAAGACCCACAAGCCAAAGAGATAGTTGATATAGAAGGGGAGAAAGAGGAATTGCTAAAGCTAATCATGCAATAGAACACACAGATAAAGGAAATGGAGGTCGATTTGGAAAGGTTTTTGAAGGAGAAGGAACAATAAACACCTATGGAATTCATTCCACTGAGTGCATTTCCTCTCGCAAGACTTAGCACAACAACTGTATCAACAACCACTACAACAGAAATTCCATCAGCTACCCCACTGACATCCCTAGAAAAACCTGTAGAGCTAGCAAAATTAATGGAGATGACCCTACAAGGAACAGAAATCAACAAACTGAAAAAGGAGGTTGAGAATATCTAAGAGCTTAAGTCTTCCTACCAGACAAGCTACAACATTAAGATGCAAGCATGGGAAAATCTAAAGAAGGAAATACAACATCTTCAGAAACAAACAGTGGTAGGCAAAACACTAGCAGAGGCTAAGGAGAACATTTGGATGGATATCTCCAAATCCATAAATGAAATATGGCCCATGGTGCAAATCATGTTCGAGCAACATGAATTGGTGCTAAGGAGTAGGAAAACCATCGACAAGATAAAAGGAGAGCTAGGTGAAATGCCCACAGAAGTTAATGAAATCATTAAGTTTTTGAATTCAAAAACTAGGGAAGAGTTGAAAGACCTGAAAGTTGAAGACAAAAAAGAAACTATCCTTGAGGTCAAAAGAGTTCTGACCAAACAAGGATTAATGTTGTAGCTAGAGGAGAAAGCCCAGAACATGGATATCGGTTTCCAAATATTCTTCAACAGGATTGAGGCATTGTAGAAGAAAGGCATTCCTAGTATGTTGGTTCTAAACGATAAGTTAATGACCCTTTCTGACTACAAGCAGAAGATTTCCACGGTGGCCAAGGACAATTCCAAGTTTTTTGGAATACAAGGTAGTATCACAGGAAAGGCGTTCCTAGAGACTTTGCAGCTGGACCTCAGTATTCAGAATGAATTCAAATATATTTTCCTCACCAAGCCTACTTTTGCTAAATATACAGAAATGGATGAAATCTACCAAAGACTGCTCAAAGTCACCATTCCCAGTCAGCAAACATGGAAGGATTTGTGCACTTTGATCGAATGAGGGATGAGTTGTACAGTCCAACTCAGCATGAAGAGCAGTGAAAGTCATGTGAATGACTCACCAATAACCTTCCCCAAAAATCAGCATGAAAGATTCGACATATCATCATCAATTCCTATATTTTTGTATCTTGTTATCTAGTTAGTTAGATCTAGATTTTGCCACGTCCTGATCATTAATGATAGGGTCATTTGTAATTTGGATTATAAATACTTTGAACTTAGAAGTATTGAGGGTTGATCTTTATGCCCAAGCAAGTTGTAAGCACTGTAATTTTTATCAGATATATACCAGTAATAAAAGGGATGTTTCACAGGATTCTCGCATGTTAGCTGTTGGTGAAGTTTTCTCCTCTTTGTTGAATGTTTATCTTTCTCATTACTCATTTCGTTTTTCTAAATATGATCATTTGAAAGTAGAAAAAGTTGCAAAATTTATCCTGGTATACTCTGTTTCCGACTTTAAATGATCTAAATGTTTTATTCTGATGTTATAATTAAGAAATTCTTAAATGCTTCTTGGTTATAATTGATTATCTCATCTTCTCTGCTTTCCATCATTTTTATGCTAAAGAATCCAGCAGTTGCATTATCCTTCCCTGTGAGAATACCTTTAAAAAAATGTTAGTCAGTCTCAAATTTTATAAAGCCGACCCCATAGCCCAATGGATGCATATGCGACATTTCATCCATTTTATAAAAACAAACAACTTGGTCCTATTTATTTTAACTAGCCTAATATCTGAATTTTAAAACAAAGCTAAATATTACATAGAGATCCCTCTCTGACACTGGAAGGGCTAGATCCCAATTTCGAAGTGGTTGGATAAAGTTACCTCTGGAAAATTTCTTCTACATTATAACAACCTCTAGGAATTTACAGAGTGACAACAACTAGAATATAAACATTAATGATTGAAACTCTAAGTCATGTTTCCTTGCAACACAAAATAGACATGATCGATTTATGGGAACAAAAAGTTACCTCAACTTCTACAATTGAAGTATCCCATACTATCAAGATTCCTCTCAAAGAACCATTTAAACGTATTTCTTCTCCATAACTATACTTCATAATCTTTTTCCCTCCTTGAAGCATATAGTTTTCCTCCATCTTAGTCTCCTACAACAAAATTACAATTGGTTTCTCAATTTTAATAATTCCTTCAATGGCCTCAACTTTAGATTTTCTTATGAAACCCTTGCAATCCCAGGAGAGAAATTTCATTATTTATGGAGAGAGGGAAAATTCCCCCCATGAGATGAGAGGGAATGAAAGTTTATCCCTTCATTTTAAGATTTTTTCCCCATATTTCCAAGAGGGGTCATGAAAGTCTAGTCCTTTGTTGTTAGATTTTTTCCCCATATTGCCAAGAGACGATTATATGGAGTGTTGTACTCCCATCACTTTTTCTTTGGTTTCATTCTCCTCTCTTGCATCATGATTAAATTTTCTACCTAATTTCCTGGTAGCCTTTTCATTTGGGATTTCTCCATCCTGGAAATTTTTCCTCAACTTTCATCTAGTAACATTTTTTCCTATGGGACTGGATGGAATTCTAAGGCAGGATCACCCTTGTTGAAATCCTCACCCTCTAAGTCTTCCTCTTCTTCCTCTTGGTTCTGGAGTTCAAGCACATGAGGGAGGGAACTTGGCAAAGAGTGGTTTGGATCTGGGATTTCATGTTCATCCCTTTTCACTTCCTATGCTCCACCCAAAGCCTCATATATGTTTGAAGTTTATATTTGAGGTTCAGTCTATCTATATTTTCCACAAGGGTTCTGAGTTTCCCTAGGTTTTTATAATGAAGACACCCTTTGAGATGGATTATTTAGTTGTTCAGGATTAAAGAGACGGATTTTTGGTTGTTGTTTTTACCATTGTTTTTTTTTTCTTGACTAGCTACCATTTTTCTCTCTGCTCTTCAATTGCTAGATTATTCCCCTAAGAGTTCTTAGGGAAATCTAAAACAAAGTGGACATATTCGTGGTGATATATGCACTTGAAGGGAAGTTGTTCGTAGTCAATATGCTCAACATGGGTCCAACCATCAAGAGAGAGCTTGATGGATATAGGGATCCCTTTCTCCAAGTCAAATTCAACACAGATTCTTACCCAAGTGTACATTCACATCTTAGGATCTGATTTGTCAATATATTTTCCTAGTGTGTTGCCTATACACTTAAGGGAATTGTCTCCCCAACAATGAATAGGAAGGTGGGGAAGTTGAACCCATACAATAATTATTGAGGGAATATCTACCTTTGGATAGAAATCAAGCATCCAATGGTTCAGACACATTCCCATGGATCCATAGAAGTATGGGTTACTTCAAAATATTAGCACTTTGTCTTCTTTAAATTAAAAGAAAAGTGTGTAATAAACCTTACCGTATAAGAAATGGTTGAGCCTCCCCTTGATCAGAGGAAACCAGTTCCTTGTCAACCAAGTTTCAACTTGAAGAGGACAGGGCCAAAGACTCATAAACTGCCCTGTTATAGTGCAATTTGTAGGTTGGGAAATGTCCGACCCAACCACAAAGAAAGTGTTACAACTTGGGAATCCTACACCCAATGTCACCTCGATGTAGGTCCCACACTTCAAGGGTGACTAGGTCACTCTAGGGATGCGATCTCGGTGACCCTAGGGGGATTGAGATGGTGATGGAGATAAATGTAAGTGAAGCCCCTAGAGGTCAATTTTAAGTGGAATGAAAAGAAGGAAGAGATTCCTTGTAATTCAAGTGATTGCTTCCCCAAAGATATATTACTTCTTAGGATGATTGTACCTGCCCGAGACACGAGAAAATACAACTTGCAATGATATCTGTTAGTATGGATAAGAAAGTTAAGCTTGTTGTCCCTAATTTGTAGCAATAGGTGAAAATTTATATCAACAAATAATACATTAAAATCAACATGTAAATCATAAGATCAATCAACAATATTATCAATGAGTATGGGAATCAAGTATAACTGAAAAATAACACTTTAAGAATGAATAAAGAAATTTTTTATAGCATGTATTTTATGCATAAAATTGAAGCCTTATGTATGTAGCATTCAATGGCATGCAGAAGCAAAATCAACCATGGAAAAGTGCCAATAATTATCCCAAAAGGTGTGCCCTAATTAGTAGACTAGGTGAGTGAAGTTAGAGGGCTAGTCTAGGGTTAGTTTAGGAGTTAAGAGAGTGTTAGTAGCTAGGGTTATGAAGCCCTAATGGATGTAGGTTAAATTTTGTAACATAAATTAAAGTGTTGGAGAGAGGGGACACCCTAGTAAGGGAAGACTCCTCTCAATGAGGCAAACCAACTTCAAGCAAGAAACCTTTCAAAAGATCAAAATTTGTGTTTCCCAAGGAAATGATTTTATATCTCCAATGCAAAAATGTATGACTAGTGTCTGTATTATTGGTTTAATGGAGTCAAATAAATAAGGAGATAAAGAAGCTACCTCCTTTGGGTGTAATCACTTTTACTTCTCAAGGAAAGTTTCTCTAGATAGGGTTTAAGATAAGAGGGTCTATGCCCTTATACTTCTCTTAGAAAACCCTTTTTTAATCATTAAGATGAAGCATAAAATCATGAAGACTATTGCGGGGGTGTATGCCCTTATACTTCCTGACTAGCTCCTAGCACAACAATCATTGACTTGAAAAAACTGATAGCATAAGAGTAAAATACCATACAAAAATCAAGAAAGATGTCAAGATAATCCACCATAAAAGCTAGAAAACATCATGCAAGGCCAACGCCTCACTCCTCCATCAACCATTCATAAAGATAACCATAAACAAGTGCACAAGAGACAAATAGATACAAGTGTAGCGAAAATTTTAAACCAATACTTCTCACAATGAGAGAGAGTTATGTTAAAATGAGATCTTATGATCTCTTATTTATACAAAATGTCACCAAGGTGACTTGTCCACAACTTAAGGGGTAAACCACAAGATTAGGGGCCAACAACCCTAATCTTTCCCCCTTAACAAAGTAATATTAAACAATTCATTTAAAATTTCATTTTTCAACAAATAAACCCTAATTTACATGAACGCCACCCCTTTAGGGGACATTTTGGCACTAGGAGAAGGTCATTAGTGATGTTGGAGGGTAGTAAGGCTTCCCAAAGCCACATGTCAAGAATCCAAATATATTCCTTCATGGTCAAAGCCTCAAACACCTCAAAACTTCCAAGTTCCAATGCATATCATCTCACCACCATGCCCTAGCCCCCCAAAGATGACATCAAGATCAAAAGGAGGACGTTTTTCCCCTCTTGGGAAAATTGTTTCGAAAGTGAGGGATGGGATATGTCATCCAAGTCATCATCAAGGCCTTCCAAGTCTGATCTTTCTCATCTGGCATGTGGGCCCTTGGCATCCAACCTGTGGGCCTGTAGCCCCATGCAAGCCCAATCTAGGCTTGTTCTCCAAAAGTTGTCCACCAACTAGGTCCTACAAAGACAAATGATCACACCCTCCAAGGATCTCAAGTCATAACATCATGATAATTGGATCTAATCAATAAATAATCCATCTAAACATGTGCATAAAATATCACTATATTAAATAATTAATTGCACAAATACACTATGTGACTTGTCAAGCTTGAATATGGGAGGGTTGACAAGGTGTCCTATTGGGAAGATATTTCCCTAGTGTTATTGGATAAATCGGTGAATGCGGACATAAACCGATCTCCCTAGATCCACCTAGATCTAGAACAAAATGAGACATGACATGGTGCTTTCCCTAACCTTAATCATTGAATTTACTATCAAAGAAGATATGGGTGACATACCTTTGAATATCGCTTCCTTATATCTTTGTTGTCCCTGCTTCACTCCAGTGCTCTTGTGTAATTAGATCTGCAATGACACAAACCAACCAAATTGAAAGAAACAATAGTATATTCAATCAAAAATTAAACATGTGATCAAGGAGTCATGTAATAAAATGAGAATGATTTTATGGGAAAGAAGCATGCCACCGTATTATATTAAGTAAAAGTGGAAGATAAAACCAAACTTCCTTGATGTTGCAAGGTTCCCTTTTAGTGGCCCTTTTCTCCAACACACACACACTTGCTTCAAACTTGCATAAAGATGACCCACAATAGCTTGATGGACAAATGGATACCTCAAGAATCAATTGAAATAGAGTTCCTCATACAATCTTCAACCTATTCCTTCATAAGTTCCTTTCTTAATCTTGCTTTCTTTTTGCTTAACCTTTTCCATGATAAATCCATCATTATATAGGATAAGGAGAGATGGTTAAAGAAATTAGGATGATCCCACCAAATCAAAGAAGCCAGTAGGATCCCAACCATACGGATTCCACCTCATATTCTAGAATATTTTCTTCTAGAACCTTCATGAGCTTCGTTCTTTCCTTTGTCCTCAAACGTCGCTTCACCCTGTCTATACAACAGCCTATGAAAACTCCGCAAGCTAGGTTTAGGACAGCCTGTGGAAATTAGACATTTATGCATTGTGTCTTATGTCTAGCCTGCGACGTCGTTCTAAAAATAAGTTTTGTAGAGGGAGAAACCAATCACTTTTCTCATGAGAAAGATGCTTTTGGGAGCCTGAACACATGCTTGTAGAAACATCACCAGGGTGACCAAAATAATGTGTAATAGAATGCCCCCCAAAGTATGAGGTCAGAACTCATGACAGTCGAAATACTGTTTAAAATGCATGTGTGTGTCGGGAACAAGGAGCGCACCAATCGAGAACCTGCAAACAACCAAGCATCTGCGCAATATTATACCATTTATGAGGTAGGAATTCCCATGCTCAGACCACAAGTGATTTAAATCATAAATTTCAGTCATGGCCACCAATCATACACTATGGATCCATGTCACTAAGATTCTACATAGCAACCAGGAATACATTGTGGATCTATATTCTAGAAAACTCAAAACTGAACATAGCCATGAGACATACAAAGTGGATCTATGCATCAATACAAATCATAAATACTCCATCTCAATCTAGACCAAAATGGTGAGATCCAGAGTCTTCAATCCCATCGTCTGTAAGTACAAATCTAGCATGTGATTACAAGTGTTGAAGTCGAACATGGTAGAAACCACTTGAATATCGGTCATTGATGAAAATCGTTAACAAGTGCGAGAGAAAATCACCATTGATGTCAATGACTCCCAAGGTACCTCAATACAATCCATCGAATGTGAATAAATGAGATGAAGTCGAACACTCAATGAAATCTCTTTATCAGGGACCAATGATGTGAATCCACTTTCGAAAGCGAAGAAAAATTCCATTGAGGCATACAAGATCTAAGGTACTAAATGATTTCTAAGTCTTGTTCCTGGATGATGAGTTGAATTTGACAGGAAAAGACTCATCACAGGAAGGCCTTTATGTATACCCCATCAATGACGTGAAATAAGTAACATATTTAGAGTAGATCAAAGTATGAAAATGATTTGAATCTGACACACGGAAGGCCGACATGGTAGGAATTGATAACTGCAGATGGTCGACTCGATATAGGGCTTGTGCAAGGTTGGACTTCTCTTGAAAATATGAATGACACGAAAATGGTCTAGGTGGCATTGACTCAAAGACGACCCAAGATATGAACTTGTATAAGGTCAAAAAAGAGACAAATGGATTTCCCAACCCGATTTCAATGACGAAGGAGGTGTCATATTCAAGAGCGACTATTACTGCCACTAACACAAATACAGAGACACATTTATTTCCCAAATTTTCCCCCACCATTTCTTGCGAGCACCTCTTTATTTTTACACAATCTTGAGGAGGATAACATATGCTTGTTGATGTAAGCTCATCCTTCGGACAAGTCCCTCAGAGTATGTTTAACGAACCCTAAGAAGGAGTGGTTTGGTCCCATATGGGTCTTTATATGCTTGTTTAACAAGTCCAAAGAGAGAAAACTCGGGGGTTTTTCATATTTAGAGAGTCTAAAAAACAATTAAAGAGAACTCTCTGAGTTCCTTTTTTGTAAATTAGTTTAATGAGACCGAAAAAGTGATAAACTATCATCCATCAAACATTTTCTTCAAATACTTTTACGAGCGTGAAAAGAAAAAGGTCACTCAACAATATTTTCATTTTTTATGGAGTGTGAAAAGAGCTTAAAGGATACTCCATGAGTTTCTCTTTTTGCGTTACCATGACGAGTACGAAAATATGACAAAAGTATACTCTATTGCGTTCTCATTGATTTACGAGTGCGATAACAAACAAAGACTGAGCTCGAGGTTTTTTATGAAAAACCTTAAAAGTATTTGTACATCTGACAAACGTAAAAAACAAATTAAGAAAAGTATTTGCATTTCATCGTTCAGGCTCCAAGATCATTCACTTGCAAAAAAATTACGACACTCACAATACCAGAAGAACATTAGGTTTTAGATAAAATGAATAAAATAATATAAAATATCAATGAAAAAGTAAAAAGTGAATAAATATAAGTGAAAACTCGTTTTTTACCTTTCCATTGTCATTTTACTCAAAACTTGTCCAACAACGCCCTTTTTACCTCAAACTTCCTCTATCGATTGCGGGAGATACGGGCAACTATTCAACGAACAACTTTCACCAAAAAGATAATCTCCTTGTCCTATGTCTTTTCCATTGATTGATTTTCTTTTTCGCTGGTTAAAAAATATTTTTTGAGTCGTTTTTTAGGTCGTTAGGTGCGCGGATGAGTTGCCACAGGTGGCGTATATCGGGCCCTGCAGAAGTTCTGCACTGTGAAAAAACTCCACCTACGGCGGGATAAACTCAAAATTTCATACGCATGTTTAACCAATAAACATTACCAAGGATATGAAATAAAGATTCTAACTTTATTCTTGTGGCTCCACTGCAGGTTTTGACCATCAGAATGTTGGAGTGGAGGGAGAGAGAACACGAGGATGATGATTTCGTCATTGGGAATGACCCAGACACAGTTAATTCCCTCTGGCAATGCGGGATCTTGAAGTTCTTCAAGATCCAGGGCATGAGGGCCCAACTGAGGTTGCTTGAGTATGTAGTCCACATGTGGGATGTGGATCAACAGGATTTTCATGTGGGAGCTCACATACTCTCTCTAGATATCGAGGATATCTATTTTTTGACGGGGTTATCACACTGTGGATACCATGTGACTTTGACAGGAGACAGAGGAGGAGGTTTACTGATGAGTGAGTATGTTTGTGAGTATTTTGATCCTGATGCCTAGAGACATAAGGGAAAAAATTTCATTAGGGGTGTCTGATATTTACCCCTACGAACTATCCTGTTCACTATCTCACGTATGGCGGGGAGTGCATCTCCTCACATGGACCTCTAGAGTTACTTCCAGTATGCAGTGGAGTGCATGGAGCCCCAGGTGTTTAACTGGCCTGATGGGGTTCTTTGCAGTATGAAGAAACAACTGATAATGTGCAAGAAAGGTGACCTGAAACAATTCAGGTACGGATCCATTTTAGTGTCCTTCTTCCTCAAGAGGGTTCCTCACTTTCACTTACAGGAAGAGTGGGACCTGCCTATAACATTCCCCTGACCAACCACAAACCAGATTGTGCCACTCCAGAGCAACCATACATGCTCTGACACCAGTCAGTAACATTCCCAGTAATCAACTGAGATATGCGACCTATATTTACTCTTTAAACTGCATGCTGCTAAAACATATACATACAACATTCTTGTGAAATCTTTAAAGATAAAAAACAATTTTATTTCTGTAACATACAAATTTTATATTGAAATAAAAGTAACTACAGATATGCATCATTTACAGGAAATTACCCATAAACACACCAGCAATCATAATCACATATATGATAAAATTGTAACATAGGCATGTAAATAACAAAGAAGAATATCAATTTATCATGCAATTGGTACTTATCTTAGAAAGACTGTCACCAACTTCTTATAGACTGTCCAAAAACCTCCCATCCGTAGACTACATTGTTCATCACTCTCAACAATGAGTCACCCCCGAGCTGTGACTGAACTCCACCCAGGGTAAAGGGTTCTTATCCAAGCTAAAGCTCATGGACAATAGGAAAGACTCTATCTCAGGTGCTCACTCAACTAACATCCTACAACCTCTCATTCCCCACATGCCTGTCCCACCGAAGGAAGTGTGCCACTTCTCTACTCAACAGTCCCTCAGCTACCCCACTTTCCTTCCAGGGCTTCAGCAATAGGCCGGACCGGAAGTCTCGGAGGGTTGTAGCTGCAGTCTAGCACCTTCAGGAATCAATCCCCAACAATTATATTGCTTAGAGAATTGCTCACGGGCATGACAATCGGCTTCTTCAATCCTGCTCCAAGCTAACCAGGTACACCAACCAAAAGGGCTATGGAAACAGGCTCCAGAATGGTGAAATGGTTGTCTCAAGGATAACAGAATGTATGAGTGAAATGGTCATGGAATCATTGACTGGATAACTGAGTGTGGAGGAGAATCACTCTGAACTCTTCATGAAAAGTGATGGTGAGAATGATGGTCGTCGGACTACTAGTAAGGTATCTGTGAGAAGTCTCCCAATGAGCTAAGTTCCCCCCATGATATGAATGCATGTCCTCAACTTGACACTTATCATATCAGAAGTTACTTTGATCTACTTGTCTCCAACTTTAGAACTTAGGATAAAATAATTATCTATACTTCACTTTTTAGGAATATTAATATAATATTCCCTTGAATTTTGGCCCTCCCTTTCCCTAACTGGTGAAGTTTAGTCCCCAATCTATTTTATCATGGTAAGTCTACGCGCAACGATGTATTTTATATTAATCATGAGTCATGTACAAAGTAGTCGCATTGGCCCTTGACATCTAGGCCTTTTGGCCTAATACCAAAACATAAGCATCCAAGCTTATAATAACCAGCTCACCAGCCTATAACAGATATCATATACATGAGGCTCATTTTCCTCTATACTAGGCACACCTTAGTTACTATGTGCAGTATCCTCGAATGTACATATTACATCATTTTACTATGCAGTTCACACATGCACTATGCCACATGACGTGCATTACCAAATGAGGTCGAAATAGCTCACCAGCTTAAGTAATTTCATATTCTATTTACAATTGGGTTCGGCCGAGGGATATTACAATCCCCTCCCCTTATTTATGCACTGTCCTCAGTGCATCATACGCCCATATATAACATAATTTTCAAAAATCTTCAAAAATATGCGGGTATTCTTCCTACATTGCATCTTGAACCTTTACAATCCCTATGGTTCGATTCTGGAGTTGTTTGACTTTCCGATCCAGAATGTGCACCAGATGCACTTGAAAAGCGCCTTCTTGTTCCACCTAAATCACATTCCAATCAATAACATGATTAGCATCAGGTATATATTTATTTAGAAATGATACATGGAAGACATTATAAACAGACATAGATGTAGGCAATGAAATCATATAAGTAACTGGACCAATCGATTTTAAAAGGCCCACAAAATCTAGCTGCCAACTTAGCGCAGCTTCCCAACTTCAGGGAACTCTTGTTAGCTTTCACTTTCAAGAAAACATGATCACCCACTTTGAATTCTCTGTGGGTTCTGTTCTTATTGGCATAAATTTTCTGTCTATCTTGGGCAGCTTTTAAATTCTTCTTAAATTTATTCATCTGGTCCTCCATATCCCTAAGAAACTCTGGCCCAACTACTGTCCTATCAACTAGATTATCCCAACTCACTGGAGTATTTTACTTTCTATCGTAAAGTGCTTCAAATGGGCTCATCTTAAATGATGCTTGAGACCCATTGTTGTACGCGAATTCTACCAAGTGTAGGTAGTCTTCCCATTTCGATGGTTTTTCCATCACATACATTATCAGTATATCTTCTATCACCCTATTCACTCTTTCTATCTATCCATAAGACTCGGGATGATAAGATGTACTAAATTTTAGATTCATTTCGAATCCTTTGAACAATCCTTTCCATAAATTTAAGGTGAATTTTGGGTCTCTCTCGGACACAATTGTTTTAGGAATCCCATGCAATTGTGCCACTTCCTTCATGAAAATATTAGAAACTTTTTCTTCCTTGTGTGTAGTTTTTAGTGGAATAAAATGGGTAGATTTCGTAATCTTTTCCACTACCACCTTGATCAAATCATGCAGCTTGCCTATTCTAGGCAATCCTGTAATAAAATCCATTTTCACCACTTCCCACTTCCATTCAAGAATGGTTAAAGGTTGCAACAACCCTGTTGGGTGTCTATTCTCAGCTTTAACTTTCTGGCATCCCATACATCTAGCGATGTACTCGACGATCTCTTTCTTCATACCTGGACAAAAGTAATGGCTCTTGATCACTACCATGTTTTTCTGATATCCAGGGTGCCCTGCATAAGGAACATTATGCATTTCATGCAAAATCATGCGTTTCAAGTCCTAGAAATTTGGAACGAAAATCTTGTTCTTGCACAATAGTATTCCATCTATCCCCAACTTATAATCATCCACCTTCCGAAGTATCTTACCCTGTTGTAGCATTGCTACCAATTCTCTGTACTGCAGATCTGCATTAAAAGCCTCCATATTTTTTCTTTTAACATCAGTTTGGTACATGCTAATGGTTGTAGCACATAGTTCATCCACCCTCATGTTGAGTGCATCAGCCACTTTATTTTCTTTCGCCTTGATATGCTTTATATCAAAGTCATATTCGCTTAGGAATTCTAACCATCTGCTTTGCCTTGCATTTATATTTGGCTGATCAAATAAATATTTCAAACCATTGTGGTCTGTTCTTAGCTCAAACCTTTTCCCCATGAGGTAGTGTCTCCATTTCCTTAGGGCATGCACTATGGTTTTCAACTCCAAATCATGAGTGGCATATTTTCTTTCATGATCCTTCAACTTCCTTGATTCGTAACATATGACAAACCCATTTTGACTAAGGACTCCACCAAGTCCTTCCTTACATGCATCGATACATATGATGAAGTCTTATTCTAGGTCTATGATCCTCATTATTGGAGAACCTGTCAATAATTGTTTCAAGTGCTGGAAACTCTTCTCACAATCCAGTTTCCACTGCAACTTCACTCCCTTTCTTTGCAAAGAAGTGATTGGATGTGAAATATTTGAGAATCCTTCAATAAATATTTTGTAGTAACCTACAAGACCCATGAATGATCTCACCTCTATCACATTCTTCGATGATGTCCATTCTCTAATGGCCTCTATCTTCTCAGGATCCACTGCTATCCCATCCTTTGAAATGATATGCCCCAGATAATGAATCTATTTCTGATAAAATGATAACTTTCTCAATTTGGCATATAACTGACGTTCCATTAATACTTGCAACACCATCCTCAAATGATGTTCATTCTCTTCCTCTGACTTAGAGTATATAAGAATTTCATCCAAAAAGACAATGACAAACTTGTCCAAATACTCTCGGAAAACACCATTCATTAAGCACATGAAAACAGTAGGTGCATTTGACAACCCAAATGGTACCACTGTGAACTCATAATGACCATACCTTGTCCTGAAGGCGGTCTTGCTAATATATTCTTCTTTAATTCTTACCTGATGGTATATTGATCTAAGATCTATCTTTGAAAATATCTTTGAATCCTTCATTTGATCAAAAAGATCATTGATCCTTGGAAGAGGATACTTGTTCTTTACAGTCACTTTATTCAACTGTTTGAAGTCAATGCACAACCTTAGTGTTCCATATTTCTTTCTCACAAACAGGACTGGGGAACCCCAAGGTAACACGCTTGGGTGTATATACCCTTTCTTCAGAAGTTCTTCAAGCTTCATTTGTAACTCCTTTAATTCTGGTGTACTCATTCTGTAAGGAGTCTTTGATATTGGCGTTGCTCCAGGCATCAATTTTACAGAGAAATCAATGTCTTTCCTTGGGGGTAGTCAGGGTACCTCCTTGAACACATCTTCAAAATATTCCAGGACTGCATAATCCTCCAAATTTGGCACCTTATCTTTAGGTGTCTCTTCCAAATGAGCTGCAATTATTTGACATCCTTTTCTGTAACACTTCTTCAGCTACAATGCTGAAATTTCTCTAATGGTTACTGCCCTAGGGATTCCCTGTGCCTTCCTTGGTTTCGCTTCCTCATCTAGGAAAGTAAATGTTTTTTTGTGACTGTCTAAGATAGTCTGATGTTGGTCCAACCAATCCATCCCAATTAGACAGTCATAGGAACCTAAAGGCAAGATGTTTAAATCTTCCTTGGTATTCAGTCCATTCATGTCTATGAGGCATGACTTAACCATCTCTTTAACTTTTCTTCCGGCTCTTGTATCCAGTTGCACCAACCAGGATTTCCCATGCTTTCTTCTTAGCAATTGCAAACTTTCCACCATCTTAGGATCTATATAACTATGAATAGCTCATGAATCAATTAAAATAACAAGGGTTTGGTTGTTGATCATACCTTCTACTTCAATCATGTGGGACTGATACTTTGCTTTCTTGTTTTCTAGGGCTGCATAAATCCTTGGCACATATCTGCCCATGTCCTCCACTATTTTTTCTTGCTATACATTGTGAACAGCCCTACCTTTTTCACCCCTATGAGGACAATCTTTGAACCTATGGTCCCCTTTACAACCCCAACATTCCATAGGTGGTTGTCTTGGCCCTCGACTCCCTATGTCAATCATTCTGGGTTTTTTAGGTGTTTTCTGTCCTTGTGGATTATTTCTGAAGAATGGTGGCTTACCTCCCTTCTTCCTTTGACCCACCTTGAATTTCTTATTGTCTTCTGAAGCCCTTTGGAAATTTGGCCTTGCTTTATGTTGATCATATAGGCATTTAGCTCTCCTTATGGTCACTTCTAATGTATTGGGATCATCATATTGTATTTTTTCACTGATGAACGATGGAAATCCACTTAAATACCTTTGAATTTTGACTGTCGCATTATTGATGAAAGAGACATATTTCAGCAGTTCCAGAAACCTTCTCTCATATTCATCTATGGTCATACTTCCATGCTTGAGTTCAAAGAACTCTTTCATTTTCTTGTCATAGTATCTCTTAGTCAAGTAATTCTTCTCAAAATACTTCTTGAATTCCCTCCAAGTAACACTTTTCTCTACGATGTGTTGAACCTACACAAGTTGATCCCACCACATGGAGGCCTTTCCTTTAAGTTGATAGATAGCGATTCTAACTTCTGCATGAGAAGAATAATTATGCAATTGAAAATATTTCCTCATGCCTAGCAACCATGTTTCTGCATCTTCATCCTTCTTGTGCTCACCATCAAATGTAGGACGTTTGATTTTGTTCATTTCTCCTCGCAGCTCATCTGCCCCAGATCTCTTATACCTTCTGACAGGGGATGGAATTGAGTTGTTGCCTACTCTCTTATTGGAATTCCTTTGGGAATGATGGTGATGTCTATTAGAACTTTTTTACTTTTCCTTTCTTCTCTAAATATTTTTGACTCTCAAAAATACTTGAGTCACTCTCCTTAAAAAAATTATTTTCTATTATGTTCAAACCTTCCAATAGCTCCATGTTGAATTCATCCTACTGCTCTTTGGATTTCATAAGCCTTTCATTATCATCTTTATGGCTTTGGAAATCCTTCTGCAAATTTTTAATGGTCTCAGCCATATTCATGTCTTCATACCTTTCTTCTCCATGTCCGTTGGAGTTCATTCCTTCCATGCCCAAATGGACATCCACCCCTCTGCTCTCATTTTGTTGATTGTAATTCCATTGTGCTTATTCCATTCTTATGGAATCTACACTGGTCTGACCTGATCACGTTGTTGTTAATTCTACAAAACATGCAGCCATCGAAACTAATCAGGCTAACAATTCAATAATTCATGAGAATATGCACCATTTCAATTCAACATACACATCAACATTATCACTCCCAGTTTCCTGGTGTTATCACCACGACAATTATAGATAATACCCAAGTCACAAAAACACAGACGCGCAGTGCCTTCCGAGATACACTTGTGCAAGAAGGTGGTTTGCCAAAACCACTTTTGCCAAGACGCGGTATCACGTGTCTCAACAAGTCAAATCCACCACTCGTGGGGCGAGCGATGGCTTAGTCAGATCACCCTGCTTCACTCATTCGGTACTTCACAGTCATGTGACATTAACCGAACGTTGCCATGTAACAAACTCAAAAGATAATCATTTGAAATGGATTGGTTGAACATGGAAACCCAACGCTCTTGTACGTAATCCGTCTGCGCTTCATAAATGGAATTCTATAATTACCACTCCCAAAGTATGAATATATCTATGTATCTATATAAAAACACCTTTTGGTATCCACAACCTGGGATACATGGACAAGGATAAATCAAGTGAGACTAGTTATTCGAGCAGCATTCTAGACTTTCCTACGACTAAGGAGGAAAGGGTCCTTGCGCACATTCTAGCAACTAAGTTTCATACAGAGATGGCTACAGACTCATGGTTGGAAGTCAAGATGAATCCCTCTATAAAATATTTAGTCATCAACATGCCAGTCACTAAGAAGAAAAGGAGTAAGTAGCATAAGAAGGAGGAATCTACGGCTGAAGCGGCCGAAAGTGTTGGAGAGAATCAACCGGTCTCGTTAGATTCTTCCTTAAAGGCGGAGATCGCTAAGATGAAGTAAGTCTTCAAACAAGATAAGCATGTCTCAGTGAATTTTGAACAGTTAGTAGAGGAGGTAAAGAGTACCAAAGATGATAGGCATGTTATTCAAACAACCCTTTTTACAGCAGGCTAACTGTTGTCATCACCCTTTTGTAATTTTGTGATTAATACAACTATATAAATACAAAAACGGATTTTAGACTGTTTTATTACAATTCCTATATGGTGATGTTATGAATCTTGTTTTCTTTTATAATAATTTTTTCTTGTAATCTTATATTTTTATTTTCATCTGTCTAAATCGGAGGAAATAAACTCGGAATTCTTTTTAATTAATGCTTCGATGCGGTTATGTGTTTCTTTTTATTTTATTATTATGCAATTTAAACTTAGACTCGTCGTCTTCCAAGAGACTTCACGTGCATTAAACTTGACCTGTTCATTTATATTTATCATGCATAGCAATATTACAAGGTAAAATGCTTTTTCGCGCATCTAAATCTACTGTGCATTTCTTCTTCGTCGCACCGACAACTCACACGCACTACTCTTACGTTGTGCACCAATATCCACTACGCACAGTTTTTGTACTACGCACCAATATTCCACATTCATTTTGTCCTATGCATGCACCATGTCAAGTTTAACATATTCCATAGCACCCAAATATCTGCACACACTATTGAATACACCGTTGCGAAACAACTTATACTCATACTTATGCACGTACTAACAAAACTCCTCTACGTTAAGAAATACTTGCACACCCCATGTGCACATTACTATGTGTGTGCTCATCGCGCCAGGACAAATTCAGCGCGTGCAGCTACATATAATAATCTTCCATGCAGTGCCACAATTTACCGCACACACTGGCATGCCATCGTTTTCCCACATGATGCCAAAATTTACCACGCGTGCGCCAGCATGCCAACCTTTTTCCATGGACACTTCGTGACTCCAATTCTGGTCACTTCAAAGTTACTCTTCTATGAATATTCACTTCAACTGAACCCCTCTGGCCCATCCAATCTTAGTGTTGAACTAAATCTCTAATACCATTCTGTAACATTTCCCCGACCAACCACAGGCCAGAGTGCACCACTCCAGATCAACCACTCATGCTCTGACACCAGTCATTAACATTCCCAATAATCAACTGAGTTATGCCACCTATATTTACTCTTTAAACTGCATGCATATAAAACATATACATACAACACTCTTGTGGAAGCTTTAAAGATAAACAACAATTTTCTTTCTGTAACATACGACTTTTATATTGGAATAACAATAACTACAGATATGCATCATTTACAGGAAATTACCCATAAACACACAAGCAATCATAATCACATATATGATAAAATCATAACATAGGCATGTAAATAACAAAGCAACATATCATTTTATCATGCAATTGGTACTTATATTAGAAATATAGTCATCAACTGCTTACAGACTATCCATGAACCTCCCATCCATAGACTACATTGTTCATCACTCTCAACAGTGAGTCACCCCTGAGCTGGGACTGAACTCCACCCAGAGTAAAGGGTTCCTATCTAGGCTAAGTCTTATGCACAACAGGAAAGACTCTGTCTCATGTGCTCACTCAACTAACAGCCTACAACCTCTCATTCCCCACATGCCTATCCCACCAAGGAAGTGTGCCCCATATCTTCTCAGCAGTCCCTCAGCTGCCCCACTTCCCTTCTAGGGCTTCAATAACAGGCCAGACCAGAAGTCTCAGAGCATTGTAGCTGCAGTATAAGACCTTTAGGAATCAATCCCCAACAATTCTCTCGATCAGAGAATTGCTCACGGGCATGACAACCCGCTTATTCAATCCCTCTCCAAGATAACTAGGTACACCAACCAAAAGGGATATGGAAACAGGATCCAAAATGGTGAAATGATTGTCTCAAGGATAACAGAATGTATGAGTGAAATGGTCATGGAATCATTGACTGGATAACTGAGTGTGGTGGAAAATCATTGTGAACTCTTCGGGAAAAGTAATGGTGAGAATGATGGTCATTGGACTACTGGTAAGGTATCCGTAAGAATTCTCCCAATGAGCTAAGTTTCCCCCATGAAATGAATGCATGTCCTCAACTTGACACTTGTAATATCGGAAGTTACTTTGGTCCACTTGTCTCCAACTTTAGAACTTAGGATAAAATAATTATCCATACTTTACGTTTTAGGAATATTAATATAATATTCCCTTGACTTTTGGCCCTCCCTTTACCTAACTGGTGAATTTCAGTCCCCCATATCTTTTATCATGGTCTATATGTGTTCAACAATGTATTTTATATTAATCATGAGTCATGTACAAAGTAGGCACATTGGCCCTTGACATCTAGGCGTTCTGGCCTAATACCAAAACATAAGCATCCCATCTTATAATAACTGGCTCACCAGCCTATAACACATATCATATACATGAGGCTCATTGTCCTCTATACTACACGCACCTTAGTTACTGCATGCGGTATCCTGGAATGTACATATTACATCATTTTACTGCGCAGTTCATGCATGCACTATGCCACATGATGTGCATTACCAAACGAGGTCGAAATAACTCACCAGCTTAAGTACTTTCATATTATATTTATAATTGGGTTCGGCCGAGGGATATTACACTGTCGGCCCCATGATATCCAAGGATGAAAAGATGGTGTGACCTCATGGCTCGGCACGTGGCGGGCCCTATCATCAAATACAATGACATGTTCTTCAACTGGTTGAGACCTCATTTACTGATGGTAGACAATTATGCGTATGTCGATTGGATTTCAGAGGCAACCCATATTTGGTTATGTTTGAATATTCTCAGTGGGGGGATTTAGGTAAGAAGTACATTTGTGGTTTTATAATGTTTTTGTAAATTTTGAAATATGAAATGTTTTTTATGTTTTTAATCTCACTAAAAAAAAACACTTTGATAACGCAGATGTAGGTCGCACCGACCTCTGGGTACATCCCCCATTCATAGACGAGGGGCAGCAGTCGAGGTGGTAAGATGGGATGTTGGTGACTACAAGGCGATCGAGAAGAACCTAGAGGAGTTGACAGTAGATGTCCTAGATATCTCTATCGATGTGATCCCGAGACATTACCAGCGTCATATTGTGGGTGTATATAGTTCTATTAGTCGACTTCTTCATAGGGTATCATGAGAAGTTGTGTGTTGTCATGAACAACATCCTTGATGCTATTTTGTAAATGAAGACATGTGCTTCACCTTTTGATATTTTGGTCTTCGGAAAAAACACTTTTTGTAAAACGTTTATCATTATATATACATGAGGCTTCTACTGGCTTACTTTGCTTTATATACAAAATGTGATTTGATTTATAAATGTCTCAAATGTCTATCTAACACATAATTAGCTAATGTATCTGTTAATGTATTTAGACATCTAGGAATGTGTTGATATTCAATATAATCAAAATGGCATTCCAAGAGGTGAATTCGTAACTATACCCTTAACAAATTAGGACTTCAGATAGCATATACATTAATTAACTGTAGTACTATGTAATGTCCCCATTTTGGGACATTATAACATTACAACATTTCAGAGTGTTATGCATACCCGAGTAGCCAAATAGGGGTGACAGAGAGTTTGGGAGATATTGAGGGGTTTATTTGGGCTTGAATTGCATCGATCATCATTAGGATCCATTCCGCACAGCTGGGCTTTGGTTTTGTTGCATTCCGACAATTTTTGTAAGTTTGAGTTATTATGGGTCATATCTTAATTAAATTCACTAAGAAGGTCATAATGGGCATATTACTTGGAGAAACCTCTTAGTGTAATAGCTCATCAGAATCGGGAGGAAGAGCACTACAGGATAAGATGATGAGAAGTGACTTTCAGTGGCCAGAGAAGCCATTAGGATGGATAAATCACTTTTTAGAGGTAAAATGGTTAATTAATTAATTAATTAAGTGATTTAATCAAGGAATAGTAAAATAAAGTAAAAGTCACTTGGAGGGAAAAGGTCAACAATGAATTAGGGTTTCGGGAAGCTATAAAGGAAGGGTAAAGCAACCTAATTTATTATGCATTGTTATGATTTGATGTTGAGAGTTCCCAGATGAGGTAGAGAGTCGACCTTACTGTTTTGTGGATTTATGGAGGAAACCACCACCATTGATCGGTTTTGGTGTTGAGAGACACACCCTAGCCCATCGGAGATACCATCCAGTTATTTCACCGTACTTTTCAAGAGTATCCATTGTAGAGTGCGTAGCTCAGCCAGTGAGCGCGCAAGTCAATTTGAGGATTTGGAGAGATGCATGAGATCCGTATCCAGATTGCAGTTTCCTTCCAACCCATTTGAGATCCAACCAAGGTTCTTCTATTGAGCCATATATCATTAGATTCTAATGGTGGAATCTTGTAGATCAACTCATTCATCCATTTAGGGTGCAACTCTTCCGGACATACATTTGGTGTTGCATGCAGAGTATCAGAGCAGATCCAGGAAAATCCTTTCGACCCATTTCCTTATTTGGAGAGATGATTGTTTTGAGCCATATAGCTATAGATTTCGTTGGTAGAATCCTTTGGGGTACTTCCAGTGCCCCAGGAGGTGCGCAAACCCCCCAAGGGTCCATATCTAGTGCCTCATAGATCAGATTCGAGATCTGGCACTCACCCATTTCAATCTAGAGGCTAGGGTACTTCTTTTGGAGCAGTTTCTAGTGTATTCCTATGGTCTAAACATCCGGACGAGTTTTCCAACTAGTAGCATTTACCATACTTCTATGGAATCGCATATTTTTGTTGATCCATCCATGCATGCATCAGATCTACTATCATCCTCTGATCACGGGTATTTTTATGTTATTTGATTGTATTTCAGTGTTGATCCATGAGATCTGGCTGACATTTATATTCTATATTTTTAGTAGGCTATTGTATTTCCATGCTCGAACCGTATAATACATGATATTGGGAAGTTGATGTTCTTTACTTTTTCATGCATCCTTTATATGTTGTTTAAACCATAAATATGCAACATGCACATGCAATAACCAACATGCACATGCAATAACCCACATGCACATGCAATAACCATCAAGATCCCAAACATACAACTGAAACGCATCCAGAAACCCCCAGTGTATTAGATCTGCAAGACAGAATAACAGATCAGTAGAAAATATCTTGATCAGTGGGATCTGGGATATTTCATTGGTATTAGATATTTAGTCCTGCCATCCTATGACTAAAGTCAATGAGTTCAGTGGGTGACCCAGAAGGTAGAGAGGATGCTAGGAGACAGATATGAGTGACCAGAGGGCAGTGGTAAGGCCCCCATGGAACCAGAGGCAGCCTTCATGCAGGTTATCAATAATATGTTAGATAGTCAGTGGACCATGTCTCAGTCCTTGGCTCAAGTGGCTGATAGATTGGCTATGGTGGGAATTCCGGGCACACAAGCCCCACATGCAACACATTGGAACTCAGGGGCAGGCAGTAGACCCCATACACCTACTCGCACATACACATCTTTGAGTAGGATTCCCAGACCATGGTACCCTAGTTTTTATAGGGCACCACCACCACCAACACAATAGTCATTAGCACAGAAGTTTCCCACTCAGGTGGAAGACTTTGTAGAGTACAAGAGGGAGTATGTAGCGTTAGGTCTTGAATTTCATCATGACATGACACTAGTCGAGCACTGTGGACTTAGGGGCATGGACCATCGCAGAGAACCTTAGAGAGGAGAACAACAACAACAACAAGGTAATAACATAGATTTCATTAAGAAAGTTGGTAAACTCACCATACCTTCTTTTGATGGATCGCCCAAATGCACTGCCAGAGATGGGGTACAAAAGTTAGACATGTACTACAAGCTCAACCAGATGATTGAGATGGAGGCTAGTGACTCTTGCGCATTTGAGGGACATTTGGATGGATAGGATGATAGTGCATGTCCTTCATCTTCCTCATCAGGCAATGTTGAGGATTCAACACTTCAGCATATTGGTGACACTTGTGAGGATTCATATGTGTTGGCACTTAGACATGATGAGATTAGGAGGTTGGATGACCTACCTATGGGTGTATACATGGATTCCAGGAAGTCATGTATGGAGGATGATGAGCTTCCTATGATGAGAGAGCCACATTTTTCATCTTCTCAGTCATATATGCTATCCATGACACATGAGGATAGTTCAGTAGCATAGTGAACAGTGGGTAGTTCAGTGCCTTATATTTTGAGGAGTGTGTTGTTGGGGATTCCATTGTTGACACTAGAAGTGAGGGGAAAGAGGTAGAACCTCAGCGGGACTATGATCAGGAGTCACGACACTAGACGAGACAATTGAGAGTCAATGAGGACATGATCATGGAAGTCACTCGATGCATTGATGATACACACGCATTGGTGGAAATTTATTGTTGGAGGGCCTCGATGGCACATGATAGTTTAGATAGGGGACTTTCCATTGATGACTTTCATACACTCATGGAGAGAGTGACTGTGATGAGGGATAACTACCAGCAGTTATTGATGGACAAAGATTACCTATTGGATATTGGCGAGATGTATCACAGGGCACTGAGGGAGTAGGAGCTTGAGGTGGACCGACTCACTCATGAGTTGGTGAGCACACGAGGATTCTTGGAAGGCACACAGACAACCCTTCAAGAATCAGAGTCCTGAGTAGATGATATCCTTGAGGAGAATGGTCAAAGATACACTATATCTATCTCGACAGAGAGTCAAATATGTTCCTCAGTTACATTGCTGGAGGATATCTGGGTGTCGCAGGGGCCACCATTCATGGGTAGTTCTGAGACAATCGGTCATACACATACACATGAGGATTCCAGAGCCAGAGGTAGTTACGAGGATGCTTTCATTTGTGTTCCAATATTGGTTGATATCCACACAAAGGTTGATCCAGTAGTACACCTTGGACATATGACTATGAGAGAGATGTATAGTGGGATTCATGGGGACGCATTGGATGGAAAGGAGGAGACACACTTAGGGGAGCATGGAGATTCCTCTCCCTTGCAGCAGCACATAGTTCTGGGAGATCACCTTCACAATAGAATCCACTATATGAGTGATGATGGAGGGAGAGTGATTGACCAATAGTTTGTGGAGTTATCTACGGTTGTACCCGATAGTGGGATTTTAGGCAATTATTCACCAAGGGTGCTAGTGGATGAGATTTTGGTCCAATCCCGGGGACTGACCAAGCATATGATACTTTCCAGTCCTATAGTTGGGTGCAGATATTTATGATATCCTTTCCTGACACTTTTATTGTTGACAACAGCATAGGGGGTGCTAGACAGTGGTAGGGGACATGGAGAGTTGGCAGGCTGAGACCACCTGACAGGAGTGTCTTGATTTCATACAGCAGGATAGGGGTGGATTATCAGGGCCAGATAGTTGAGGTCCTAGGCATGATGGAGAGTATCCTAGGACATGGGACAGAGGATAAATCAGAGGTTGCTACATATTCAGACTCTCGTTGGGTTGAGGGTGGATGGATTTCGATAGTTACTAGTAGGGCACATCAACAGTTAATGAGGATTGGAAGTGATGAGCTTCCAAATTTGACATGGGATCCTGGAGTCCATTGGGTCAATAGTTTGTTTCATATTATGAGGATCCATGCATGGAGGGTCAAGTATGGATACTTTAAGAAGACAATCATGATCAGAGTAGAGCAACATCAGCATGATGGTCCCTCTCAGAGACTAGCATGGGACCCTGGGATTACAGTGTTGGGAATTTCATTGACTGATGGAGACGAGCGGACATTTGTAGGGGGAATTCACTTTGATTTTCCATTGAGTTTATATATTGGGGAGAGAACGTCACTCGTTCGTGATTCATTGAGGTCTTGTAGTACCTCACTATGGCAAGATCATGTTTAGTAAGTGGGGCTTGTGCTAAGTTTGGTATGGTCTGGTAGGATAAACCCATTTCGGGTTGAGGCCATCTTTTATGTGAAGGAGACTCATGGTGTTGATATGTTAAAGAAATATACTCCATAGGTCATTGCATTTCACATTCTGATATGGGATCCAGGGATTGGAGTGCTTGGTAGTTCAGCGTTTGGTCGAGTTGAGTTTCGAGTAGAGTGGTTGCTTGGGGAGTTGACTGAGATTCTTTGGCCATTGATCATTCTACTCATCAAGAGCATGTGGGTGTCATGCGTGGTGAGCACTTGGAGAGACCACGTGTTGAGGGGAGTCCACCTTGTGTCACACAGGTGTATATGGGACCTCGGTATCATATGTAGGTAGATTCAGTTATTGCTTGAGGACAAGCAATATTTCGGTAGGGAGAACTGTAATGTCCCCATTTTGGGAAATTATAACATTACAACATTTCAGAGTGTTATGCCTACCCGAGTAGCCAGATAGGGGTGACAGAGGGTTCGAGAGATATTGAGGGGTTTATTTGGTCCCGACTTGCATTGATCATCATCAGGATCCATTCTGCATAGCTAGTCATTGGTTTCATTGCATTCTGATGATTTCCGTAATTTTGAGTTATTATGGGTCATAACTTAATTAAATTCACTAAGAAGGTCATAATGGGCATATTACTTGGAGAAAACTCTTAGTGTAATAGCTCATCAGAATCGGGAGGAAGATCACTACCAGATAAGATGATGATAAGTGACTTCCAGTGGTCGGAGAAGCCATCAGGATGGATAAATCACTTTTTAGAGGTAAAATGGTTAATTAATTAATTAATTAAGTGATTTAATCAAGGAATAATAAAATAAAGTAAAAGTCACTTGGAGGGAAAAGGTCAACAATGAATTAGGGTTTTGAGAAGCTACAAAGGAAGGGTAAAGCAACCTAATTCATTATGCATTGTTATGATTTGATGTTGAGAGTTCCCAGAGGAGGAGGAAAGTTGACCTTATTGTTTTGTGGATTTCTGGAGGAAACCACAACCATTGATCAGTTTCAGTGTTGAGAGACACACCCTAGCCCATCGGAGATACCATCCAGGTATTTCACCGTAATTTTTCAGGAGTATCCATTGCGGAGTGCGCAGCTCAGCCAATGAAGGCGCAAGTAAGTTTGAGGGTTTGGAGAGCTGCACGAGATCCGTATCCAGATTACAGTTTCCTTCCAACCCATTTGAGATCTAGCCAGGGCGTTTCTATTGAGCCATCTATCATCAGATTCTGATGGTGGAATCTTGTAGATCAACTCATTCAGCCATTTAGGGTGTAGTTGTTCCAGACAGTCATTTGGTGTTGCATGCAGAGTATCAGAGCAAATCTGAGCAAATCCTTTCGACCCATTTCCTTATTTCGTGAGACAATTCTTTTGAGACATATAGCAGAATATTCCATTGGTTCAATCCTTTGGGGTGCTTCCAGTGCCCCATGAGGTGCGCAAACCCCCTAGGGGTCCATATCCAATGCCTCAGAGATCAGATTCGAGATCCATCACTCACCCATTTTAGTATAGAGGCTAGGAAACTTCTTTTGGAGCAGTTTCTAGTGTATTTTGATGGTCTAAACATCTGGATGAGTTTTCCAGGAGGTAGCGGTTATCGTACTTCTCTAGAATCACATATTTTCACCGATCCATTCGTGCATGCATCAGATCTTCTATCATCTTCTGATCACAGGTATTTTTATGTTATTTGATTGTATTCCAGTGCTAATCCATGAGATCTGGTTGACGTTTATATTATATATTTCCAGTAGGCTATTGTATTTCCATGCTCGAACCGTATAATACATGATATTGGGCAGTTGATGTGATAAGCCTCCAGACAATCCTACATGGACTCTTGATGAAGGTGAAGAAATGTGTAAGGACATAAATGATTTACAAAAGAAGATAGTAACAAAATATGAACTACAAGAGATGATGGATTCAACAAAAGCTAAGTTTGAGGCAATACATACTAAGATGGATGATTTAAAAGGGGATATCATGGAAGGATTGAAAAATTTCCTAATAGAGAGGACACATAAAAGTGAAAATATATCCCATGAAATTAATTATGAGGACACAAGGAAGGTGAATCATGAATGGAGAAACTCCAACTTTGGTTTGAAGACCAACCACATTCCTAAGATCGATATGAGGAAGTTTGATGGAAAGGACCCAATCACATGGATACTTCAGATGGAGCAATTCTTTGATCTACATAATGTGACACATACACAAAAGGTATGAATTTCTTATTTATATTTAGAACCCAATCAATTTGTATGGTATCGATGGATTTGTTCTCACAAATCACTTGTCACTTGGACAATTTTCACGGAAGAAATGATAGCACACTATGAGGATACAAGGAGCAATACCTTCATTAGCCAATTGATAAATCTCAAGCAAAAAGGTTCAGTTACCGAGCACATTGAGAACTTCCAAAGATTGAATATAAAGGTAACATATATTCTAGATGAGCACTTGATTGATGTATTCATATGAACTTTAAAGGATAACATTCAACATGAGGTTCGCCTTTAGGAACCCAAATCATTGGAGAATGCATTTAAGGTGGCTAGAAATGTTGAAAGTAAACATATGGCTATGGATACTAGAAGTAACAATCCTAACATATATAGAGAGAATAATTCTCCTTCTTCTAAAACACCTCTACCTACAAGGTTGACACCTCGAAAATTGGAGGAAATAAAATAAAAAGGTTTATGCTTTAATTGTGACAACAAGTACGGTAAGGGACATAAGTGTGGTGAGAAGAAATTATTCTACATATATTGTGAAGAGGAAGAAGAACAAGAACAAGAACCATCTCAAGATGAAAACGTAGAAGCAATTTCATCTGAAGAGTTTACTCCCACGATATCGTGTAATGCATTGGCTGGAATTAGCACTCCTCAAACCCTCAAGATCGAAGGATACATCAAAAAGAAAAAGGTAATAGTCCTAATTGATTTTGGCAGTACTCATAATTTCATTCACTGTAAATTAGCCAAAGCTCCCAATTACTTTGTATATCCAACGCCAGAGTTTCAAGTAATGATTGCAGATGAAGGAACTATCAATTGCTCAGAAAAATGAAATAAGATAAATATTACTATGGGGGAATATGTAATGAATATTCCAATGATTTCTATACCCATGGCTGGTGTTGATGTTGTACTAGGAATCCAATGGTTACAATCATTAGGAACAATGGCTTTTAATTTTCAAGAACTTTTCATGAAATTTTCATTGGAAGGAAAAGAAATTGAGTTAAGAGGTATCACAGG
>ML780836.1:929964-977366 GCA_009831015.1 Picea engelmannii
CAAGTCTTGGGAGGATCATGTGTGACATGTTGACAAGGTGCTACAACTACTAAAGGAGCAACAACTATATGCCAAACCATCCAAATGTTTCTTTGGAGTGAAGGAGGTAGATTATTTGGGTTATATTGTATCTCATGAAGGTGTCAAGGTAGACCCTAACAATATTAAGGGCATGATGGACTGGCCGATTCCCAAAACATTGAAGAATCTTAGAGGATTTTTGGGTTTGACAGGTTACTACCGCAAGTTTGTTCGGCACTATGGAAGAATAGCAGCACCTTTAAAGACACTAACTAAGAAGGATGTGTTTTCATGGAATCCAGAGGAAACTAAATCTTTTGAACAACTTAAAGAGGTGATGTGCAAAGATCTTGTCTTAACCACTCCAGACTTCACAAAAACCTTTATTGTGGAATGTGATGCCTCGAGAAATGGAATTGGTGTTGTCCTAATGCAAGAAGGAAGGCCCCTGGCTTTTGAAAGTTGACCACTCAAGGGAAATGACTTATACAAATCCATTTATGAGAAGGAAATGATAGAAATACTACATGCATTGAAGAAATGGAGTCCTTACCTAATAGGTAGGCACTTGAAGAACAAAATAGATCATGATAGTCTTAAATAATTCTTGGAACAAAGACTATCTTCAGAAGAACAACAAAAATGGGTAACTAAGATATTGGGTTATGATTTTGAAGTCGTCTATAAAAAGGGGAAGCAAAATGTTGTGGTAGATGCACTCTCAAGAAATGATGAAGATGTTGAGGCCCTTCTCTGTGTTATCTCTATCATCCAACCTAATTGGATAATAGAAGCAAGGGATGAATGGAACAATGATGAAAAAATGTGGAATCTCATTCAAAAGTTGCAGCAAGATTCCAGTGCATCAGATACATTTACATGGAAAAATCATTCACTATGGTACAAAGATCGCTTATATTTATGTAAAAAATCCCAACTCAAACAAAAGGTACTATTGGAATTGCACACCTCTCCAGTAGGAGGGCACTCAGGATTTTTGAAAACCTACGATAGAGTCAAGAAGGATTTTTTTGGGGATGGCCTTAATAATAATGTTCAAAAGTTTGTGGTAGAATGTTTGGTTTTCCAACAAAATAAGGTGGAAAAAATTAAGACCCCAGGTCTTTTACAACCATTAGCCATCCCAAGTCAGCGTTGGGAGGAGGTTTCCATGGATTTCATCACAGGGTTACAAAGTTTGAAGGAAAGAGTGTCATCATGGTGATTGTTGATAGACTGACCAAGTATGCACACTTTAGTGCACTTTCTCATCCCTTCAAAGCTAGTACAGTTGCCAGCGCATTCATGGAGACAATTCAAAAGCTACATGGCAGCCCAAAGATTATTGTAAGTGATAGATATCCCATCTTCGCTAGACATTTTTGGATAGAATTATTTTTTTGTTTTGGTACTCGATTGGCTCATAGCTCATCCTATCATCCTCAATCTGATGGACAAACCGATATAGTGAACAAATGTCTGGAAGGGTACCTTCATTGCTTTATCTTTGATAAACAAACACAATGGTTCAAATGGTTACCATTGGGAGAATGGTGGTATAACACTTCCTTTCATACTGCAACAAAAATGACAGCATTTATGGCACTCTATGGATACCACCCTCCTTCCATCACTTCTTCTCTAAAAGAAAAATCTAAGGTTCAAGGAGTGGAAGATCACATCGAGTATCAACAACAAGTTCTCCAAATCTTAAAGGACAACCTGACCATGGCACATAATCGCATGAAACAACAAGCAGATCAACATCGTAGTGAAAGAAGTTTTGAAGTAGGGGATTGGGTGTTTTTAAGACTACAACCATACAAACAGATGTTCCTCAAGCAAGCCAAGAAGGATAATAAATTATCACCAAATTACTATGGCCCTTATAAGGTGTTGCAAAATATTGGTACTATGGCATACAAATTGGAGTTGCCTGCATCTTCATGAGTACACCCAGTTTTCCATGTTTCATGCTTAAAGAAGGTTATAGGTGAAAAGATCCCAGTTCAAACTATATTTCTAGAACTTGACGAGGAAGGAAAAATCATATTAGATCTTGAAGCCATCACTGACACAAGATTTCTCCAGCTAAGGAATAGATCCATTTCAGAGTATCTCATTAAATGGAGGAAACTATCGACTGAGATTCCACTTGGGAAGATGAGTCTTTTATACAAAAGCATCCAGAGTTACTCAAGCATTGTGGACAACACTTGTCTCAAGGGGAGGGGCATGTTAAGCCCTAATATTGGCTCATTACCCCTTAATTGGGGCATATTACATTAGTAATGTTCTTTTATTTATGTCAGATTTATTCCATTAATTGTAATTATGCCTCCTAGTCTCCTATATATACCAAGGAGACATTTTCATTTGGAATCATCTTGTACTTGAACATTTATGTGGGGTAAAATGAGGTTTCCCCCTTGAAGAGGCTTATTATCTGAAATTCTCTCTTTTTCAAGGCATTGAGTACTTATTCTGATGTTTTTCTATGCTATATTGATATTTGGTTCTTAGCATATTGTTAGTTGCATGAATGAGGAAGATGCCAAGTAGACTGATTAATTCATTTGTAGGTGCGTAGATTGCCCAAGAAGCATATGCTAAGTTTTGAGTACTACAACTAGCACCATCGGTGAAGCCAATGTAGGGTAGCGAAGACACCAACATCTAGAAACCAAGCATAACGCAAGGTAAGCCTTTGGGGGTCAAAACCAAATAACGAAAAAGCACACAAAAGTAGCACACAAGAGTATGATACACTAAAATATAATCACTCATGCAAAGATAACCTAAGCATAGTACTTATTCAAATAAAGGCCATTTATGGGTTCACTCAAAGGAATTTCATCATAATCCACTAACTCACAAGCTCCCTTCTCCAACACTCATTTCAAAATATAGGGGCCTCGCCACATAGCCTCAAATTTTTCGGCCCCTAGTAAATCACGATCTTGTTCATAGAGGAGAACTAAATCACCTTCAGTGAAAAAATGTGGCTTGACATGTTTTTTGTATTGGGCTTTGACACTCTTTTTCTGAGCTTTGATAACCAGGGTGGCATCACGACGCATTTCATCTAATTTCATTAGGTACAGTAGACATTCCTCTTCAACAGAAGTGTTGGGAATAATTTCAATGGCTAGCTTCAAAGAGGGTATCTCACATTCAATCAATAGGATAGCTTCAATACCATACACTAATTGGAAAGGCGTAAATCCCATGGCATAGTTCATGGATGTCCAATAGGCCCATAATGCTGAAAAAAACATTGTGTGTCAACTTTTCTTGTGAATTCCTATTATCCGTTGAAGCATAGTAATAAGAACTTTGTTTATCGCTTCATCCTGGCCATTTGCATGTGGATAGTAGGGGGTTGAGTTTTCATGTCGAAGACCCAACTTTTTAGTAAGCTCAGACATCATGAAATTTCTAAAATGGATACCATGATCAATGACTATAGCTTAAGGGATTCCAAATCGAGTGATGATATGATTGAATATGAACAGGGATACAATTTTTCCAGTATTATCGAATGTAGGCATCGCCTCGGCCCATTTAGTGAAACAATCCATGGCTACGATGATGTATCCATGCCCTTTGGCTGAGTGAGGGTTACATGTCATGAATTCAATGCCCCATTTTGTGAAAGGACCAATGGAAACTACAGGGTGTAAAGGAGTGGGATGAGATCTTATCTTGTTATTATATGTTTGACAAGCATGACACTTTTGGATGGTGCTAATACAGTCTTTAAACAAAGAAGGCCAGAAGTACCCTACTCGTAGGATATTTTGGGTAGTGGAATACCCAGACATATGACCACCACATGCTCCATAGTGGCAGTCATTCAAAGATTTCTTAGCCTCGTCATAGGTGAGACAACGTCGAAAAATAGATTCAACACCACGGTGATAAATAGTGTCACCGAGAATTATGTATTGATGGGCTTGATACCGTATACAATGACATTCTGTGCTAGAAAGGTTGGGCCAGAAAGTTTGATTCTGAAGATAGATGATAATATCTCCATACCAAGCATCATTAGAACTAATCATAAAAAGGGATTCATCGGGCAAGGAATCTTCTTCCACATTTTTTGTCTCAGTGGAGGGAAGGTCACATATCAGTTCGGTGAAAACCATTGATTTCTTAGCCTTAGCGTTTTCAAACTATAATTCAAACTCCTGGAGAATCACTATCCATTTGGAGTACTTTCCCCCTAGAAATTGGCACGTAAGGATATGTTGCATAGGGTTTCAATTGGAAATAATAGTGGTCATGCATAATAGGATATAGTGACAGAAACGTTGGACATCTTGAACAGCTGCCAAGGCCATTTTTTCGACATGTAGATATTTCACTTTGGTAGTCATGAGACTCTAAATCAAATAATAAATTACATGTTTGTCATGTGAATCATCCTCTTGGAMTAAAACCATGGCAATGGTAGAGTCCGAAGTGGCGAGGTAGAGGAAATAGTCTTGACTATAATCAGCTGGGAAAAGAAGTGGTGTACGGGTTAGGGCAAGTTTCAAAGCTTCGAAGGATTTGTTGGCAGTCTTGTCCCATACGAACTCATAACCCTTCTTCAATAGTCGAGTAAATCCTAATGTTAACTCAACGTAATTCGGGATGAATTGACGCAAAAAAAATTCCTTCCCTTGCAAACTTTGAAGCTGGTGTAGTGTGGAAGGAGGAGGTAGATTACGGATAGCCTCAACCTTCAAAGGATCTACCCTAATTCCATGAAGTGACACAATAAAACCTAGAAGTTGGTTGAACTCCACACAAAAAACACATTTGTGTGGGTTTAAATGTATACGATAGTAACGAAAGCGAATGAAAATGGCTCGGAGATGGGTCAGGTGATCTTGGCGATGCATGGAATGTGTTGGTAGATCATCGAGATACGATTGTATGATGTGCTTGATATCATGAAAAGCATAAGACATGGTGCATTGAAATGTTGCACCAGTGTTTTTTAAACCGAAAAGCAGTTTCCAGTAGGCAAAGGTACCCCAAGGACAAATGAAAGCAGTCTTGTGTTGATCCATGGGCAAAATATTAATCTTATTATAGCTGAAGAAACCATCCATTAAAGAGAATATTTCACTCCCGATGCAATTGTCAACGAAGGGGGTTGGGTAATTGTCCTTGGGACAAGATTTATTAATATCCCTACAATAGACACATACATGGATCGTGCCTTGTTTTTTATTTACTGGAACTAGATTAGAGACCCAATCGGTTAAAGCCACAGGATAGATAAAGTTGGATTTAAGAAGTTTTTCAACTTCGAGCTTGATAGTGGAAGCTTTGCGAGAGTGGATTAGGAGAAGTCCCTATCGAATGGGTTTAGCATCCGGGTAGGTCTTAATTTCATGCACAACGATATTGAGATCAATACCAGACATCTCTTCATAGCTCCAAGCGAAAATGTCACGAAATTCTTGAAAAATGGATTTATAAGTGACGACATCATCATCGAAACATTCGGCTCCAATGTTAACATTTTCGACAAATCCAGGTTTAATGGATATGTCAAGTGGAATAGTGAGTGAGATATTACTCAGTTTCCCTTCATAAATCACATCATGTGGTGACTCGGGAACAAAGGAAATGACAACAATGGTCGACAAAGCCGAAATCCATTGGTAATTCTCTATGGTGTGCTGCTCTAGGAAGAGAATGGGATGATGATGTCCATCATCCCATGGGGTGTCTTCCATGGACATAACTGGCATGATCATCTCATCCATAGGAAATATTACGTGAAACAGATCAGGAGATGAATCACCAAGAGAGGGAGTAGAACGGATTTCCAATTGAATGGCTTGATAAGTGGATTCAATCGAACTGAAAGGCATTTTTTCACCATAGTGAAGATAATCATCGTGGTTAGGTACTATCCATGGGTCATGAGACTGAGGGGTTTCGTGAACAGAGGTGGATATCATGTTGATTGAAGCGACAAAGGGAGGTGGAACATTGGGGGGTGGTATGGGGAAGGTGCCCATCAAAGTGGAATATTTCAGGAGATCCTCCCTGACATTCTTGTACCTAGGAGGTGTCTTCGAGATAAAGGGTACATTGCTGGTATAAGAATCGAAATTGAAAAAGGCCATTTGGTCAACCATAATGACTTTTCCCTGATGTGGGAAACATAACATGCGGAAAAGGGTTGAAACGACAGCACGCATGGAATCAATCCAACTACATCCAAGTAAGAGGTTATAGTCAAGAGGCGCATCAAATACCTCGACCTCGACGTTGACCGATTTTCCTTCCAACGTAATAAACAACGAGGGAAGAACATCGTAGAGTTTAAAACCAGAACCATTGAAATCCTTAAGTGTATTGTGTTATTTGGTGAGAAGGGAGAGCCAATGGATTTCCAACAAGTAACAGACATAACACACATCGAGGCACCCTCGTCAATAATGGTTCTACATATATTATTGTTCTCTACAACAACTTGGATCTGAAATACTAACTAAGGAGGTAGACTTGGAATGTGATATTTCAAGTCAAATATTATCAAATTCGTAATTGTGGGATCAATTCCACCAATGGATTTTAACACTGACTTCCGTTGAGTAGGACAACTTTGAAGGACTTTGAGAGATGACATCGTAGAGGGTTCTTTCACAAGATCTTCTACAATATTGTATTTTTGAGAAGCATGTGCATGAGGATTGAAGGAAGACTTCTGAACAACGCCCTTTGGAGGAGGGAGGAGAACTGTATCAGGATTCAGTCATTTGAGATGAAGAGGACCGTTGGGAGGTGAAGTTGAGGGAGGCGGTTGAACCAACAAATGTGGTAAATTGACAACTTTCTCCTTCGAAGGAGAATAATCTTTGTCCTGAGTGGTGATTGCAACGTCGTTCTTGGTAGAATTACCAATACACATAAGGACATATGAAGTGATGGAAGGAGAGGGTTGGCCATCAATGACCAATTGGGCCTGTTTTTTAGAAGGGTAAGGTTGTGACAAAATGACAGGTGTAGGAGGCTTTCTGGTCCCTTGAAGGAACTTAGTGACCTCAGCGTGTCTTGGACAATCTTTCATGTAGTGATCATCACCACATATAAGGAAAGGATATCGATGTTTATGATTATCCTTATCATCAGCAGACTGTGTCTTGGGTTTATCGGATTGTGGATTCTTATTTCTATCCTCCTTATTCTTACCCTTTCCTTTTTTAGATTTATTTTTGCCAATAGGGGTGGATTGAACAGAGTTAACCTCAGAAGTTTTGTCGGTGGAAGGAGTAGGAGTCGGAGCACTTTGAACATTAGAAGCAGTAGATTTGGGATTAGTGTGAGTGGCCAACATGGATTTAGTGTCAGCATGGAAAGTGCCAATCACACCATAAGTAGCATGAGAAGTTGTTGGGGTTATTGAGGTAGCGGTGGTAGAAGGGCGAGGAGCATCAGGGAGTAAGTTGTCAAGAGTGCAATTTTGCAAATAAATGAGATCTAGGTATTGCATACGATTGATCGCCTGCTCTTCAGTAACAACTCCACCCATGGAGATGTCATGAGAGATTTTATTCATGAATTATGTGGTGAACCATTCAGCCAATAACTGATCAGGAAGGTCGAGTTTGATCAAACATCGTCTTCGTCTCCACTCATGGATGTGATCGGAAATATGAGTGGCCAAAGATTGCTTAAAGGAACTCAAAATATCAGTTCCTGTCTCATAGTGGATTGCCAATTGGTAATGTGTGAGAAAATCCATGGTGAGGATGTTGAAGTCATTAAAGAAACCTCATGGTAATTCTATGTACCACTTTGTGGCCGAACCCATGAGAGTTCGTTGGAAGAGTCGTAACCGAATGGATTCATCCATCAAATATTTGGATGAGCACCAAAGGTGAAAAGTCATAACATGGTTGTTTGGGTATTCTCCTAGTTTACCGTCAAATTTGGGAATGTCGGACGGTAGCTTGGATAGTATAATGGGCCAATGGGGAGAATGTAAGATAGGATAATTCAATATTTAAGACAATTCGAGTAAATCCAAAGTGGCTAAAAAGGGAAACTGTCGATTCACTTGAGGGTACTAGTGACTTTGGGGAGGAAGTCCCATTGGTAAACCAGTAGGATCGTAAGAAATCTACATGTAAGTTGAATTTCCTGACAGATTCAGACATGGATGTGGAAGCATGTATCCCATAGGGTTGGGTTGGTTGGAAATGTTCCATTGAAAAGGGACACTAGAGTGAATGTGTGAGCCCCAAGTGGGATTTAAAGAACCGGGATATGGCTGGCCAGAGTGAGGGGGTACAAACGAGGTAACTTGAGGTTATTGCCCCACAGATGATTGTGGATTTATTTGGGAAAGAAGGTTCCAAATTTGGCCTAGTGATCCCAATGTATTATGTCCATATAGTGGGTTATAGAGTCCAACCTGAGGTTGTCCTCCAAGTGGAGGATACCCCCCAACGTGAGATTTCCCCCCAATGGGAATCTGGTAACCAGAAGTGAATGGATGATGGGTGCTTCCAATTGGATTGGAGCCACTAGGGACATATCCCCTAGGAAAAGGTGGATAAGACCCCCCATATAGGACTTAGGAAGTTGTAGGAACACAACCGATAGCGACATTGTACCTAGGTGGAACAAAAATTCCAGAAACTCTGGATGGAGCCTATGTATGGATGGTGGTGGAAGGATTCAAAGTGTGATACCCAAGAGGGAGTGATGGGATAGGTCTAGACAAGAGTGGTGTGCCAATGGGAGCTTGGTTAACCACCATATTCCCTATAGGAATAGTCATAACACATGGGACCATAGTAGAATGGGCCATCTAGAGAGATAAAGTCAAGCTAGGACCAACTGAATGTGTGTCTGGAATGATAGTGATGTTTCTAGTTGTACCAGAAAAATGGTTTAAGGGTATCGTGTAGGTAACAAATTTTTTGGGCAGTTGGGAGACGACAAGTATATAAGGACTTGCCCCTAAGTTGTAAAGGTCTTGCAACGTGTGAGGCAGGCTTCTAAATATGTCAGTAGTCCAAAGGGGATTCTTAGCTCTAGGGCCTGTATGGGGTCTGGTCGGTATTCCAGAAGTTTCAACAACAAGTTCTCCTGATGAATTCAGTCAGAGAATACATCTCTTGTATCTAGGAGGTATGCGGAAAGCCTCTAGAGGATCAGAAATAATTCAGAAACTTTCTAAAGAGACGGAACCTTCCTCTTGTGAGGTTATGGTGTCCTGGACCTCTCTCTGTTGAGGAGAGCTCTCAAGTGGATTATTAGGAAAAGGTTGATAACCTTTCGGATCTTTCATGGGTAGCCCTTGCATCCTGCGTGAATGGCATGGAGGGTCAATGGTGGTTGAACCAAAAATTTTACGAAAAAACTCTATGGCCAACTACAGAAATAAAGAGCACTCACTAATAAATTCTAGAAATCAAACCAAACAAACAAAACTTCTTATTTCGAAGTCACTAGTTGGTGATGAAATCCAACGTCATGAAGTCAAGACAAGAAGGGGCTAGGATAGAGCAGGTGGAAAAGTTACGTTGATAACCTTCTTAACGGACTTACACCTTGGTGCAAGTTACCACACATAATCGTGGGTATACCCTCCAAGGATCTCGAGTGAGTCAGGCCAACGTTGATTCCAGGTACCATCAAGACTTTCCCCTCCACAGTCACCTCGTGTAAGACCCTAAAGAGATAGGCTACTAAGGTTACCAAGAGCAACAGTGATGCCTGGGGAAACAGTCGACAGTCTAATCCACGTGCAAGGGTAGGGTATCTATCCTGAAATCAACTCGAAAGTCTTCCACTCATAATTGTGGGTATACCTTCAAGTGACCCCCGTAATACGTGCAATCTCTACACTAATACCAACAAATAAGGGTGAGTAAATCTGCCATCCTTAATGCGACCTCAATTTTGACCCTTGTGTGAGAAGTCCTTCCCAGGAAAAAATGTTGCCAATGGATTTGAACAATCCCTATCACAAGATGCTACAGTGTGTTTTATGATTTGGAGAGTGTGCCTCACAACCTATTCCAAAGCACTAGCCTAGATAATGTTGGTGGAAAGAATCCTAGAAAATAAAAGTTACTAATTAAATTTTATAATTACGCAGTGTTTTAGAGGTTGTTGTTTATGCAAGAGGGAAATGGAGATGAAATTGATGTTGTATGAGACCTTCACCCAATAATATGAAAAAAGAGATTAATGATGCAATGTTTCATTTCGATGAACTCTAAGTACAATAGGGAGAAAGTATTTCTTCGGAAAACATGAAAGCTATGAAATATAATTATTTTGTCTTGAATGAACACAATTTCAAACAATCATAAGCAATGAAATTTTCCAATTTGTTCTCTTGTAAAAAGAAAATTGAATGCACAAAATTTTCATATGAATGATTACTACAAAGAATAGATGACTTGAATTCTTCCTTTCCAAAACCAATTTAGGGATATAATGAAGAAAGGAAAAGTAACCAAATAAAATCGAAACACTCAACAAATACCCAAATCAAACTTCCAATGAAGATACAAATAAAGATGACAAGAAAATTTTTCACTAAATGCAAATGAAAATGAATTTCTAATCAACAAGCAATCCAGAAAATGTAAACAATCCAAAACCTTAAATCAGATCAAAGACTTTCATCAGTCAAGCACTCAAATCTCAAAATCGGAGATTATATCCTTGTTGATAAAAATCAAGAAGCAAAAACTTATAAAATGACAAAGAAGGGTTTTGCAATCCCTGAAAACCAATCAACGAAAAGTATTGAAAATCAGAAAACAGTCAAATAAAGGCTCCAAAATTTCCTCCCATATGATCAAAGAAAAACTAGGTAACATAAGACAAACATACCCAATCCAAAAAAAAAATTACAGGCAATGTCGCAGCCCAACAGTAGGGTATAGTGTGGGAATTAAATGTTTCTGCAAGCTAGCTATGGGGTAGGTTGCGTAAAGTCCACATTGGTCTCAATAGTTAGGGTGTGGGTATCTAAGGTTTCCGCAAGCTATATATGAGATAGAGTGCAGAAATGTTTGTAAACAAAGAAAAATTGGAAAGAGGGAAAAGAGTCCAAAAGAACTTTCAGATCCAGAGAGTTTGGATGGATCCCCCATAAACTCAGAGACTAGATGGACATTAAAAGAGGTAGACTAAAGGAAAATGGACAGAAAAAAACCACAAACAGGTTGTATCCCCAACAGAGTCGTCAATTTTGTTATTGGATAAATTGGTGAATGCAAACATAAATTGCTCTCCCTAGATCCACCTAGTTTTAGAACAAAACGAGAGAGGACATGGTTCTTTCCCTAAGATTAATCATCAAATTTACTATCAAAGAAGATATGGGTGACATTCCTTTGAATATCGCTTCCTTATATCTTTGTTGTCCCTGCTTCACTCCAGTGCTCTTTTGCAATTAGATCTGTAATGACACAAACCAACCAAAGTGAAAGAAACAATAGTATATTCAATCAAAACTTAAACATGTGATCAAGGAGTCATGTAATAAAATGACAATGATTTTATGGGAAAGAAACATTCCACTATATTATATTAAGTAAAACTAGAAGATACAACCAAACCACCTTGATGTTGCAAGGTTCCCTTTTAGTGGCCCTTTTCTCCAACACACACACTTGCTTCAGACTTGCATGAAGATGACCCACAATAGCTTGATGGACAAATGGAGACCTCAAGAATCAATTGAAATAGAGTTGCCTCATACAATCTTCAACCTATTCCTTCATAAGTTCCTTACTTGATCTTTCTTGCTTTTTTCTTAACCTTTTCCATGAGAAATCCATCATTATATAGGATAAGGAGAGATGGTTAAAGAGATTAGGATGATCCCACCAAATCAGAGAAGCCAGTGGGATCCCAACCATATGGATGCCACCTAATATTCTATAATATTTCCTTCTATAACCTTCATGAACTTCATTATTTCCTTAGTCTTCAAACGTCACCACACCCTGTCTAAACAACACCCTGCAGAAACTCTACAAGCCAGGTTTAGGACAACCTGCGGAAATCAGACATTTTCGCACTGTGTCTTATGGATAGCCTGCGATTTCATTCTAAAAACAAGTTTTGTAGAGGGAAAAACCAGTCACTTTTCTCATGAGAAAGATCCTTTTGGGAGCCTGAACACATGCTCGTAGAAACATCACCAGGGTGACCAAAATAATGTGTAACACTAGGTCAAGGAGAGTTTCCAAGAGATCCCTCTCTAAGACATGTAAAGTGGATGAAGTGGTTGGGTTCAAGACTCAATGGGAATAGGTCTCATGACATACAAGGGGTTGTAGTGTCTCGTTCCTTGGTGCCTTTGTAGAGGGTGTGTGGTACCTTCGTCTGCAATGCACTTTTTCCAGGCCCATCAATTGCCTTTTATCTTTCTTTCTTTGTTTTTTCTTTCAATGTATCATAAGGAGAGGTTGAAGGTCAATGCCCTGGCATGGTGACCATATGATGGAAATGTCACCCACAAATGCCTAGTAGAAATGACAAGGTTGGCTCATGATGAGACCCCTTTCTCTCAGCCATGCAACTGAGAGCCATTGCCTTGGTTTGGTGACCAGATGATGACAATTCCATACCACTATATATTCATGGATGTCATAGGTCAGCTTGTGATGAAACCTCTTATCCTTAAACTAACCTTTTAAGAATTCTTTATTATATTGTGGGTCCCCTTTACTCAAAGATAAGTGTTTCACTTATTTCTTGGGTGATCCCTAGGTGAAGCATATGGAAGGTTTATAGAAAAAAATTATCTTCTACCCAACATCAACCCCTTTAGGTCTTCAGTCCCTTCTTCTCTATAGAATAAGGGACAACCCCTTATTGGTTCAATACACCCTAAAATCCCAAGAGATAAGGAAATGGAGGGGAATAATGATGGAAAGTGGTAAGTATGGTTGGGAATGGTATGATGGATGTTTAAGGGAGTTCCTAGTAGCAAACCCATCCCCAAGGAAAACCACTTACTAGGACACAATGTTAACCACTAAGGTGAAGCAAGGAAAAAGGCATAATGTCCAAGCATATATCATGAAATCTAGAGCAATATAATATATGGCATAGTCAACTAGCTTAAATATTGAAATGATACTCACCATAATATTGAGTTGTACCTCATGGAGAAAGGCCCACTACCTTGTGGAAGTTAGCTAGTGTGGTGGATGCCATTTGAAAATATGTATCATCTATGGTGGCAAGTGGGTTTTCCATCTGTGCAAAGGGTATTGTTGGTCATGTAGTCTCTTGACACTCCATATCTGCAACCTGTTATAGAAATTTTTGCCTCACCATTGCTATCTTGCACAGAGGACCTTTTTCCATTTCCCTATGCAGACTTTTCATCCCTTTTTTGATGAATCCAGAGCTAAAAATATACATTTTTCCACATATATGCTCCCTAACTTCCTTGCAAGATACATATATGCTTGTTGCTCCATTACAGCTCGTGTATATCGGGATTTTTGCCATAAAATATAAAATGAGGTCAAGTTTCCATGTCACGACAAAAGATCTCTGATCCTTGGCCTTCCATATATTGGAAACATTCCAACTCGGCCCTTCAGTTTCATTCTGGAGGCTATAAGAGAACAATTTCAAAATATGGAAAATAAGGAGAAAGCATTCAACTTTGAGAGAAAAGTTACTCTGGAGAAATTACATCATATTGAGTTTGCATTCATTTGTCCCTCAAGTCTGAACATAGTTTTCAGCCCCCAATCTCTTCCCTTATTATTGAGAGGACCTCTTTGCCTCTTTCTCATGATATTGCCTTTGGTGGAGGATTAAAGTGGTGGGGACCTAGTTGGAAGGAACTTGGTTTCTTGGTTTTGAACCATGGCGACATGGAAGTCTGTAACGTTGACACTTCTGTTGATCAATTATTAATAGAAATACTCCTTTCCCGTCCTATTGGTATCTTGCAAATATATGATTATTATCCATGGAAGTGTTTGCAATGTTTATTAATGGATTATGCTATATAATGTGATAACCCCTTTCATATCATCACTATATACTTTATTTGCTTGTTTGTTGAGAACTTCTCCCAGGTATAAAGCTTTGGGTCAAAGTGCTTAACAGTGGAACATCATCAAACGTTGGATCGAGATAGGCCTCTTTCTTATATTGCACATTATTTTATATAGCATATGTTGGAACTGAGTTGATTTATGTAGTCATACCTGTCTGTTGTGGTTTACCCTTGGCCATAGAGAGTTTTTTCCCTTGTAACAGAAATGGAAACTCCACTGGGGAGAGATATTCCTTCTAAGGGTTGAAGTACTTTTTCTTCTTACATTTCTTGTTTTCCTTTATGTTTTATGTTGTATCATTGCTTGACAGATCATGTTCACTATGAGTCTGAGTTTTCATCCTTTTACCCTTACCTAGCCTTGTTTTAAAGCATATACACCCCTTTTCCCTAGCAGTCACGTATGCATGCTTGTTGTCTCACTGCAAGAGGCGTATATACGCTCTGTTCTCCTGAAAAATCGCGTATACAACTTCCCCTTCTTGTTTGCTTGGTTGAGTGACTGCTAGGTAGGAGTTAAAGATTGTTGAGCCTTCTTAGGTCTCTGTAGTGCCTGTTGAGATTATCTGGGATGACAAGAAGCTTGTTTGGAGTTGAATTTTTGGGGATAGTMTTTCTCTTTGTTTTCTATTTTTAACTTGTCCTTGGTTTCTGGGCTATTTTCTTGGTTTCCTGGTATTATGTTTGAGTTACTRCTTTTATACACTATAGAATTCATCTGTCAAGTTGCTTATCAGTCCATGCATTTTCTTTTTAGAATAAAAAATAGGCATTTTGCATTTGGTTGGTATCCTTGTATTTGAATTTTTTCATTAGCTTAGCACATTTAGTGAAAGATMGTATTTTACTTCCGGATTACAGATTTGAAATTGAAGACTGCACTATTTTTATTAGCATATCATTCATTGAAAAGTTAAAGATAGACTTTGCATTATATCCATATTTATTTTCTGGTAGAGTCATAACACCATGATTTTCACCTCCATACCTTTTTGAGTAACCATGGCCAATTAAATTTATGCTTTAAACTAAAATTCATTAGTCACGATTTTATTTTTAGGGTGCACAAACTAGCTTAGGATTTAGTGCCATGGAATAGGATTTTGTGGGTAAACTTCTCCAAGGAAATTAAATCAACATATGTGTCTGAGAAAGGGAGTTGAGAAGTCCATTGTATAATTGGTAATATCAGGAGGCTCCACTCACACCGAAGTTAATCACGAGGTCGCATGAAGTTAGTTGAAGGGATAACCCCTGGATACTCACCTAGCATCAGAGATATTTTTGTGGATTTATTCCTATTTGGGGATCTTGCTAGTGCCCATACCTCTGTGAGAGGTGGTGATTTCAAGGTTTTTGTCTTTGCTACCCTACCCATACGGTGATATGGACTTACGACTGCTCGAATGTGCATCGGTTATATAGTGGTTTATTAGTTGCTTGACTTAGGTATCTCATAGGTTACTTGCAGGGGTTATTCTTCTTGTACCCTAAGTCAAATAAGGGTCAGAAAATACACAGCCTTTATGGAGGATTACCTCTCCAAGGGGATCTGACCAACTGGTTGTTAAGCCCATGAGGGCCCTTATAACTGATTATGTTACCTCCAAACTTTAGCTGGGAGTCTCAGGTCCCTATTGGACGAGACATACCTTCTTCAACGAGGGAGGCCACTCAGCCACTTTAGCCCATTTGCATGCATATTGGTCATTTGACTTTTTGGTATGCTCTTTGACTACTAGTTGGCCATAGGATATATTTCTATTTGTGGACAAGTCATAAGTCGTCGTGGATTCGGACCAGCTTCCTCGCAGGTCTCGTCAATTGTTACAGTTACCACCGGTTTTCGAGTCCTTGCCTTATAAAAGGCATAGAGTTATCAGTGGTGGTACACACACATCCACTTTTCAGACTTGTGATCCTACAAGGATGAGTACCGAGTCTAGTCTTTAGAACACTAGGAGTTCTTCAACTCCCAATCCCACTATAATTAATGGCACTCCTTCAACACCTATAGTCACTACAGTTGCAGTGTCAGAGGCTTACATCGGTACTATGGCTCAGATTATAGTTAATGCTTCATCTCTTGCCTCGAACCCTTTTGGAGGTTTTGGCCACTCGCCAAGTTGCAATGTTCAGACCATCCCCATGTCTTGTAGTCCATTTTCTTATGGTATGCCTAACTTCACCTCGCAGTTTTGAACTGCCATCCTAGTTGCTAGCCATAATGCTAGCCTTGGGCTTGGGGGCACTACACCTCCTTACACTCCTTCCCCATTTGGTGGTTCTCATATTTCGCAAGAAAATCCTAATGTAGGGAGTGCCCCTATTCTTAACCCCGGGTCTAATCCTTCTACGGCTGGATGGAACAACCCATCTAGCAGACAAGTTCAGCCCTATATTCCTGTCCCCTCGGTGTCGATTCCGACCAATAATTTTGGTATGAGGAATCCACTTCTATCCTCTAGATTCCCACCTGGAGGAGGTCAGTCTTACACTTTGGCCACCCCCCAACCTGGATCTAATCTAGTTGGGGGGGATTTTAACAATCCCCAGCTTGGATCTAATCCAACTGGGGGAAATTTTCATAACCCTTATCAGAACACTCCTGCTAGAATGATGCCCAATCCATATTTTATGAACCAGCCCAGAGGAGGGTCTTATAATTTTGGACAAGGTTTTGGTCCTCACTAGAATCCTGGATGGAATGCAGTATCTAACGCACCATATTTTGCGGGAGGATGGGGTCAGGTGTCGCAACCCCGTATTCCCTTTTTGGCCACGCTTAATATGCCAGTTTGTCTAAACTAATGAATGACCCGGTGAGTCATGACCCCTCATGGCCCCCTGTCCCTACCAAACTTCCATCATGCATTCCAAATTTTGAAGGTAAGAATGGAGAAGACCTTGGTGATCATGTCACTAGTTTTCACCTTTGGTGCTCATCGAATTCTCTGAACCATGATTCTATCAGGTTACGATTGTTTCAGTGCACTCTCATTGGAGTGGCATCACAATGGTACATTGAGATACCTAGGGGGACATATGGGTCATTCCATCAGTTGTTTCTAGCCTTTCTCAATCACTTTCAACTGCCCATTCGTTATGATGTTGGCCTTGAAATTTTTTCAACTTTATGCCAGAATATCGACACTCACATCTCAGACCATATCCAGGAATGGCGTAGGCAAAGGCGGTTGGTTAAGACTCCTATACCCCTGGACTTTCTTTTAGAATCGTTCCTAAATTATTTACATGCTCCTATTTCAATGGACGTTTCTACTTTTGAGGTATTTAGTGAGGAAGAAGCTATCCTTAGAGCCAAGAAATTTGATTTGATATATGCTCAATCTGGGATGTTATACCACCTTCTTCCAGAGGCACCACGAACAAATCACGATCCTAGAAAAACTCTTGGACCTCATGCCAATGGAATTGTAGGGTCCGCCAATGTAAAATCCACATACTCGACAATGAATTCTGCTAGAGGGCCAGCCTCGTCTGGATCCTCCAAACCCACCCAATCGATGGATGTACATTCTGTGCAATCATCGAAGAACCCAAATGGTGACCAACAACCAAATGGGAATAAAAGGAAAGGTCTAAATAATCATAAGGGTGGGAAGAATAATAATAATAAACCCAAGGACAAAGATAATAATGGGAAACATAATGATAATGATGGAGAGGGCAGGAAAGAGAAGCGTAAGGTGAAGTTTCCTTCTAAACTTTGTATTGATTACCACCTTACACACATGTGCCCCAAACTTGCGAAGGCTACAAGGATTTTAAATCTATTGCCTATTGTGTTGACGAATCCATTCCCACACAACCAACACTTAGCTTCGAGTTCTTTGAGCCTCGGAAATGCGCCTGGTGGAAGTCAAAACCCACCATCGCAAGATGGTGATCGTGTTTGCATCAATATGGTTGATGCAAAAATTGATATAGCCACCTGCTCTCGATATTATAACTCTTCAAAATCTAGTACCAGCCTAGAAGCTCCTCCTCCACCCCCAAAAAAGAATTTACAGATCGAGAAACTAGAGCCACTGTCTCGTATTCTAAAAGGAGTACTCAAGCACTCTACCCACAACCCTAATGCTAGAGTTGCCTAGAACTATTCTATTGTTGAAGATCTGGGCCAAACCCCTTGTGCAATGTTGGCTTTGGAGGTACTCCATACGTGTCCATCACAGAGGAATGCCTTAATATCTACCTTAGGAGCTCTAGAGCCTAGTGGCTCAAAATTCATCAAGTTTGATGTCACGGACGTGAAGCCTTGCTTACCCTACCATGTGTATTTTCAAATCCACGTGGAGTATTCCAAGTATACTATCAAATGAGTGGTTGTTGATGAAGGTTTTTCCACTTGTGTGATGTCCCTGGTCTATTGGAAAGTTATCGGTTCTCCGACCCTTTCCAAGTCGTCGAACATGTTGACTTCATTTGACGGTCATTCCTTCTACCCTCATGGTATTCTCCCCGCCTTTCCAGTCCAGTTGGGTGGGAAGACGGTAGAGGTGGAAGTAGAGGTAGTTGATGCACCTCTTGATTATAACTTGTTACTAGGTCACAATTGGACCTATGATATGGTCACTGTCGTATTGTCTGTTTTCCACATGATTTGTTTTCCTCATCAGGGGAGATCGTGACAATCTACCAATTATCCTTTGCATACTCTAGTCCTAATGCATCTGTTGGATCATCGATTTTTGTGATCGACAATTCTCATCCAAAAATTGAGAATATCGGTGTCAGAATGTATTCTTCCCTCATGGGTACTTTTGACTTCTCGACACTGATTCCCCATGTTTACTCCATGTCTAGTAGGCCCGCTTCAGCAGAGAGGTCCATTCCTTTCTGCACTTCCTATTTTAGTGATCCTTAGACCTTACCTTCTCTGACTTCATTGATTGAAGGTTAGTCACATGCTGGTATGGCTATGCCACTATCGGCAGCAGAGATTGCCTATCAAGCTATCCTTGACTCTTATGTCGATCCCTATCCCGTTACCTCGTAGACGAATGAGGAGGATCCCATTCCTAGGCCTGTATGGGCCACTTCGTTATCTTGTTCACATGATTTCTTAGATGAGAATTTTCCTTCAGACGAAGACATCCTCGAAGCCATGAATGTTTCCTAGAGACCTTGGGATGATATGCATCATCGATCTTATTTTCTCCCAAGTATTGAAAGAATTGAGCAAGACAATTTTCAGTCTACCTTGAGTGAGATAGTTGGTCATGTCGTAGCTCCACTTGATATGCACAGTATTTGTGTCGAAGGAAATATGGTGAGTATTTCTACTACCATCTTGATCAATATCTCTCATACACCTAGAAAAATTGAGAACGTAAATATAGGTGCGGATTGTTCACCAAAAGAGATTTTGATCTACACCAACCTCTTCAAAGAATTTTGAGATGTATTCACTTGGTCATATGAAGATATGTCAGGGATCGATCCTTGGATTATCGAACATCAAATTAGAAATTATCTAGATGCTAAACCTGTTCGACAACATCTTAGAGATGTTAATCCTAGGAAGGCCCCCGATATTAAGGAAGAGGTGGAGAAGCTACTTAATGTCAGCTTCATCTACCCGGTTCCCTTGACTGAATCAGTATCCAACCCCATTCTTGTGAATAAAAATCAAGGAACCATATGTGTGTGTATGGACTTTCGTGACCTGAACAAAGCTTGTCCTAAAGATAACTTCCCCATTCCTTTCATTGATCATATTATCGATGAGTGTGAGGGAAGCGAAATATTTTCCTTTATGGACGTATTTTCAGGATATAATAAAATCCAGATCAAACCTAAGGACCAACACAAGACGACATTTATATGTCCTTGGGGTACTTTTTCATACCGGAAAATGCCTTTCGGCCTGAAAAATGCCGGAGCAACCTTCCAATGTGCCATGACTTTCACTTTCATGATCTCAAGCATATAGTCAAATCTTACCTAGATGATCTTTCTGCTCACTCTCGCAAGAGAGTGGATCATGTCATGCACCTTCAGTTGGTTTTTGAAAGATGTCGTTACTATAGAATCTGGTTAAACCCTCACGAATGCATATTTTTTGTTAGGTCTGGTCATCTCTTAGGATTTTTAGTTTCTGAGACTAGGATCATGGTATATCCTCTTAAGGTTGAGGCAATACTTCAATTCCCTCCCTTGCACACGATTAGACAACTTCAGGGTTTACAGGGCAAAGCTAACTTTCTGTGTTGGTTTATAGTGAATTATGCCAATATCACTAAGGGTTTCATGCACCTATTGAAGAAAGAAACCCCTTTTATCTGGGATGAGTGAGACCATGAGTCTTTCAATGCCTTAAAGAAAGCCTTAGTATTGGCTCCTCTGCTAAAATCTCCTTATTACAGTAGAGATTACTTGTTATATATTGTCACGTCCCAAGAGACGATTGGTATGGTTCTTTTTTAGGAGGATGATGAGCTCCATGAGCAAATTATCTACTATCTCAGTCGAAATTTAGTCAGTCCTGAGTTTAATTACTCTCACATCGAAAAGATAGCTTTGGTTGTCATTCATGCAGTCCAATGTTTACGACACTATATATTGCTTTGCAAAACTACTGTAGTTGTTGATGTTAATCCATTTCAATACGTCCTCACTAGGTGTATCATAGGTGGGAAATATAGTAAATGGATTTTCATCTTGCAAGAATTTGATCTTGACTTTGCTTTAGCCAAGTCCAAGAAGTCACTAGTCTTTGTAGAGTTAATATCTAATTTCCCACGATTAGACGAGGACATTATCCATGTTGATTCGTTTGCAGACGAACACATTTTCCTTGTCTTGTCGTCTGACCCCTGGTATGGAGACATTGTTTTATATCTTCAAACCTTGAAGTTTGCTCAGCATCTCTCACAAGATGATCGACGGCGAGTTAGATTCAAGCCAAGAAGTATACCATCATCAGCGACACTTTGTATCACCGAGGAATAGATAGTATCTTACATTGTTTCTTAACTCACGAGGAAGCTGAGTTAGTCCTAAATGACTAGCACAAAGGGGCTTGTGGTGGTCACCTATACGGGCTTGCGACAACCCAAAAAATCTTGCATTAAAGTGATTAAGAAGTGTCACCCCTTCCAGGTGTTCACTCAGAAAATGTGCTTGCACCTAGCCCCTCTTCACCCAATCATTATCATCGGTCCGTTCACCAAGTGGGGGTTATATTTCGTCAATTGCAACCCAACTTTGGCTGGGGGGAATCAACACATCATTGTAGGACTCTCTTTGCTTCTCCTCCCACTTCCTCATCTCCCCAGTGCCTCCATCTATGTCGTAGGAATCCTTCTAGACATTGAGGACCCACATCTGCAATCACACATGTATCGAATTAATAACACCATACAAAAATATTTTTTGTCCTCTTTAATACAAAAATACAAAAAAATGAAATATATAAAAACGTTTACCTATAGTGTCATAGGAAGCTCTTGGTGAAAGCGGCATATGAGGATTCCATCTGAAATCGATTCCCGCGTAGGGATAGTCATCCAGAGCTATGATTTTTCTCTGCCTCCAGAAGAAAAAATCATCATTGTAGGGTGTCACCACCCTACCTCCCCCCTACCATTTCATGACCTCGATCCATCACGCCATAATCAGATCACGTGGTCCTCTAGGAATGATCTCCACTCTAGCTCCCAGACCTGGGACTCGCTCGAAAAAAAAGGTGCAAAGGATAGAGGCAAACCCGAAGTTTTGTTTCCCCCCCTTCTTGCACTCTATCAACTGACCTTTCATGTTGGTGAGCAGTGAGGTACACCAGTCATAGACGGTGGGTCTAGCACACTCTAGTGCATAAAACATAAGTGGTCTCAATGCTTGATGCAATGAGGTTGATCCTATGATCCTGGTAAGCACAAGCACAATAATCTTCAGGCTAAGTTTACCTATAGCCCGGATAGGGATTTGACTTCCCACCATGGTATTCCTTGCAACATAGTGGGCCTTGATGTATTCTTCGACCTTCAGCCCACTCCCTACCCCGTGAGACTTCAAGTCCACAACCTCTCCTCGATGTGAAATTCCAGTCAAGAAGTAGATGTCCTCTACTTCAATCCTTAATGGTTTTCCATCAAGGATAAAGCTCTCGCTATCGGGATCCCAATAGCCCACCAGCATTTCCAACAACCTCATTTGGGCCCTCATTCCTTTGAGAGCTCAAAACTTGTATAAACCACATATTTTTAAAGCGGATTGAGCCATCGGATCTTGATCCACTGCTACATCTACCTCCTCATGCCCTCGCTCTCTCCATTCCAACACCATCCTGCAAGAAAACAAATCATTTTTGAGTTAGAAACATCTTTTTTTTTCCATTTTCACATGTATACGCAGTTTATTTACAAACAGTCGCAAGTAGGGCCTGCTATACGCCCCCTGTAGTTCACACAGGGGCGTATAACTAGTCGTATACACGACCTATGCAAGGAAACCCACATATATCGAAAAACCCAATTTGCGCCCTTAAAAAATAACAAAATAGAACTTAACTCAAAATTGTAAACAACTGAAATTGAAGAGGATGGGATGAAGAGTTACCTGGTCCAGACGGTGCGTGATTTTGTTTCCTGTTGCTCCCGTGATCGCCATTTGAATTTTGGAGGTGTTTTAGTCCAAATTGCACTATTTGGGTAAAAATGAAAATGATACATTTAATTTTTATTTTATTACTATTTATAAGCCATTTTTTACCCACTTGATATAGTTTTATGCTATTGTTTTGCCTAATTGACTAATTCAAAAATAGTTTTAAGCTAGTTTTTGTAGTTTCAACTCAATTTTCTTGCGGATTTCAATGTCATGGTTGGTCGTTCGTCTCCTCATGCATGTACATTCATAACCTAGGATATAATATAGGCACCTACTCTATCGTGCATTCTTTGCATTATCCTTTGTCTACCATTTTTTACACCTTAAATACGAACCTATTTATTACGATGCATAAACCTTCATCTTCTATTAATAGCGTCTTTAATAAATGGTAGAGACTTACCAAACATGGGTACCCTAGTTAGAACCTCTTCGTCATTTGGTGCCCATGCCGAGTTTTTTCTTAGGACCAAGAGTCCATTATAATTCAATACATGACTTTACAATGAGCCTAATTTATCATTCATGAACACGTGGCCTTATTACCCATAGACTCCTAATAACGAGTCTCAAATAAGCTCTTTTATGACTCGTCCAAAAAATGAAAAGATCGCCGAGTGATTTGTCCCTTTCACACTCGTTGAAATTGGATTTGAAAGATCATGAGTCCTAGTTAAGCTCTTTTCCAAATCACTATAAAAAATAGAAAAGATTGTTGTGTGAACTTGTCTTTTTCACACTCATAAATTGGATTTGAAAAGACGTCTATTTGGCACAAGTTTACCCCTTTTTCACACCAAGTAGACTAAAAGATATAAAAAGGACATATTTTGGTGTTAAGTTGTGATTGAATCTCATGCCCTTGCTTGTTGTATTGAGCCTTTAGCCAGTTCTTGCTTTGCATTATAAATCATTGCCTAAGAAGTTTGCATCCTCAACCAAGTAGAGCCTTGTTTTTATCCTTCACAATTTGACACCCCATACCCTAGAGGGAACATCACCCCGAGTGTACATATCCCACATGTATTTCCTTTCATTGAGCATAGGTATGTTCCACTGTTGGAACTAGTTTTTCTTACTTGTTACACTCGTTCCATCCTTTATATCATATCATTCATTTGTTATGAAAAAACGAACAAATACGGGTAGGAAGGGAATACTATATTGTAATTGGCAGCAGTTGTGTCACCTTTGAATGGAGCACAAAGTTATTGAGTCTGAGTGTCATCATAATTTTTGGTTTAGCATGGCCTTAGGAAGCTGATCTCACTAAAGATTTTTCTCTACCGACTGGTTACTCTTCCAGTCCCTATAGAGAACGTTATTAATGCCTCTCGCATCCAATTGTCACATCATTGGGTCCATGCTATTGGAGTTCACCATATGTCTCATGCTCTTGTTCAAAGGATGTCTATCAACCTGTGTCAACCACTCCTCAGAAATATTGACTTTTCATGTCGTCCATACCCTTAGTTTGTCTCAGAACGACATGATACTTTGGTCTTATCATGCACCCTGGCCCTACTTTCATCATTGGTAGGTCACCTTGAACCCAACAATCGACATTTCGTCATTGGTCATTGACTGGGTGGTTTCCCTTGTGTTCGATGACAAGACATATATTCACACTTTGGGATTCATGAAGTGTCTTGGATGCCATTAGCCTTATTGGTGGTTTCCTCGCCTTTGTCAGCATTTTTTCATCATTGGATGCTATTTAGAGGGTCCTTTTCATGTACTGCTTGCATTTGTCACATGCGAAAGACACATAGGGTCATTGGTTCGTGAACATGTTCTTCATCCGATCTCCACCAAATCATGAAGCTCCTACTTTGTTCCTCGTGCTGACTGATGAGAGATGCCTCAATGCTCTCCTTTCAGCGGGTCTCCTTCCATTGACTTCAGCTCATTTATTCTAGATATGAGACCTAGAGTTTTATGAGTACCTTGAGGCTTACAGTCATTAGTGGCATGCTCTCTCGCCATTGACAAATAGGAATACATCAATGTCTCCTGATCAATGGATCTCTCAAGTGTTTGACACCAACTCCTTTATTCACATTTGTAGGGATGTACTTGGTGCCTTGATACCTACTTTCATTATAGGTAGGTTGTCTCGTGTTTGTTAATGGTATACTTCAATGACCAAGAATCAAATGATGTCTCATCGTGTTCGACCTCAACTCATTTATTCAAATGATGGAGACTTGCACCATTGGCGGATAGTATAGAAGACTTGAAGGCATCACTATGTGGCCACATATTTCCTGAGTTGTTTCTTCCATTTCATTGGACCAGTACCGTTTTGACTTCATTGATCATGGGAGATCAGATTGTACTACATGGTATACAGATATCTTCAGATTGATTTTTGAGACTAGTTTCACTGGGCCTTGTTCGTGACTATTATAGCTTTTGGCATATAACCACATTTGTATTTTCCTATTCATGGCCATGAACACTTGTTTGGTATATTTTTCACATGGATCTGCATTGTATTCTTGGAAGCCATGTATGCAAAGTCAGTACATAATGTAATGAGCAATTGAGTTCATCTAGCTAGTTCTCTACCACTCCACTTCTAGGTTATTTATAATGTATTTCGGTCATCGCAGATACTCCTCTGATCTCACACATTAGGGGGCATCTGTTATAGCAAGATTTGCCTCACCATTTCTATCTTGCACAGAGGACCTTTTTCAATTTCCCTCTGCAGAGTTTTCATCCCTTTTTTTATGAATCCAGAGCTAAAAATATACATTTTTCCACATATACACTCCCTAACTACTATGCAAGATTCATATACACTTGCTGCTCCATTACAACTCACGTATATTGGGATTTGTGCCAGAAAATATAAAATGAGGTTGATTTTCCATGTCACGACAAAAGATCTCTTATCCTTGGCCTTCCATATACTGGAAACGTTCTAACTCGGCCCTTCAGTTGCATTCTAGAGGCTATAAGAGCACAATTTCGAAATATGGAAAAGAAGGAGAAAGCATTCAACTTTGAGAGAAAAGTTACTTTGGAGAAATTACTTCATATTGAGTATGCATCCCTTTGTCCCTCAAGTCTGAACATAGTGTTCAGCCCCCAAGATCTTCCCTTATTATTGAGAGGACCTCTTTGCCTCTTTATCATGAGATTTCCTTTGGTGGAGGATTGAAGTGGTGGGGACCCAGTTGGAAGGAACTTGGTTTCTTGGTTTTGAGTCGTGTTGAATGGAAGTTTGTAACGTTTTAACTTTTGTTTATCAATTATTAATAGAAATACTCCTTTCCCATCCTATTGGTATCTTGAAAATATATGATTATTATCCATGGGTGTGTTTGTAATGTTTATTAATGGAATATGCTATCTGATGTGCTAACCCCTTTCGTATCATCACTATATGCTTTCTTTACTTGTTTCTTAAGAGCTTCTCACAAGTATAAAACTTTGGGTCAAAGTGCTCAACAGTGGAACATCATCAAACATTGGATCGAGGAAGGCCTCTTTCTTATACTTCATGTTAGTTTATATAGCATATGTTGGAATTGAGTTGATTTATGTAGTCATACATGTTTGTTGTGGTTTACCCTTGGCCATAGAGATTTTTTCCCTTGTAACACAACCTAAGGGCCTCGAGACATAATCTCCTTAGTTATCCACAAAATGGGGATAACATACCCAATTAAACCCTTTTCCACAAATTCCAATTCCTTACGTCAAGTCGAGACATGGGGAAGTTTGATTTTAGGGATATGGTCAAGTTTCTTTACGAAGTGTGGGTGAGAAGGTATCGAGGACGGCTTACCAAGGGAGTCAACCAATTTCTTAAAGGCAATGGAATATAATTCAAAGTTTAGAGGAGGGTTAGATCCTCCCCTTGACATGGCTACATGTCTGACAACCTCAAAGAGAGAGGAACAATGCAAAAAATATAGGGTTTGGAGAGCGACTAGAATGATATTGCTATTTGCAAAAAATTGTAATTATATTTTAACAATAAAAAGTAGATAACATTTCAATAATATTTTTTTATGAGTAAACAATTAATTGCAACTATGATAATAAACATTACTAGAAATTACATGAATTCATTGGAGATAGCCTCATAAATTGCCACATGGGACATTGACATTGACTTTCTTACAGATACTTTAAAACAATACAATTTAGGGTGAAATGTAAAAACAAAAAGGTTAATGATCCTATTATCGCCATAACAATTCTGTATGGAGTACAAATTTCAGATTTAGCAGAGGACTAAAGAAGTGTAGAGATACGACATGATTTGGAGGATCGGGCTACATCTAGTGGAAAAGGGCCAATATAGTGGAGGTGCAAAAGGTGGGGCTTGGTGGACCATAGATCTTGAAGCATCCCAGATCAACGGCTAGCAACCATATTGGGCGATGAAATAGCATGAGGTTTAATTAGGTGAGAGCGGGCCGAGGAAAATAACATGGTTTTGGCGCGCGACCATGTGGTGCCATCAGAGGCATATCATGGCGAAAAGTGGTCTACTCAAAACCATTTTTTCCAACCCCTGATATCGGAAGTTGATAGGACACAGTGGACTGTAGATCTTGAAGCAGCCCCAATCAACAACCAAGACACATATCAGGAAATGAAGTAGCATGGAGGATAATTGTTCGAGGGTGGGCCGAGAAAAATACCATGGTTTCATTTCTTGGATACGCGGTACCATCAGACGCATATCGAGGCAAAAATCGGTCTACTTAAAACCATTTTTTTCAACCCACGATATCTAAAAACACATATAAAAGGAGAGCCCCCAGTCATTATTTTATGATATTTCAAAGCACTCAACCATTTCAAAATTGGTGCAAACCCTCCATTCGAAACTAAAGCTCAACAATGAACCAGCTCCAAGCATTCTCCACTGATTTAAAGGTATTTTTCATCATGGCCACTAACCCTATCGTTTTATCCATTAAAGAACAAGACTCCACCTCTAAAGAAGAAGCCCTAATTGATAGGGATTCCGATGTATTTGACATAGAAATAAAAGTCTCACCAATTTCCATGTCCAAATCAAATTTGCTAGACAATGTTGGAAAATAGATACCCTTCCTCGAAGCGGCCCAAGCCTCCATTACCCCTTACGGCATAGAAGTCATTTTCCCTTTCCCATAGTTCATAAGCTGGTGTGCAGAACAGTATTCATAGGATGAAAAGGTCATTTTGAATAAGTTAGGGTCAAAGGTCTTATGCAAAATAAATAGTTCATCAATTAGACACACCCTCAATATACCAGAGTCTTCCCCCACAGTGTTAGAGCCCTTCGAGGAAGAGAAAATGATCATAGTCTACTGAGAATTTCCCCCCAAAGTAAAAACATTATTTTTGCAAATCGTTGTTAAACCTGAACACCATTCTGAAAGTCAATCATTACCTATGAATGTAAACATCATGGTTATTGAGGTCTAGTGGGCTTGTTCCCTACTTAGTCAAATTTTAGGGTTGGATAATGACAAGTTTATAGTAGAAGTCATGTTGGGTTTCCTGTTGACCTTTTTTATGTCAGAGTTTAGTCAGTTGGTTTGTATCAGTTTTGACAAGTTCATTGTTGATAATATGCATCAATAGCTGCTAAATTTCAATTCACTGAGACACTTCAGATACTACACGCACTTTCTGAGAATGTTCCTGGAATCGAATAAGACCGAATTCCCTGAAGTTGCATTCATCTCGACTAAATGCAAAAGGATCACCATGCTTATTTTCATCAACAAAATCATGTCAAGGGTGTATAGTCTCATCTTCGTCACAGACTTTCCAAGGGTTTTGGAAGAAATGAAAATCTCTTTACAACCAAATCCATAGAATAGGGTGGGAGATTGGATGTTATTCATGCATTCCACTGTAATTTGGGTGTATGGTTATCAAGAAGGGCCTCATATGTTTCATTTTTTCCTGAATCCCAGAATCTTTTCCCTAGAGTTCATCAGACAGAGGATTATTTCAGAGACAAAGTATTTTCTTAAAATGCACAAGGCATCTAATTTAAAATTTCCTTTTGTGATAGGACCTTTTGTGGTAAAATCTAGGTCATCTCTACCTCAAATCCAAGCCAAACTCAGTGGATTCGGGTTTACATAGTTACAAGGTAGGAGATATGACCCACACTAGATCATATCTAAAGGAAGGTTGTCGAGTAGGCAAGGCCCCTACAAGCATGAGCAAGTTGAAGGATTTGATAAACTAGCAAATTTGGAAACATGTGCAGACATGGAAGTCACTTTCCAACCTGATCACACACAATAGAGAGGGTCAGCCCCTTAGCAGACCCAAACACAAAAAACTTCCCCAAGGTTGATTTTCAAAGCTCCAAAGATGAGTGTTTATAACAAGAGGAGCAGTTCAGAGGCACTGGGTGCCAATAGTTAGCAAAATATTCTCAAGAAAATGAAAATCACACCATCATCTCAGATAGTAGAGCTGGAAGAAGAAGAACCTAAATAGAAAATGAGCATGGAGATGGTGGAAAGTGTAACCAAGAATGAAGAGGTTGGTACAGGAAGCATGCCATGGAGTCAAAGAAGCTCCAGGGTTTTTAGCAACAAGAAACATGTATTTGGCAAGACACCTGGGGCAGTCTACCAATCCAAAGAAGACTTAATGAATCAGTATGATGTGAAGGGAAGTATGGCCAATAGTGAAATAAGAGACTTGTTTCCTGAGGTAGAGAAGATATCCCAGCATAAGGCTTCCCTATTTTCATTCAGGGATGTGGAAAGAAAGACATTTAACATTGTAACATACCCACTACCTAAATCAAATTTTTTCGGTCCTCTGTCGGATTCGACCTCCTAAATAACCATGGAGATCCAACGTAAATTGGCTCTTTCTCTTTTCTTCTCTGTTCTCATGTGATCGCAGGTCATGATCACGGTTCATTTTGAACGTAGTGCCTATTTGTATTCCGTGCTTCGGTGCTACAGTAATGTCCAAACATTAGAATCTGCAACCACCTAACCCCGGCAGGGATAACGAGTGTCCAATAGGGATGAATTCCCATGGGGTTAGTGAAGGGATAATAGGAATAAACCTCAACAGGAGTAACACATACAGGTGGCATACAGGGAATGCGACACTGTGGTCGTCATGACAGGAGGGGTCCCACTTCACACGCCACACTATTCCGGACCCCCCCCCCCCCACTAAAGGTAGAATGGCAAGGGGAGTCCGGAATCCGCCTGAGCATCGTTGATCATGATGAATTAATCTCAACCGTTTAAGATTTACGCGTCCAATTTCGGACCCCCCCCCCCCATTAAAGGCAGAATGGCAAGGGGGCTCCAGAATGGAACCTTAGCTGTAGATCTGGGCGGGTGGACTCTAGCCATCCAGATCTATCCACTACTTGTCCTAAAGCATAACCACGTCCTGGCTTAATTCAACATCTTGTTTCCACATATAACGGTCATCACATACCTTAATATTCCCCGACAGAATCTCTCTCATTCATCGGGGTTTACCATCATGAAAATCCAGACTCTCGATCACAGAGCTCCCAAATCTTCGATAATCTCTCTTCCAGCCATAGCCCCTCTTGGCCACGCCTTCTGGTCCATATGACTTCTCTCATAGGACCGCAACCTTATCCTTCTTTCGGGGTTTGGACTTCAAATTCCCGACGCACTCCAATTCCCGCTAACCCTCCCGGCTAAGCTCTTGGTCCACGTGACCTCTATCTCACAAGACTGTAGCCTTGTCCCCCATTGGGATTTCATACTTTCCAATGTCGAAATGAAAACATCCCCAAGACTCGCGATTCCTCGAATCCCGATGCACCCTTTACACGCTATCTCTCCTGGCTAGGCTCCTAGCTCACATCACCACGATCCCGGTGACCACAGTCTTATCCCTCATCGGGGCTATGGGGTTTTCAATGCCAAAATGCATTGGCTCACGGGATTCCCGATCCTTCGATTCCCGACTTCCCGCTATGCTGACAACTGGCTCCCACTCATTGGGGTTTCGAGTGTCATGATTCCAAAATGCATGAGGAAATTATCACCAGGATTCCCAATATGCCGATGACACAAATGCCAATCAACAACTTCCCGTCAGAGCTTTCCCTGAGGATGTTGATCGCTTCCACGTGTCCTCCTCTAATGGACGGTCCAGATCTCTCTGGGATTTCAAGACTTGAAGTGTCTCGATTTTCTTGTCCTTGAGAATTCCGATATGTCGATGGCTGGACTCCCGATGGTAACCCTTGGACTGTTTCGGTCCGATCCGATGGCTCACGGGTAAAAGGACCAAGATCTAATGGTCTAGATCCGTTCTTCCTTTGCACACTCCAGAGACTAAACACCGAGCATCTTAAACCGATCCAACGGCTGACGGGATCTCTGAATGAGATCCAATGGCTCATATGGTCCCACCTTGTGCATTCTCCCACTACTTCGTGGATGTGGAAATATCAACGGTCCAAATTTTCTCATGGACCTTGGGGAACCTACGATCCCAATTTCCTCGCTATTCATGAAGATAGAGGGAAAAGGAGAGAGGGGTATGACACTCCTACTACTTCCGTCAATCTAATGGTCGTAAATGACCATGGGTCTTCAGATAGGATCTCATCCGTCGAATCATTACTTATCCCTACGTTGCTACCTCGAAACCTTAAGAGGGTCATTCCTCTTCATACAGGGTTATTAAGACTTGCCCATTCAAGTCATTTTTCTAGGTTCTTGGAAGACCTTTCCAAGGATTGAATCTCTGTGAAGAGGTCTATCCCGGGGCATTCCTAGAAATAGTCAAAGGAAAACAAACTCCCAAGGATGGGCTGGAAGTCTGACTTGGTTTAGCTCATGCACAATTAAATCCATTTATCAACATAAGCCACGCGGGGCCTTTCTATTATAAGCTTATATATATTCATTCTTATCAAAGACTGCACAAACATTCTCACACTGAAATCATTCACAATTTCACAGTTCTATGAGCATATATATATTCATTCTTATCAAACATTGCACAGACATTCTCACACTGAAATCATTCACAATTTCACATTTCTATGGGCATATATATATATATATATATACCAGTCTATGAATTTCAAGATGCAATATGTAAAACACTTATCAGAAATAACACCATAAGTGGGTGCGACTACTGAGAGGGTTTCTCATTTCCACCCAACCGTAGGCTCAGCGACTCCCAACGGATTTACCACTATCCACCCCCAAGCTGAGACCATGATGCTCTGAGACTGCATCTCTTTGTCTGCCAGTGACCAGGAGTGAAGGTTGCAATCCTTCCTCTCTGCTATCACTCACTCTGCGTAATGCCAGAGTTCCCCTCGCGTCTTCCCTCCTAATCACTTCTGCCATACACCTTATCCTCTCGCGAGGTTGTGTGTGGCACGATTACCCTCACGTCGATCAGGCCTGATGGCTCTATGGATGGGCGGTTCACCATCCCATCCCTCATCAAGCCATTCGCCTACCAGCCTGCGAGGCATTGAATTTCAGGGCCAACGAGCCACTTTTGGTTCTCTGGGCGAGTGGAGTCCAAATACGGTATTTAATTCTCGGTGGAAGTTAACGCCACCTTTTCAGGTTCCCTCCACCGCCATCGTGGTCTCTTTTTCTGCACCTCCCCTCTCAGCAGTCCTGCAATAAATTCAAGATATCATTCACATTCATTGACCTCTTCCTCAAGGTCCATTTACATCACATACTCACATTTATGAGTTTGCCATAGTTCTCGACCAGTCCAGTTATATTTAAAAGCTGGGGGAAACAGGGTGTTACAAACATAGAAATAGCAGATGATGATAAAGTGTCTAAAATCAAGATGCATTATGAAAACATTGGTTCCCCAAAGAAAGTAAAGTTCCACAAGAATGCTAGTGACATGCTATATTCAGACTACCTGAGTTTGAGTCTGAGGGGTTCAAGACTGTCAACACATGCACTAAAATTGGATGGACAATTGAAGCAGGAGAAAGCATCTAGCAAGTCCTGGTAGACACAGGTCAAAATATTGGAATCTGAAGGCCCTCAAGGGGTAAAGGCTTCTTTAGATGAGAAAGAGAAGATGATCCAAAGCCTAAATAAGAAGTTGAAGATGTCTACCACAGAACATCCACAAACATTAGAGCTAGATGCTCTAGAGAAAGAAAAGGAGACATTCAAACAAGAAGCACTAAATTACAAAGCTAAAGTGTTGCAGCTAGAAAAAGAGAAAGAGAATTGGTCACAAGGACAGGTAGTAACATCAGATATGGATATCATTGTACCTTCTAATATGAAAGTTGGATCAAGCACTGATGGATTGGTTCAGGCTATGTCCCAAGTAAGCTTGAAGATAGGGGAGATCAAGAACCTCAAGGAGGTCATAGAAAAGTTGCAACAAGAGATGAAAATGAAGGAAGAAAGGATGGCCCAATTTCAAAAGGGTAATCAAGATTTGCAAGAGAGGGTGAACAAATTGAAAACGACATTGAAGGGTAAAAGAATTTTGCAAGGAGATAAACATGTAATATGGGATTTTGTTGCTGATGAAGATGTTAATTTAAGGGTTTACCTAAATTTTATAAATGACAAAGACAGCATGGATGTCATTGCCTGAAGAAGATGTATTGTTGTTAATGAGACACTGGCAAAAAATCTCTTGAAATGGGCTCATAACGTTATTAACTTGTTGAATTATGTGCCTACTGCTGATATTCAGACCATTAGGGTAAAGGACAGAACTGCACTGATCATTTGGGCTAGAAGGATCATCGCTAAACACAATTTTCTCAAATCAGTTCAAACCAAGGCTGTGCAAATGGAGCAGAGCATACAAGAGTTCAAAGATACATTTGAACAATTGTTTATCAAGGGCCTCCCACCATTTTGGGATGGTAAAGGGAAATTATACAATCAATAGGAATACAATTCTCTTCTCATTCAGTGCAGAATGGATCATTAAAAATTTGAAGGCATGGAAGAGACCCTGAAGGGGCCCAGTTTGGTGGAATATTTGGCTGGAGACTTTGAGATTTTGAATTAGTTCAAGACAGTGAAGATCGGGTTGCCAACTATGTCTTACGCTACCTTCATTGACCTGGATATTCTGATAAAGGAGATGATGGATTACGAGATTCCTTCTTACTCACAATGGAAGGAGATCGTACAGTTAGGCAAGACGAAATGCAATTTTCTAGGAACCAGTAAGTAACTTCAAGGTGTCACCAAACTAGAAAATTTGACAGGAGATCTAAGCAGGACAGATGGTGAAAAGGAAGTCGAGCAGTCAGAGAGATCTGTCCCTAGTCTATGAAATGGTTTTTGTTTAATCATTGTAAATCGGTTCATATGTCGAGACTGTCAGTTGAAAATTATTATAGTCAGTTTTAGAAGATGAAACATTTCGGTTTCAACCATTGTAATCGAATTGTATAAGTACTAGAAATTTTGAATGAATTAATGTTGGCAAAAGTGCAAGGGCACCTTTTTGTTTCTTCTAAACTCTATTGTAATTTTTTGGAGATGAATTGAATATACATGCAGAAGCTTTTGAAGTCTCTATGAAAAGATTCTAATGGTGGTGATATGAGTTTTGTCTTCTCTCACCGTATGTATTTAATGTGATTCTTTATTTCCATTCGCACTGCCTTCTATTTAAATTGGATAGTTAAAATATCAAAATTCATCTTGTGATGCTCTCGACTTAAGAAATTTAAACTGTGTGAATTTCATCTTAACTAATTCATAATTCATTTCAGTAATGCTCTGATACATATATTTGTTTTCTCTTTCTTCTTACACCCTTCTTAAACTCAAATTAATAACTCAGATTCATTTATTCATTTATCCTTTATCCTATGGAGATTTATGCAGGACAGTCATTGTTTTCACTCAATTTCATAATTTTGACTCCATATCCCTAAGTGTTCATCCCCTTCTTTGCCAGCAAATTTTATTAAAAAAACCCAAAACAAACTAAATCTAGCCATCGATTGCCAAATATATATCAAGTAACATGAGAGAGCCCTCTCTGAGTTGAGAAGGCTAGTACCCAACTCTAAATTAGGTTGAAACAATTAACTATGTCATTTGTCTATCAACCAGACAAAATTTACAGAGTGATAACATTCTGGCGCCATTGTCGGGGATGAAATTGAAAAATATTCCCTGGGAAAAATGACTTTGAAGACTTAGTTTGATCCCTGAGGGTGACAGTGGATCAAATACCTTATTGGTTGAGATTATTTTTTCCCTGGCGAATCCATTACCAAAAGACCAGTTGCACCAAACAGTGTGAGATAGAAATCCTGGATCCTAGGAAAATTCACACCAGGAGCAACCCAGACCCAAAAGCTTCAATCCATGTGTCTGAACTTGAAAAGATTATATGTAAAATAAAAGAAAATCTAGTAACCCCAGTGTTGTGTCCAGACCCATATCTGTCCTTGCCCAAGGATGGAGTGACTAGCCTTGAATACCTTAAGTTTGATGTGAAATTTGAGCAAGCCCTATTCAGAACTAAGTCTGAATCTTGTTTAAGTGAGACCATATTTGACGAAAAGAGATTCCAAGATTTGATTTTAGTCACATCTTCCAGGCCTATATTGATCCCCACTTAGAACCAACAACCACTCTGACCCCTCACAGCACCTAAGGCAACAAGATTTCCCCCCCTCATACTGCCTGCCCAACTACATGATCTACCTCAAGATTATAACCTAAGGATCAAACTATATGATGTTGAATGTAACATATCATCTTAGAAGCATCTAGACTCGTTTAATGATTTCATAAACTTGGAAGAGGTGGACTTTGCAGATGTGAAAATGAGGTTGTTTACACAAAGTCTTGCAGGAGAAGTGAGGAAGTGGTTCAGAGCCCTTCCACCAACTAGTATCACATATTTCGAGGCCTTTGAAACAAGCTTCCTTACAAAATGGGGAGATAATAAAAATCCCCTTCAATTGTTGACCCAGTACAACAACATGAAAAGATCACTTGAAGAAACAATGCAGGAGTTTTTAGCCAGATTTATGAAGGTCTATAATGTGATTCCTACTGAGGTAAAACCCCCCCTAAAGCTGCTCAACTCAGACATGTTGATTCTTTTGAAAGTGACTTTGTTTTATTATTAAGAGAATGAAGATCTGCCACATTGGATGATATGATGACTGATGTCATAGAAGTTGAAGTGAACCTAATGGATTCAGAGAAGATGAAAACTAATTCTAGCAGGGACATAAACATAACTCGGGATAAATCACAACCTTCAATGTCACAAACATTGGAAGAAAAGTTTGAATCAATGATTAGAAACATGGAGAGAATGATGGAAAGGATGACTATGGGTAATAGGTCTAACCCTAGAGAACAGGTTGATGGTCCACTAATAAATCCGAGGAGACCAGCTATCCCCCAAATTAGACAAAGAGATAAAAGGAATCAGGGAAATTAGGGGAACCAAGCAAATCAATCAGATAAGGCGAATCAGGGAAATCAAAGAAATCAAGGAAATCAGGGAGATCAACAAATAAGGCCTCCTTTTCAAAATAATTATATAGATCAAAATTATTATGGATATTTTGAAGACAACATGAACTAATATGATGATAAAGAAACATAAGTGTTTTTAACTAAAGAAGAACAAGACCAGTTCATGGATGCAAGTGAGATCTTTTTGCAAGATGAAGAGGAAAGGTTGTCAGTAGAAATAGAAGATTACCAAACAGGATTTCAAAATGCGATCATGCAATTCCAAAGACAATACAACCTTCGAAATCAAAGGGTACCTCCAAATCCTCCAAAGGGAAACCCTGCCAAGAATCTCAAAGTAACATACCTTCTTCAAGTCCGCCCAAAACAATTTTGCTGCAAAAGAATCAGCTAAAAAAGACTCTACTGCAAAGGGTTCTACTAAAAAGGTTATTGTGGACAAAGGAAATCATAAAGAAGAACCACGGAAGAGAATATTGGAGGCAAGGAAAGAAACGGTCACCAAAGAGGTAGAGAAGACTTCATCCTCTTTTAATTTTGAAAGTGAGATGGCAAAGATCAAAATCTATGTACCATTTAATGAATTAATCAAGAATAGTGAATATATAAATTAGATCATCAAGATGCTTAAAACAGAACAAGCTTCTAATACCCTGAACATACAAGATGACCACCCTGCCATATTATTCGGAAAAAGAGTAGAATAAAATGGTGATAACGAAGAAGTTCCCCCTTTCTATGTTAGCCTGAAATTCCATGATATGACTCTACAAATTTCCATGTCGGATTTAGGGGCATCTCATAACCTAATGCCCAAAGTGGTCATGGACCAACTAGGTTTGGACATCACCAGGCCTTACAAAGACTTGTTCTCTTTTGATTCCAGGAAGATGAAATGCCTAGGTCTTATCAAAGATCTGGTGGTATCTTTGGCACAAATTCCAGCAAAGAACATTGTCATGGATGTAGTAGTGGCTAACATCCCTCCCAAATTCATCATGTTGTTGTCAAGACCTTGGGCTGCAAAATTAAAAGGAACCTTCCAGATGGACATGTCATATGCCACCATCCCTATTTTTGGTCAATCCAGAAGGTTGCTCAAAGAAGTTTTTCTCAAATACATGGTGAGAAACAAGTTACAGCCTAGTAATCATCCCATATACTCCATGGAAACTGACTTGGGATATTCTATTTTCTTCAATGACCTGTGTTGCGAAGAGGAAGAACCAAAAATTAACATGCTCAACAAGGGGAGATCTGATCAGCAAATTGAGGAAGACTCAAAACAATAGGATGAAGCAGAAGATCAGCTATGGAAGATGAGTTTTGATGGAGCTACCTATAGAGAAGGAGTGAGAGATGGCATTTGGATCAATCATCCCAAAGGAGATTCAAATTTATGTTCTTATAAGCTTGTTTTTGAATGCACAAATAACATGGTTGAATATGAATCATTAATATTGGGGTTAAAGGTATTGAAAGAATTGGGTTCCAAAAGAATTCTTGTACATAGAGACTCTGAGCTAATTATAAACAAAATCAAAGGCATATACCAAGAAAAACACCCCAGACTGAGGGCTTATAGAAATCTGGTACTAGACCTCCTTGAAGAGTTTCCAAAATGTAATTTTTCAGCAATTCCAAGAGAATAGAACCAGGTCCATGATGCCTTGGCTACTTCAGCAGCAGTTTTCAAAGTTCCAATTTTTCCTGAAAAAAGCTACAAGGTTGAGGTCAAGTATAGGCCAGTAGTAACAGATAATATGAAGCACTGGCAAGTTTTTGAGGATGATAAACAGATAGAAAGTTTCCTCAATATGGATAATGAGTTTGAGAATTTGAACATTGATGATGAATACTGTGACGATGAGGTGGATGTAGTTTCTTTCACAAAGGAGGGGTATTTTGACAATCAAATTGTAGGAAGAGATATCGTTCAACTAAAGAGAAACATCATTCCTAAAGGTTTGGTCCCATTAGAGAAACTCTTTGATAATAATGATGTGGCCAGAAGTCCAAAGATTATAATAAATGAAGGGGATGTAGAATATTGCAATATTGGGACCTAAGAAGATCTAAAGATCGGTAAGCTATCCAGAAATACTAACCCTAAAGTGAAGGAGAGGTATGTAAAATTGATGAAAGAATTCCCTGTTGTTTTTTCCTGGAGCTATGATGATTTGAAAGTCTATGACACAAGTATAATTCAGCATGTTATCCCAACCAAAGAATATCACAAGCCATTCAAACATAAATTGAGAAGGATAAATCCTTTGTTGCTACCCCTGATTGAGAAAGAATTAAAGAATGTATTTGAAGCCAAAATCATAGTGTCCCTGAGATTTTCCAAATGGGTGGTAAATATGGTGCCAGTTAGAAAGAAGAGTGGAGAAATCCAGTTGCGTGTGGATTTCAGGAATCTGAACAAAGTATCTCTAAAAGATCATTACTCGTTGCCTAAGATGGATCATATTTTACAAAAGGTGGTGGATTCACAGAAGATGTCAATGTTAGATGGATTCTCATGATACAATCATATTATGGTGCACCCTAACAATTAGGAAAAGACGACATTTACCACACCATGGGGTACATTTATGTATGCCAAGATTCCTTTTGGGCTTATGAATGTAGGGGTGACGTTCCAAAGAGCTATGAATATAGATTTTAAATATGAAAAATATAAATTTGTTGTTATCTACCTTGATGACATCACCATGTATTTTTCCTCAGATGAAGAACACCTCAAGCATCTTAAAAGGGTGCTTCAAAAATGTAGAAAGTTCGAAATCTAGTTGAATCCTAAGAAGTAAAATTTCTCCATGGAAGAAGGAAAGTTATTGGGTCACATTATTTCAAAAGAAGGGATAAAGGTAGATCCTAGTAGAGTTGAGGGAATCCTGAAAATTAGCATACCCAGAAGTATAAAAGAGGTTCAATCTTTCTTGGGGAAAGTAAATTTTCTGAGAAGGTTTATCCCAAATTTGGTTGAAATCATAAAACACATCAAAAACATGCTCAAGAAGGGAAATGAAATAAAGTGGAGTCCTAAAGAAAGAAAATCCTTTGAATACATCAAAGTGGCATTGAACAAGGATCTAGTACTTGCAAGTCCTTCATTTTGACAAGGATTTCATATTGTTCTCTTTCGCCTCAAAACACACAATTGCTGGTGTTTTACTCCAGAAAGATGACCAGAATTTTGAGAAACCCATAGCATATTACAGCAAGACATTGAGGGATTCTCCTTTGAAATATGACATCATGGAGAAACAAGAATATGCACTAGTCAAATCCTTGAAAGAATTTAGAGTTTACATCCTACATTCGCATACTATTGCTTATGTACCCAACAACTCAGTGAAAGACATCCTGACCCAGCCTGATCCTAAAGGAAAGAGGGGAAAATGGATAGCAATGTTGTTATAATATGACCTGGAAATCAAACCTACCAAGTTGGTCAAGGGACATGGGTTGGAAAAGCTAATGGCACAGAAAAATTGAAAACTTTTAGGAATAAACTTCACTGCGGAGATGTCAAACAGTATAGCAGAAGAGGAAAAGGTGACTCCACAAATATCCCAAAAATTTCTTGACTCTGCATGGTATGCAGATATCATCTTTGTGTTGAAAATTTTCCAGGCTCCTCCTGAATTTAGTAAAACAAAAGCCAGATTCTTGAAATTGAAGGCAACAAAATTGTGTATAGTGAATGAATAACTATATTGGAAAGATCCAGGGGGGATTTTATTGAGTTGTTTGATAGAAGGAGAAGCAGAGAAAAACATCAGAGAGTTCCATAAGGGTGACTGTGGAGGTCATCATTTTTGGAAGACAAATGTGCATAATATTTTGAGGGTTGGGTTCTATTGGGCCAACGTTTTTCTTGATGTCTATAAAGAGGTTTCAAAATGCCATGAATGTCAAATTTTTGATGGAAAAGGAAAATTGCAAGATCTACCTTTGAAGCCCATTTCTGTCGAAGCTTCTTTCAGACAATGGGGTCTTGATTTTATAGGGGAAATACATCCACAATCCTTAGCCCAACACAGGTGGATTCTGACAGCAAGAGATTATTTCACTAAGTGGATTGAGGCAGTTCCCACCTGACAAGCAACAGATGATGTTATCATCCAATTTTTAGAAGAACATATTATGTCTAGGTTCGAGTGCCCGACTAAGATCATAACAGACAATGTAACAACTTTCAAATCCAATAAAACAGAAAAATTATGCAGTGATTAGAATATCACCCTTGGTCATTCTACATCATACTACCCTCGAGGGAATGGATTGGTTGAGTCTTCGAATAAAATCTTAGTCAGAATCATCAAAAAAATGTTGCAATGGAATAAAAAGGCATGGCACAAAAAGCTCATCGACGCACTATGGGCTGACAAGATATCCCCAACAAGATCCATTTCCACGTCCCCTTTCCAAATCATCTATGGAACTAAAGTGATTTTTCCTACTACATTGGGGTTGCCAGTAATGAAACTGTTGCAGGAGAAAGATGCAGAGACAGATGCCAGATGAAGAAGGAAGGATGAACTCATCAGTGTACAACAAACCAGAGAAAACGCTTTCGACAATACTCAACTGCACCAAGACAAAATCAAAGAGGATTTCGACAGACATACCAAGGTGGATGACCTCGAACCATGAGACTTGGTACTAAAATGGGATGTCAGAAATCAAGATAAGGGAAAACATGGGAAATTTGATCGCCTATGGTTGGGCCCGTTCAAAATTACAGCATACCGTGGGAGAAATGCCTACTTGTTACAGGAGAGTAATGGATAACTCTTTAGAGGAGGGGCTGTGAATGGAAGGTTCCTCAAGAATTACATTGTTTGAACAATCATCACCCCACCCATTCATTGTACATAATCATTTTTATGTTTTCGCATAAAGAAGTTGGAATAGAAGCATCATAGTTGAATCCCGAGGTGAAGGCCCTGAGCTATGCTGGGTCGATTTTGAGTTTTTGAATAAAGATCAGCGGATTCAAATTGCACAAATAAATCATTTCCCAATGGATAGGAACTAGGTCTACGGTTCTTTGATACCTTGTGGGGAGGATAGCATCCCCAGTTGGAGCCTATGTTATCACCATAACAATTCTGTATGGACCAAAAATTTCAGATTTAGCAGAAGACTAAAGCAGTGTAGAGATATAGCGTGATTTGGAGGACCAGGCTACATCTGGCGGAAAAGGGCCAATATAACGGAGGCGTGAAAGGTGGGGCCTGACAGACCATAGATCTTGAAGCGACCCAGATCAACAGCCAGCAGCCATATCAGGTAATGAAATAGAATGAGGTTTAATTAGGTGATAGCAGTCCCGGGAAAATATTGTGGTTTTGGTGCACGACCACGTGGTGCCATCAGAGGCATATCGGGGTGAAAAGTGGTCTACTCAAAACTATTTTTTCCAACCCCCGATATCGGAACTTGATAGGACCCGACAGACCGTAAATCTTGAAGCAGCCCAGATCAACGGCCAAGACACATATCGATCAATGAAGTAGTGTGGAGGATAATTGTTCGAGGGAGGGTCGGGGAAAATACCACGGTTTCATTTTTCAGACATGTGGCGCCATTAGAGGCATATCGAGGTGAAAAGCATTCTACTCAAAACTGTTTTTTACAACCCCTGATATTGAAAAATGCATATAAAAGGAGAGCCCTGATCATTATTTTATGATATTTCAAAGCACTCAACCATTAGAAAATTGGCACAAACCCTCCATTCAAAACTAAATCTCAACAATGAACTAGCTCTGAGCCTTATCCACCGATTTACAGGTATTTTTCATCATGGCCACTAACCCTATCATTTTATCCATGAAAGAACACAACTCTGCCTCTAAAGAAGAAGCCCTAATTGGCAGGGATTCCGACGTATTTGACACAGAAATAACAATCTCACCCATTTCTGTGTCCAGATTAAATTTGTTAGACAATGTTGGAAAATGAATACCCTTCCTCGAAGTGGCCCAAGCCTCCATTACCCCTTACACCATAGAAGTCGTTTTCCCTTTCCCAGAGTTTGTAAGCTAATGTGCGGAACAATATTCGTAGCAAGAAAAGGTCATTTTGAATAAGTTAGGGTCAGAGGTCTTATGCGAAATAGATAGTCCATCAATTTTACACACCCTCAATATAGCATAGTCTTCCCCCACAGTGTTAGATCCCTTCAAGGAAGAGAAAATGATCACAGTCTATCAAGAATGTCCCCCCGAAGTAAAAAACCTATTTCTGCAAACCATTGTTAAACATGAACACCATTCTGAAAGTCAGTCGTTACCTATCAATGTAAACATCATGATTATTGAGGTCCAGTGGGCTTGTTCCCTACTTAGTCAAATTTTAGGGTTGGATAGCGACAAGTTTGTAGTAGAAGTCAAGTTGGGTTTCCTATTGACCTTTTTTATGTCAGAATCTAGTCAGTTGGTCTGTATCTGTTTTGACAAATTCATTGTTGATAATATGCATCAACGACTGGTAAATTTCAATTCATTGAAACACTTCAGATACTACACGCACTTGTTGAGAATGTTCTTGTAATCGAATAAGAATGAATTCCCTAAAGATGCATTCATCTTGACTGAATGCAAAAGGATCAACATTCTTATTTTCATCAACAAGATCATGTCCATGGTGTATAGTCTCATCTTTGGCACAGACCTGCTAAGGGTTTTGGAAGAAATGAAAATATCTTTACAACCAAAGAATAGGGTGGGAGATTAGATGTTATTCATGCATTCCACTATAATTTGGGTGTATAGTTATCAATAAGGACCTCATATTTTTCCTGTATTCCTAACTCCCATAGTCTTTTCCCTAGATTTCATCAGACAGAGGATTATTTTAGAGATAGAGCATTTTTTGAAAACGCACAAGGCATCTAAATTAAAATTTCCTTTTGTGGTAAAAGATAGATCCTGTCTGCCTGAAATCCAAGCCAAACTAAGTAGATTCAGGTTTACACAGTTACAATGTAGGAGATATGACCCACACCAGATCATATCTAAAAGAAGGTTGTTGAGTAGGCAAGGCCCCTACGAGCATGAGCAAGTTGAAGGATTTGATAAACTAGAAAATTTGGAAACATGTGTAGACATGGAAGTCACTTTGCAACCTGATCACACACAACAGACAGGGTCAGCCCCTCAGCAAACCCAGTCACAAAAAACTTCCCCAAGGTTGATTTTCAAAGCTCCAAAGATGAGTGTTTATAACAAGAGGAGCAGTTCAGAGGCATTGGGTGCCAGTAGTCAGCAAAATATTCTCAAGAAAATGAAAATCACACCATCATCTCAGATAGTATACCTAGAAGAAGACGAACCTAAAGAGAAAACGGGCATGGAGATGGTGGAAAGTGTAACCAAGAACAAAGAGGCTGGTACATGAAGCATTCCACAGAGTGAAAGAAACTCTAGGGTTTTCAACAGCAAGAAACATGTATTTGGAAAGACACCTGGGGAAGTCTACCAATCCAAAGAAGACTTAATGAATCAATAAGTTGTGAAGAGAAGTATGGCCAATAGTGAAATAAGAGACTTCTTGCTTAAGGTAGAAAATATCTCCCAGCATAAGGCTTCCCTGTTTTCAGTCAGGGATATGGAAAGAAATACATTTAACATGGAAATAGTAGATGATGATAAAGTGTCTGAAATCAAGATGCATTATGAAAATATCGGTGCCCCAGAAAAAGTAAAATTCCACAGGAATGTCAGTGACATGCTATATTCAGACTACCTGAGTTTGAGTCTGAGGGCTTCAAGACTGACAACACATGCACTGAAATTGGATGGACAATTGAAGCAGGAGAAAGCATCCAACAAGGCCTAGCAGACACAGGTTAAAAGATTAGAATCTGAAGGCCCTCAAGGGGTAAAGGCTTCTTTAGATGACAAAGAGAAGATGATCCAAAGCCTAAAGAAGAGGTTGAATGTCCTCCACAAAACATCCACAGACAGCAGATGTAATATCCCTCGATCAAACCCAATTGTAAATGTAATATAAATATACTTAATCTAGTGAGTTGTTTTGACCTCATTTGATAATGCACATCATGTGGCATAGTGCACGCATGAATTGCACAGTAAAATGATGTAATATGCACTTCGTAAGATACCGCACACAATAACTAAAGTGCACGCAACCTTGAGGACAGTGGATATTGCGCGTAGTAACTAAAGTGTGCACAACCTTGAGGATAGCGGATACCGTGTGTGCAATACTAAGGTCAGTGAAACTTTATGTATATGATATGCATTATAGGCTGGTGAGACAGTATTATAAGATGGAATGCTTATGTTATGGTATTAGGGTGGAACACCTAGATGTCAAGGGACAATGTGCCTACTTTGTACATGACTCATGATTAATATAAAATACATCATTGCACACAGACTAACCACGATAAAAGAGATGGGGGACTGAACTTCACCAGTAGGGAAAGGGAGGGCCAAAAGTCAGAGGAGTATTATATTAATATTTCCTGAAACATAAAGTATGGATAATTATTTTATCCTAAGTGCTAAAGTTGGGGACAAGTGGACAAAAGTAACTTACGATATGACAAGTGTCAATTTGGGGACATGCATTCATATTGTGGGGAAACTTAGCTCAGGAGGGGGGATTTTTCTCAGAGATACCTTACGAATGGGGGAACGACCATCATTTTCACCATCACTTTTCACAAAGAGTTCACAGTGATTCCGAAACACACTTAGTTATCCAGTCAATGACTCCATGACCATTTCACTCATACATTTTGTTATCTTTGAGACATCCATTTCACCTTTTTGAGGCCTATCTCCCCGACCGTTTTGGTTGGTGTACCTATTTAGCTTGGAGTGGGATTGAAGAAGTGGTTTTTCAGGCCCGTGAGCAGTTCTCTAAGCGAGATAATTGTTGGGGATTGATTTTTGTAGGTGCTAAAATGTAGCTACAACACTCTGAGACTTCTGGTCCGGCTTGTTGTTGAAGCCCTGGAAGGGAAGTGGGGCAGCCGAGGGACTGTTGAGCAGAGAAGGGGCACACTTCCTTGGGTGGGACAGGCATGTGGGGAATGAGAGGTTGTAGGTTGTTAGTTGAGTGATCACCTAAGATGTAGTCTTTCCTATTGTCCATGAGCCTTAGCCTAGATAGGAATCCCTTTACCCTGGGTGGAGTTTAGTCCCAGCTCGGGGGTGACTTACTATTGAGAGTGATGAACAATGTAGTCTATGGCTAGGAGGGTCGTGGACGGTCTGTAAGTAGTTGGTGACAGTATTTCTAAGATAAGTACCAATTGTATGATATATTGATATGTTGTTTTGTTATTTACATGCCTAGGTTACGATTTTATCATATATGTGATTATGATTGCTTGTGTGCTTATGGGTAATTCCTGTAAATGATGCATATCGGTAGTTACTATTATTTTAATATAAAATTCATATGTTATAGAAAGTAATGGTTTGTTTATGTTTATATGTAAAGCTTCTGCGAGAGTGTTGTATGTATATGTTTTAGCTGCATGCAGTTTAAAGAATATATTTAAGTGGCATTGCTTAGTTGACTACTGGATATGCTACTGTATGTTCTGCAGTATGGGAATGAAAGTGTTCCCTAGAGCAGCATGGACCGGTCTGATGGTTGGGAATGTTACCGACTGGCGTCAGAGAATGAGTGGATGCTCTGGAGTGGTGTACCCCAGCCTTAGGTTGGTCGGGGGGGATCGTTACATCAGAGCTATATTCTATAGAGAAAGAAAAGGAGACATCTAGACAAGAAGCACTAAATTACAAAGATAAATTGTTGTAGCTAGAAAAAGAGAAAGATAATTGGTCACAAGGATAGGTAGCAACATCAGATATGGTTGTCATTGTATCTTCTAATATGAAAGATGGATCAAGCATTGATGGATTGGTTTAGGTTATGTACCAAGTAAGATTGAAGATAGGGGAGGTCAATAACCTTAATGAGGTCATAGAAACGATGCAACAAGAGATGAAAATGAAGGAAGAAAGGATGGCCCAATTTCAAAAGGATAATCAAGATTTGCAAGAGAGGGTGAACAAATTGAAAATGAGGTTGAAGGGTAAAGGACTTTTGCAAGGAGCTAAACATGTAATCTAGGATGATGTTTCTTTTGAAGCTACTAAGCTCAAGGTTTACCTAAATTTTATAAATGACAAAGATAGCATGTTTGTCACTGCTCGAAGCAGATGTACTGTTGTTAATGAGACACTGGAAAAAAATCCATCAGAATGGGCCCAAAATGCTATTAACTTGATGAATCCTATGCCCACTGCTGATCTTCAGACCATTGGGGTAAAGGATAGAAATGCACTGATCATTTGGGCCAGGAGGATTATTGCTAAATGCAACTTTCTCAAATCGGTTCAAACCAAAGTTGTGCAAATGGAGCAGAGAATACAAGAGTTCAAAGATACATTTGAACAATTGTTTATCAAGGGCCTCCCACCATTTTGGGATGGTAAAGGGAAATTATACAATTAAGAGGAATACAATTCTCTCCTCACTCGGTGTAGAATGGATCATTCAAAATTTGAATGCATGGAAGAGAACCTGAAGGGGCCTAGTTTGGTGGAATATTTGGCTGCAGACTTTGAGATTTTGAATTAGTTCAAGACAGTGAATATCGGGTTGCCAACTATGTCTTACGCTACCTGAATTGACCTAGAGATTTTGATAAAGGAGATGATGGATTACGAGATTCCTTCCGGCTCATAGTAGAAGGAGATCGTATGGTTAGGCAAGATGATCTGAAAATGGAATGTACTTGTTTAAGGGTGCAAGGTATCCATTTTCCATAATTTAAAAAGTGAGTTGAACACTCCAATGTGTCCTTTGAAAATGTGAGAACTTACTATTTCTTATACAGAGATAGACTGTAGGAGCATTTACCGGACATGTCACCTCAATTAAGAGGATGAGTTCCAGAGGCTACCTGGCCCTTTACAGGCTCTGCCTAAAGAAATAATAAGTAACCACTTAGAAGTTAAATAACTCTTAATAGGATCTTGCTTCATGTGTTTTAAAGGTGCAAGAGGGTTTATGTGTTTAAGTCATTGGTTCTTCTTTGCAATGTATATGTGTGAATAAAGGTTCTTTTACATGCTTGAATATGTGTGATAAATCAATACACAGCCATGTAACAGCAGCAAATAACACAGCAA
>ML780836.1:978510-1013809 GCA_009831015.1 Picea engelmannii
ATTGGGTTCGTGACGACGAGGGCTACAAACCCATTTGTTTTGAGGCAATTCTGAGAACTTTCATTTTTGAGGTAAAATTTGACCCCTGGTCCAGATTCTGATCACAAGATGAAATGCAGTTTTCCAAGAACCAGTAAGTGTTGGAGTTACTTCACACACACCTAGGATTTATTTTTCCTAAGGTTATTCCTTGTTTATTAGTCATAATTAGTCATTATCCAGTCTCCTATATTTTAGGGGAGAATATTTCACCTAGAGAATATTCTCTTTCAGTTGACACTTCAGTTTGACTAGTTGAGTTGAGTTTAGATGTTGCATTGGTTTTTTCACCGTGCAACATTAGGATCATCACCAACTCACTACTCTTTGTTCAGTCAGTTAACTGAAGACTAGTTGACTAGTTAACTCAGGTAGGTGGCAATTCACTCCGGTAACTGCCTAAGAGACTAGACTAGGTAGAATTTCACTCATGTAACTGTTGGTGTGTGTCCAGATCACTCTAGAACACCACTATGGCTCATTAGTTACTCATGTATCCTATATCTATTGTAAATTATTCACTCTTTGAGTGTGGAATACGGTTAATGAGAATTATTTCATTCTTTCTCTTCTTCTTCTTCTTTCTCAAATTCTCTCTGAAAATGTGTGTGGTATTTTCTAGCTAGATCTATTCTATGCAGGTTCAACACATTTACATCGTATCAGAGCCGATGGACTGCTAAGCAAAATCTAGACCAAATTTTTTTGCAGGTACGGAAGATTGAAGAACACATAAAGATGGAATCTATGTTTTACTCACCAACAATACTTCTCACGCCTCATAAATATTTGGAATGGAAGACAAAAACGCTGCTTCATATTAGATGCATAGGCTTGTACAAAATATCTATGGCAATGGAAGTGGAGCCTGATTCCACCGATGAGAAAAATGACTTTCTCAATAAACAAGATATGGCCATAGGATGTATCTTCTATTTTATTTCTCTCGAAATTCTCCATCAAGTATATGATGACTCACAAGAAGTCACTCCAAATGATTTATGGAGTATATTGGAGGTTTATTTGGGAATAAAGAAGAATGCATGCAAAATGTTGACAAGATAGAGAATGTAGAAAATCCACTGGAAGATAAATCATCTCAGTTTGAAGAGCCTTCTACACAAGTATCTACACAAATTTGTATTCCAATAATTGAAGATGATGTCTACTCCATTTCAGATTTGTTTTTTGAAATTCATGTGGAAGATATATGGCATACATCTCAGGAGTCACATGCAGATATTTTTCCATGCGCAATGCATGCATGATGCATCTAAGGAGACAAAAAGGGAGTCGTGCACATCAGACTCCATTATGGTATTTTCCAAGCACAATTTGCAGAAACAAATTGCATATTTGAATTCCTCTCGGGAAAATATCCAATTTCCAAAAACAAATCGTCTGAAACAGAGTCTGAAAAGTGAATTTGTAATCGTTTCAAAATCAACAAAATTTCAACGTTTTTCCGGAAACGGCCGCACGGTTTTCAAAATTTAATCCAAAATTTATTTGGATATTATTCATTACAAGAAGATAAAGTGGATATGTTTGGAAATATCAATGATGCATATACTTCATCAGATCCATGCAAACATCTACATCTTCAACAAAATCTTCAAAGAGTGCAAACTTGCACAGTTGCGAGGTCTTCTTGGAGTGAAGGACATGGTTTCTTAGCAACTGTCTTTTGTTCCTTATCATTTTTTATTTTATGCATTGTAATTTGAGGGGGGTTTTGTTCCCATGATTTTTTCCCTCTTTCCTCGTTTAATTCAGTGTTTCTTTTGTATTTGGGTACCTAACATGGCCTCATAGCCGGGACCCATTCTTTATTTTCACCATAGTGATGTTCAGGGGGGGTGTTGGAGTTACTTCACACACACCTAGGATTTATTTTTCCTAAGGTTATTCCTTGTTTATTAGTCATAATTAGTCATTATCCAGTCTTTTATATTTTAGGGGAGAAAATTCCACCTGGAGAATATTCTCTTTCAGTTGACACTTCAGTTTGACTAGTTGAGTTGAGTTTAGATGTTGCATTGGTTTTGTCACCATGCAACATTGGGATCATCACCAACTCGCTACTCTTTGTTCAGTTAGTTAACTGAAGACTAGTTGACTAGTTAACTCAGCTAGGTGGTAGATCACTCTCGTAACTGCCTAAGAGACTAGACTAGGTAGCAGTTCACTCATGTAACTGTTGGTGTGTGTCTAGATCACTCTAGAACACCACTATGGATCATTAGTTACTCATGTATCCTATATCTATTGTAAATTATTCAATCTTTGAGTGTGGTATACATTTAATGACAATTCTTTCATTCTTTCTCTTCTTCTTCTTCTTTCTCAAATTCTCTCTACAAATGTGTGTGGTATTTTCTAGCTAGATCTATTATGTGCAGGTTCAACACATTTACAGTAAGTAACTTCCAGGTGTCACCAAACTGACAAATTCGATAGGAGATCTGAGAAGGAAATATGGCGCAAAGGAAGTCGAGCAGTCAGAGAGATTTGTCCCTAGTCTATGAAACGGTTTTTGTTTAATCATTGCAAATCGGTTCATATGCCAAGACTATCAGTTGAAATTATTATAGTCAGTTTTAGAAGATGAAACATTTTGGTTTCATCCATTGTAATCGAATTGTATAAGTACTAGAAATTTTGAATGAATTAATGTTGGGAAAAGTGTAAGGGTGCCTTTTTGTTGCTTCTAAACTCTATTGTAATTTTCTGGAGCTGAATTGAATATACATGCAGAAGCTTTTGAAGTCTCTATGAAAAGATTCTAATGGTGGTGATATGAGTTTTGTCTTCTCTCATCATATGTATTTCATGTGATTCTTTATTTCCATTCACATTGCCTTCTGTTTAAATTGGATAGTTAAAAGATCAGAATTCATCTCGTGATTGTCTCGGCTTAAGCAATTTAAACTGTGTGAATTTTCTCTTAACTAATTCATAATTCATTTCAGTAATGCTCTAATACAATTATTTGTTTTCTCTTTCCTCTTACACCCTACTTAAACTCAAATTAATAACTCAGATTCATTGCCTCAATTATCCTTTATCCTCTGGAGAGTTCTACAGGCGAGTCATTTTTTTCATTCAATTTCAGAATTTTGACTCCATATCCCTGAGTGTTCATCCCCTTCTTTGCTAGCAAATTTTATTAAAAAACCCCAAAACAAACAAAATCTAGCCATTGATTGCCAAAGATATATCAAGTGACACAAGAGATCCCTCTCTGAGTTGAGCAGGCTAGTGCCCAGCTCTAATGTAGGTTGAAATAGTTACCTATATCATTTGTCTAGCAGTCGGACAAAATTTACAGAGTGCTAACAGATCCAAGATCCAAATGCTTTTGGTAGGGGTCAAACTCTACCCCTTACATACCACCACTAAGCCATTTTAGGAGGTGTGTCTTCCCTTAAATAATAATGATATGTCAACTTACATTTACTAAAAACAACAAATGTTAGTTATCCTTTATAAAAATTAAAAAAACATAATCCCAATAATTAAGTTCATATATCCTTATTATCAAAAAAACAAATTTAAACCTATTACAATTTGAAACTTTTCTAACCACATTTTACCACTGATTTTTTTCCTATATCTAAATCATGTTTAGACTTAATAAAAAACCCATAACCTATTATGATGGCTGGCAGTTGAGGTGGTGTGTTCCCCCAGGGCTGTTGATAAGGTGTCAAATTTTAATCCTTAAAAATTGAGAAAATTAGTTAGGAATTTCTTAAATTGTATAATTGGGAAGTCGTAGATATCAAAAAGATATTTCCAACGATATACATAATGCACAAAATGGACACCTGAGTCAATCTAACCACATATTACCACTAATTTTTTTCGTATATCTGACTCATGTTTAGACTTAATAAAAAAAACATAACCTATTATGATGGCTGACAATTGAGGTGTTGTGTTCCCCTGGGGCTGTTGATAAGGGGCCAAATTTTAATCCTTAAAAATTGAGAAAATTAGTTAGGAATTTCTTAAATTGTATAATTGGGAAGTCGTAGATATCAAAAAGATATTTCCAAGGATATAAATAATGCATAAAATGGACACCTGAGTCAAAATTTATGGCCAAAATACAAACAACGGTCTAGGAGGGACTGTCCATTTTCAAAGTAGTTGGTGGGAACTCCTCTGATTTGAATTGGAGGAGTTAGTGGGACCTGCTACGATTTTAATAAAAGGATAAGTTATGAACTTCATTAGGTGTGAACCAATGCCTATATGGGGAACCGTTACTATTCATGGTTCCAGGGGGAGCATGAGTGATATGATTTCAGTATTGCATCAGAGTGTTGCCATCAATTCCAAAGGGGGAGATTGTTGATTAAGGTTGGTTGTCATTGATGTCAACGCTTGAAGAAAGCCCCATAGAAAAAAGGTTTGGGTAATGGACCCAAGATTGTTTGATGTAAATATGACTCATTATTGTTTTTTCATGGTTGATAAGAAGTAAATATGTATGAACTCCAAAGTGGTCCCCTCGTGGTGAAAGCCCTCATGGGAAGATGCTTTGTGAAGTAAGAGAACCCATGCTTAATTGTGTCATAATGAGATGAAGGATAGTGAATTTTTCATGGAAAAAATCCTATATGGATAGTTTTTGTCATGCCATTTCCAGTGGTATGTGGAACATCACATAACTCCTCACGGTTAGAGAGTTATGGCCATGAGAAGTTGGAGACCCTAGGTTTGGGTAATGGACCCAAGTTTGTTTGATAGGTAATGGTATAAGTTATGATATATTTTCAGATAATACTATTCTATATGGATATTACATGTCATGCCATTTCTGGTGGTATGTGGAATGTCACATAACTCCTCATGGTTTGAGAGTTATGGCCTTACGAAGTTGGAGGACCCTCATATGTCATCTAGAAGCCCCAAAAGGTCAAAGTAATCAAAGTGGTTTAAGATATTTTAAAAGGTAAATAATAAATTGAATTAATGAGTGTATTATAATTCAAAGTGAATACAAAATAAATTATTTCAATAATAAATTTAATGGACAAATTAGAAGTGGGTTAACCCTAAAATAAGGAAAGTGGGGTCAAGTGACCTAGAAGATGTTTTTAAGGAAGCTACTTGGAGAGTATAAATAAGAGGAAAGGCTCTCTCATTTTAGATACACTTGAGAATATTGAATATCTATAGGTGTCTGAGGTAACCAAGGATATCTAAGCCAAATTTATGAGGGAATGTGAAGAAACGAAGGCTGAAATGCAAGGAAGGATAAATTCTTTTGATGGTGCTCTCTAAGGTATGTTATTTACAGGTCGTCTCACCATTTTTTCTATTTTTTTTCTATAATGATTAAGACCATGAAATTTCTCTAAAATTTAGAAAACATACCCAAGTATCTTTGGTAAAAAATTCATCTTTTGGGTCGTTGTATTTTGGGAGTTACACTTCATGGAAAATAGGGTTTGTGGCTAGTCCTGAAACTAGTCAAAAACAGGTGTTTCAGGTAAAAACGTCATAACTTCTTCATAACAGATCCAAATTCAGTGATACCAAAGGTTTTGGTTAGGGTATAGTGTGTAGTATGTTGTGTAATAGTTTCATATAAATTCAATGAATATTGTGTGCGGGGAACTCTCTACAAGTTCTCTCTCTAGAATAATCTAGAATTCAACAAGGTATGCCATTTTTGCTATAACTCCTTTTCTGAGAAGTTCCAAGTAGTGACACTTGGAGGAATTGCATAAAGCACACCAAAGAAAATTTTGTATCAGTTTCATATGTTTATACATTACAGGTTCAAAGTTATGATTACTTCAAGTTAGGGTTGTTGACTAATCCAAAACTAGGCATGTGAGACTAAAGAAAAGTTTGATGAAAATGCTAGTCTCTTGTTGTTAAAGTTAAGGAATGTTTGTAGGAATGTGATCATATACACCAGTTTATTACAGAGCTACAAATCAGATTTGTATGATGAAATTGATGAGAGATTTTGTTTGAGGTACATGTTGAGTACATGGTTGAGACAAGTAGTTGATGAGTTAGCACATACATGAGGTGTATAGTTGATGATCTTGGTACATATTGCTGAGAAGTTGAAACATGATTGGTACATACTTGGTACATACTTGGTACATGGTTGGATGCACTTGTTTATGGTATAGGTTTATTACAGGTTGTTTGGTAAAATTTGGTGCATGCTTGATGCACTTGTTTATGGTACAGGTTCATTACAGGTTGAGGTACGGGTTGATGCATGGTTGATGCATGGTAAAGATTTATTGGTACAAGTTTATAGTTGTATATCTCGCAGTGAAAGTGTGACAGTGGTTCCATCATTCTACTTCTACTTCAGGGTGGCAGGACGGGGCAAGCACATGTGGTTGTATCCACCTTCCGGTTGTAGCTGGAGAACATAGGGAGTTGTAGCCTCCTTCTGGTTGTATCCAAAGAATTGGGGAGTTGGAGCTTCCATCAGGTTGTAGCCTAAGAAAATAGGGGGTTGGAGCCTCCTTCCAGTTGCATCTAGAAAACAAAGGAATTTGGTGCTTCCAATGAATGTAATTATTCAATACATATAAGAAAAATCATTCCATGGTTTTCTCTCAATTTGGGTTTCCACGTAAAACACCGGTGTACTGTGTATGTGTGGGATTGTTTATTTCTTACTAGTCATTATTGGATAATAATTCTACATTGATATAGAATTTGAATAAAAAATATTATAATTACGCTATTACTGATTCACCCCCCCTCTCAGTAATCCAACAATTAGTATCAGCATAGGTTCCTTCAGAAATCAGTTTAACCATTGAAAGGTAGATCATGGAGAGTACCAACTCGTATAAAAATGGAATACCACAATTTGATGGATAGAAGTATTATTTTTGGAGCATAAGGTTGAATACATATATATATGCACGGAGATTTCAAGTTTGGCAATCAATTGTAGATGGATACATAGAACTAGCAGTTCCACCAACAAATGACAAAGCAGTGAAATTCGGTGAGAATAATTCCAAAGCCAAAAATGCACTTTTGAATGGTCTCGGTGATATGGTATTAACCAAAGTTGCACATTGTAAATATGCTAAAGAGATTTGGGACAAACTTCAAAATATTTATGAAGGAGATTCAAAATTCAAAGAAGAAAAGCTTCAAACTTACAGAGGTCGGTTTGAACAACTAAAAATGAAGGAAGATGAAGATATCGCAACCTACTTCTTACGAGTCGATGAAACAGTGAATGCAATCATAGGATTGGGAGAAGAAATCGAAGAATATGTAATTGTTCAAAATGTAATAAGATCTCTTCCTATGATATTCAACCCTAATATATCAACACTAGAAGAAAGATCAGATCTAAGCTCAATAAGCATGGACGAACTTCATGGAGTCTTCATAGCATATGAGATGAGAACTGAACAGAAAAATCCAGATGTAAAAGAAGCAGCCTTCAAAGCATCCAAAAGATCAAAGAAAAAGAAAAAGGAACAAGAAGATTATAGTAGTAGCAACAACATCTCGGAAGATGATGAAGAAGTGGCCAACTTCATCAAAAGACTGAACAAGGGAACCAATGGTAGGTATAGAGTTAAGATTCCTTTAATTTGTTTTAATTGTGATGGTATTGGTTATTTTTCTAACAAATGTCCTCATAAGAAAAAGAGAAATGATGAAGGTTACTCAAAAGGAAGACAAACATATAAAGGTAAAAGAACTACAAAGAAAGTTTTTAAGAAATGGTTTTTCACCAAAGAAGACACTCATCATCAGATGAAGATGAAGTCAGTGACAGTGAAACAAAGAGATTTTTATTCATGGCAGTAGAATACTCTGATAAAGAAGACTCTGAAGAAGAATCTGAAGAAGAAATTGAAGAGGCATAAGTTGACTTCTGAGAAGAATTAATGAGTTCCATAGAAGTTATCAGAAGAGAAAAAATAAAAACAAGAAACTACAAGCAGAACTAGATAAGAAAAAAAACACTCAAGAACTAGAACAAATGATCACAAAATTGAAGGTTCAAATAGAAGAAGATAAAAGAATTGAAGAAGCACTCAAAGAACAGCTAGAAGGAAAGGACTGGATCATTGGAAACCTGGAAGCAGAGATTGTCACACTAAGAAAGGATATTCAAAAGAAAAGTATGCAGAATAGCTCAAAATTTATGGATGACATTATCAGCAGTAAAAAATCTCATCTTGACAAGTCCTGACTTGGATACAATTAGATAGAAAAGGGATCAAGATCCAAAACAACAAAGCAAGAAATAAATCAAAATAGATATGCAGAAACAATCAAAGGGGATAAAAAGATATATAAGGAAGATTACAGGGACACTTCTCTACCGAGAAGATTCATATTTCAGAATCAACAACAGATAGACAGGCCTCAAGAGGAAGAAGGATTCATAAGAGCACCTCCTTTCAGAAGATCTTCAACTACCAGGTATCAAACTATATTTTTTGGTTTATGTTATGCATGTAATAATTTTTGTCATAAAGTTGTAAATTGCAGAGCTAAGAACAGGAACAATAACTACTTTGAGTGCCATACACAAAGGGGTTATTCAAGAAGACCTAGTGAAACACAGAGAAGAAGTTACAACAGGTTTGAATCTTTGAGCACTGAAGTGGAATGTTACAAATGTAACAATTTTGGACACATGGGCAAAAATTGTAGAATGACAGTCCCTCCTAAAGAACCTCAATAAAGTCACAAACAAGAACCTCAGAACATGACATGGATAAGAAAGCAAGATCTTTATAGCAATGAAGAATGCACAGTCGCTCTATAATCTAAACTGAAGAAATGTGGTTGGTATGTTGACAGTGGATGTTCAAAACACATGATAGGTGATAGAGACAAGTTTCTTACATTACGAAAGGAAAGAGATGGATTGGTCTCCTTCGAAAATGATGATTCAGCCAAAATCATTGGAAAAGGCACAGTTCGAATTGGGAACAAGAATGAAAAGGAAGAAAATTGTATACTAGTAGAAGATATGAAACATAATGTTTTAAGTGTGAGTCAAATGTGTGACCAAGGTCATAAAGTTACTTTCCATTCACAAAAGTGTGAGATAAGAAAATAAGGTTCAGGGAAATTGGTTGCTACAGCTGCAAGAACTTCAAGAAACATATATGTGTTAAGCGAAATTGGAAATGAAAAGTGTTGTCTAGGAAAGGAAGATGAAAGTTGGCTATGGCANAGAAGAATGGGTCACATGCATTTTGATAACCTTGTCAAAGTCAACAAAAGAGAATCAATTAGAGAAATGCCCCAGATCATGAAACCAACCAACACTTTATGCAAGCATTGCCAACAAGGAAAGCAAACAAAGTCCAGGCTCAAATCAAAGGAATATTCAACAACAAAACCACTGGAAATTGTGCATATTGATCTAGTTGGACCAACTACAACAAAAGTATTAAAAGGTGAGAGATACTTTATGTTATTAGTTGATGATTATACAAGAATGACTATTGTTTTCTTTCTCAAGAACAAGTTAGAATATTTTGAAAACTTCAAGATCTACAAGGAAATGGTTGAAAATGAGATGGATTCAAGAATCAAATTCTTAAGATCGGATAATGGAGGAGAATTCACCTCAAAGGAATTTATGGACTACTAGAGCAATCATGGAATAAAAAGACAATTCTCCATTGCTAGGACACCTCAACAGAATGGAGTTGTTGAAAGAAATAACATGACAGTACAAGAAATGGCTCAAACAATGATAATGGATTCAAAGTTGATAGATATTTTTTGGACACAGGTAGTGCATACAATAGTTCACATTCAAAAAAAAGTAATTCTCATAAACAACACTAATAAATCTCCCTATGAGCTATGGAAAGGAAGACCAACAAATGTGAAACACTTCAGAGTTTTTGGAAGAAAATGCTACATCAAAAGAGAGGATGGCAGAATGGGAAAGTTTGAATCTCATGTGGACAAACGAATACTTGTTGGTTACTCAAGTACAAGGAAAGCATACAAGTGCTACAATCTAAGATTAAACAAAGTTGTGGAAAGCATCAACATAACAATTGATGAAACAGGAAGACCAGAATCAAAGGAAGAAGAAAACAAATCAATGGAACAACTTTTCGAAGAAGAAGATGAAAAATAAGTAGAAGAGGAAGATGAAGATGAAGAGAATCCAACAGAAGCATAAGAGAAAGTTCAACAAGTATCTCCAAAGAAACCTAGCAAACGAGTACAAAAGAATCATCCTTCAGATCAGATTATTGGAAACAAAGATGCAGGAGTTGAGACTAGAAGATAAATTCATTCACCAGAACAAACACACCTAGCACTCTTATCTATAATTGAACCAAACTGTTTTGAAGAAGCCAGCAAGAATGAATTTTGGAATAAGGCCATGGATGAAGAATTGGATCAAATAGAGAAAAATGAGACTTGGGAATTGGTTCCAAGACCAAAAGATAAGAATTTGATCGGCATAAAATGGGTTTTCAGGAATAAATTGAATGAAGATGGACAGTTTACAAGGAACAAAGATAGATTGGTATGTAAATCGTATGCACAGATTGAAGGAATCGAATTTGAAGACACATTTGCCCCAGTTGCCAGAATGGAAGCAATCTGTTTGCTTTTAGCTTATGCATGCTCCAAAAATGTTAAAGTATATCAGATGGACGTAAAATAATCTTTTTTTAATGGGGAACTTGAAGAAGAAGTCTACATTGAACAACCAGAATGATTTCATTTGTTAAAGAACACAGACTATGTGTTTAAATTAAAGAAGGCCTTGTATGGTCTAAAATACGCTCCTAGAGCATGGTACTCCAGACTGGATAAGTACTTGTAGCATGCAGGGTTTAGAAAAGGAAGTGCAGACAACAACCTCTACATCAAGGTAAGTCAAGGTAATATTTTATTAATTGAAGTTTATGTTGATGATATTATTTTTGGTAATGATGATGACAGGTTAAGCYGGAAATTTTCAAAAGACATGCAGAATGAATTTGAAATGTCATTACTTGGAGAACTATCCTTCTTTCTAGGACTTCAGATACGTCAAAGAAACCAAGGAATTTTTATTTCTCAAACCAAGTATATCAGAGAAATGCTAAAGAGGTTCGGAATGGAATATTGCAAACCAGTTATCACTCCCATGCAAACCAGTTGTAAGTTGAGAAAAGATGATGATTCGAAGTCTACAGATCATAGGCAATATAGGTCAATGATTGGCAGCCTACTATATGTGACAACATCCAAACTAGATGTAATGCAGGCAGTTGGACAGGTGGCACAATTTCAAGAAGCACCAAAGGAATCACATGTATTAGCAGTAAAGAGGATCTTTAGATATCTCAAAGGAACATAAGATTTTGGATTATGGTATCCAAAAGGAAAAGATCTATCACTTATTGCCTACATAGATGTAGATTGGTCAGGTTGTATTGATGTCCGACGAAGAACCAGTGGAGCAACATTCTACTTAGGTGAGTGTTTGGTATCATGGTTAAGCAAGAAACAATCATCAGTATCTCTATCTACAGCTGAGGCATAGTATATTGTAGCAGCGGCATGTTGTACACAGGTTCTTTGGATGAAACAAACTTTGATAGATATACAGGTTGAGTATGATGAGCCCATTCCAATATATTGTGATAATACAAGTGCCATCAGTATCTCAAAAAACCCAGTGATGCAATCCAAGACGAAGCACATTCCAATCAAGTATCACTTTCTATGGGAACATGTTACAGAAAAGAACAACAGAGTTGAGTATGTGGGCACAAAAGAACAAGTGACATACATCTTTACAAAACCACTTCCACGGGAAGCCTTTGAATATCTTCACCAAAGACTTGGAGTTATTTCTACTCTAAAATGAATTCTTTTTTAATGCTTATCTTATATGTCTTATATGTACACGAGGAAACACCATAAGAGGGTAGTTCAGTCAGAGGGAGAAGCCCCAGATGGAAAGATACATTTTCCATTGATGACAAAGGGGGAGAGATTTATCATATGAAGAGGACATGGGTAGATTTATCAGATGTAGTGGATAGAGGCATGGTTCCAGGGGGAGCATGAGTGATATGATTTCAGTATTGCATTAGAGTGTTGCCATCAATGCCAAAGGGGGAGATTGTTGATTAAGGTTGGTTGTCATTGATGTCAACCCTTGAAGAAAGCCCCATAGCACAAAGGTTTGGTTAATGGACCCAATATTGTTTAATGTAAATATGACTCATTATTGTTTTGTCATGTTTTATAAGAAGTAAATATGGATGAACTCCAAATTGGTCCCCTTATGGTGAAAGCCCTCACGGGAAGATGCTTTGTGGAGTAAGAGAACCCATGCTTAATTGTGGAATAATGAGATGAAGGATAGTGAATTTTTCAGGGAAAATATCCTAGATGGATAGTGCTTGAAATGCCATTTTTGGTGGTATGTGGAATGTCACATAACTCCTCACAGTTAGAGAGTTATGTCCATGAGAAGTTGGAGACCCCAGGTTTGGGTAATGGACCCAAGATTGTTTGATGGATAATGGTATGAGTTATGATATATTTTCATATAATACTATTCTATATGGATGGTACATGTCATGCCATTTCTGGTGGTATGTGGAACGTCACATAACTCCTCATGGTTTGAGAGTTATGACCTTACGAAGTTGGAGGACCCTCATATGTCATCTATAAGCCCCAAAAGGTCAAAGTAGTCAAAGTGGTTTAAGAGATTTTAAAAGGTAAATTATAAACTGAATTAATGCGTGTATTATAACTCAAATTGAATACAAAATAAATTATTTCAATAATAAATTTAATGGAGAAATTAGAAGTGGGTTAACCCTAAAATAAGGAAAGTGGGGCCAAGTGACCTAGAAGATGTTCTTAAGGAAGCTACTTGGAGAGTATAAATAAGAGGCAATGCTCTCTCATTTTAGATACACTTGATCATATTGAATATATATAGGTGTATGAGGTAACCAAGTATATATAATCCAAATTTCGGAGGGAATTGGGAGAAAAGAAGGCCGAAATGCAAGGAAGGATAAATTCTTTTGATGGTGTTTTCTAAGGTATGTTATTTACAGGTCATCTCACCATTTTTTCTATAATGATTCAGACAGTAAAATTTCTATTACATTGAGAAAACATACCCAAGTATCTGTGGTAAAACATTCAGCTTGTGGGTCGTTGTATTTTGGGAGTTACACTCCGTGGAAAATAGGGTTTGTGGCTAGTCCTGAGACTAGTCAAAAACAGGTGTTTCGGGTAAAAATGTCATAACTTCTTCATAACAAATCCAAATTTAGTGAGACAAAAGGTGTTGGTTAGGGTACCATATTTAGTATGTTTTTAATAGTTTCAGATCAAATCAACAAATATTTCATGCGGGTCACGCTCTACAAGGTCACTCTCTAGAATAATCCAGAATTCAACAAGGTATGCCATTTTTGCTATAACTCCTTTTATGAGAGGTTCCAAGTAGTGACACCTGGAGGAATTTCATAAAACACAATGAAGAAAATTTTGTATCAGTTTCACATCTTTATACATTACAGGTTCAAATTTATGATTACTTCAAGTTAGGGTTGTTCACTAATCCAAAACTAGGCATGTGAGACTAAAGAAAAGTTTGATGAAAATGCTAGTCTCTTGTTGTTAAAGTTAAGGAAGTTTTGTAGGAATGTGATCATATACACTAAGTCTATTACAGAGCTACAAATCAGATTTGGATGATGAAATTGATGAGGGCTTTTGGTTGAGGTACATGTTGAGTACATGGTTGAGACAAGTAGTTGATGAGTTGGCACATACATGAGGTGTATAGTTGATGATGTTGGTACATATTGATGAGTAGTTGAAACATGATTGGTACATACTTGGAACATGGTTGGATGCACTTTTTTATGGTATAGGTTGATTACAGTTTGTTTGTTATAGGTTGGTGCATGGTTGATTCACTTGTTTATGGTACAGGTTGATTACAAGTTGAAGTACAGGTTGATGCATGGTACAGATTTATTGGTATAGGTTTACAGCGGTATATCTCACAGTGATAGTGTGATAGTGGTTCCATCATTCTACTTCTACTTTAGGGTGGTAGGATGGGGCAAGGACAGGTTGTTGTAGCCACCTTCCGGTTGTAGCCGGAGAACATAGGGGGTTGTAGCCTCCTTCTGTTTGTAGCCAGAGAATTGAAGAGTTGAAGCTTCCCTCAGGTTGTAGCCTGAGAAACTAGGGGGTTGGAGCCTCCTTCCAATTGCAGCTGGAAAAAAAAGGAAGTTGGTGCTTCCAATGAATGTAATTCTTCAATACATATAAGAAAAATAATTTCATGGTTTTCTCCTAATTTGGGTTTCCACGTAAAACACTGGTGTATTGTGTATGTGTGGGATTGTTTATTTCTTACTTCTCATTATTGGATAATAATTCTACATTGATATAACATTTGAAGAAAAAGGATTATAATTATGCTATTACTGATTCACCCCCCTTCTCAGTAATCCAACAGTATAATTGGGAAGTCGTAGATATCAAAAATATATTTCCAACGATATAAATAATGCACAAAATGGACACCTGAGTCAAAAGTTATGGCCAAAATAAAAACAACAATCTAGGAGGGATTGTCCCTTTTCAAAGGAGTTAGTGGGAACTCCTTGGATTTGAATTGGAGGAGTTAGTGGGAACTGCTACAATTTTAATCAATGGATAAGTTATGAACTTCACTAGGTCTGAACCGATGCCTATATGGGGAACTGTTATTGATCATTGGTGAAGGTCATGCGATTAACTCCAGCATTAGGCACCTTGACAAGGATGGAACAATTTCTTCCACTAGCGAGTTGATTGATAGAGGATCCCCTGTTGTGCTATGTCATATGGAATTGATAGTGATCATTGTGGTACCTTAGCTTAGATTTCATTTTCTTCATAGGTGTGTTGTGTGTTGAGTTCGTTGTGTGACAGTTTTTTCAAGGTTTGGTTTCAGGTGATAGGACCGAGTTTGATAGTAACTTTGGAAAGGGGAAAATGTTTTTTATGAGAGCACCAAGCTCGAATAAAATCCTCCTCCATTAATATTATCACTTTTTTATTAACCTAGGTTCTTTCTTTCAAGGTCCCTCAACAATATGGTCCCTTAAACATTTTACAAGATCCTCGAATTTAAATTTTTTCATTCATGTGTTATGTGAATGGTATCTAAATTCACCAGCTATTGTTGAACGAGTGTTTATTGAATTCGATCAAGTTAACCTTGTGTAAGCACAAGACTAAATTTTACTCGAGATGCACATTTCCACCTAACCCTTTCATAGGCGATATCACCTTCGGGCTACAATTTGTGAGATGTTAAAAGGGGAAACCATCGACCGCAGGTGCCACATGCGTCAAACTATCGCCAGAGTCAATAAATATTGAAGGTGAGTACCAATTGCAATGAGAAATCCTAGTGAAGTCCCAATCGACGACTTGGTACAATAAATCAAGAGAAATATATGCTCGTTGTAAAGTTGGTCTAATTTGTGTGATATTATATATCAATATCGTTGAGGAAAAAAACACTCTAACAAACCTCCACACGAGTTATGTTGCGTGAATATTCATAGGAACTGTGTAGAATACTTCCAACATAAACATGTATAGCTTAAACCCTATATCGACACAGTTATAGTATATGTGGTATACATCGACACAATTATAGTATCGACACAGTTATAGTATATGTGGTATACATAGACACAATTATAGTATCGACACATTTATAGTATCAGATTTCGATTATGTGAGTTGCGTTGGAATCATAATTGCAAAATTCCTATAATTAGCTTGTTTTGGGGAAGAAGAATTTGCTTTCATGAAAGCCAAAAAATTACACTCAAAGTCATTTTTAAATGGAATTTTGGGTCTCATTTTAGATGTTGTTGTCCTTCTTAATCATAAATTTAGGAAACACAAAGAAAACAAGCTAGTATAGTATGCGCGATGAACGTTGTTGGCAACGTAGACAAACTTGACTATGGCCTCGACATGAATCAAGTTAGTTGTGAAGAGATTAGTCACCGAAAATTATAAGAGATCAAATCATGATATAGCAAGATGAATTCGATCCAAGAGGAGTATAAGATAGGCCTTAATATGAAGGTGGGCCTAGTTGACTTGGTCAATGTTGGTGACAGGAAGAAAATCATCATCGATGCACTTGGCGACGACGAGGGGTAGACATCCTCCCGTTGACGCATCAGGGACGGGAGAGGGAAACTTATCAACAAGAAGTGAACTGATGAGGGAGAGATGAACCTCATTGATATGCATTGTATCAAAGAAAGAGGGAGGGGTGTTTTCGATATGCGGTGCATCGACTAGAGTGGAAGGAAGTCAGTCGATGAAAGGCATGTGCATGACAAAGATAATCGTGTGAACATCACCGATCTATCGATGTTGATCATGTGAACTTCATCGGTGATAAAGACGTGTGTCAGTGAAGTTTAGAAGAAGCGCACTGGCACATCATTCAAGTTCAAAGGAAGGTAGTCTATGTATTGGAGAAAACATTAATAGCACACCAATCTATGGGTGGAAGAAAGGATGCGTTCACAGGTACTCTATGTATCGACACAGGAAGAGGGAACTTGTTGAAGTGTGGTTCGACAGGTCAAAGTGATCTGAAGAGAAATAGAAAAATGTTAAAGTAGGAAGAGTGAGAAAAAAACTTAGGCTTATCCATTTGCATGAGAGAGAGAGTGTGCCAGGGTTCTGGTAGGAAGATTTGGAGGGGCGCCTAATTTCTTGTCGAATTTCTTGTCTTAGACAGACAATAAGAAAAGAAAATTGGGAGGTTGTTGTGCACAGGCAACACTTCCCAAAATGGACTCTTGCATTTTTAGCTTATTTTTTCTTCACAATTTTCAAAAATTAGTGGGTATTACTCTTACATGGTTTCCTCATTCTACCATGTAGTATCTTCAGTACTGTAGAAGGAACATTGGACCTTTACCAATTCTATAACATTATTCTTGAGCACTTTGACTTTTCCAGTTCAAGATGCACACTCATTCCACCCAAAAATCTCCTTCGTGTTCCACCTGGATCACAATCCAATATATTATGTGGTTAGGGTCAGACACATATTTATTTAATAAGGATACACAAAATACATTATGCACTCTCATGGATGTAGAAAATGCTAGCATGTATGCAACTAGGCCTATATTCTCAAAAATTTCAAAAGTCCCATAGTATCTTGCTGCCAACTTTGGGCACCAACCCAATATTAAGGAACTTCTCTTCGCTTTCACTTTTAAAAATACATGTTCATCCACTTTAAAATCTATAAAAACCATGTTCTTGTCTACATAACTTTTTTGACTATCATAGGCAGCCTTTAAATTCCACCTGATCTTTGTCATTTTCTCTTCCATTTTCTTCAATAAATCGAGCCCAATAACAACTCTATCTATTAGGTTATCCCAACTCACTAGTGTGTTACACTTTCTACCAAACAAGGCTTCGAATGGGCTCATTTTTAATGAGGATTGATACCCATTATTGTAAGAAAATTACACTAAATGAATATAGTCTTCCCATGTGGATGGAAGTTCCATCACATACATTCTTAGCATGTTTTCAATTATTCTATTGTTCCTCTCTATTTTCTCATAAGATTATGGGTGATACGTTGTACGAAGATTTAAATTTGTCCCAAAGCCCTTGAACAATCCCTTCCAAAAATTGGAAGTAAACTTAGGAACTCTTTCTGAAACTACTGCCTTGGGCACTCCATGTAGCCAGATGACCTATTTCATGTATATCTCTGCATCATTTGTTTCCTTGTGTGTGGTCTTCATAGGAATGAAATGTGTATTCATAGTCAATTTATCCACCATCACCATGATGTAATCATGTTGCTTCATTGTTATGGGCATCTTAGAAATAAAATCCATCATAAATAATTCCCAATTCCATTCTAAAATGGTAAATGGATGTAACAACCTAGTTGGAGTCTATTCTTGGTTTCACCTCCTGGCACTCTAGACACTTGTTTATGTAATTAACCACTTCTTTATTCATTCTAGGCCAAACATATTAGCTCTTCATAGTTGCAATGGATTTATGATATCCTGGGTGTCCAACATATCGCAAGTTGTGCATTTTCCTCAACATTGTATTATTCAGCTCATGGGATTTAAACACGTATACCTTTCCTCGGTACATGAGAACTCCATCTTCCCTCAACTTAAAATATTTAAATTTTTACTGCAATTCACCTTGTTGTAATGCACATCTTATTTTCAAGTAACGTTGATGTGAGTTTGTTGCCTCTAAAATTTTGTCTTTTAGATCATACCTATACATGTTGATGGATGCAATATGCATCTCATGCGCTCTTCCTTTGAGTTTTCCTTTGATGTGTTTAATTTAGAATTCATACTCATTAAGAAATTTGATCCATCCATTTTTCCTGACATTCAATGTTGGTTGTCCAAACAAATGTTTCAGTCCATAGTGGTCTATCCTTAGCTCAAATTTCCTCCCCATGAGATAATGTCTCCACATTCTTAGCGCATGAATAATCATTTCTAATTCCAAGTCACGTGTGGCATAATTCTTCTAACACTCTTTTAATTTTCAGGACTCGTAGCACACCACATGATCCTTTTGAGTGAGGACTCCATCGAGCTCTTCCTTGCACACATCAATGCACACCACAAAATCATTATGTGGATTTGCGATCTTTAATATTGACACACTTTTCAAAATGTGTTTTATCTATTAAAATCTCTCTCCACACTCAGAAGTCCATTCAAATTTCACCCCATTCTTTTGCAAATAAGTGATTGGGCTTGCTATCATTTAGAAACCCTTTTATGAATCTTTGGTAATAGTATGCAAGACCCATGAATGATCTGACCTCTGCAATATTTCTTGGTTTTGGACATCCCCTAATGGCCAATATCTTATAGGGATCAACTATTATCCCATCTGCTGAAATAATATGCCCTGTGTTACACTGAATATAATTTTGATTAAAGATGAACTTACTTAGATTAGCATACAACTTGTGCTCTTTTAAAACTTGCAGCACCATTCTTAAAAATTGCTTATGTTGTCTTGCTAATATCTTATTATTTTATCCTTACTTGGTGATAAGTTGATCTCAAGTCAATCTTCGAGAATATCCTTGAAACTTTCAACTGATCAAATAAATCATCAATCCTTGGCAAGGGATATTTGTTCTTTAAGGTGACCTTATTTAGTTGTATGAAATTAATACACATCCTTAAGGTTCCATCTTTCTTCTTCACAAACAACACTAGGGAATCCTAAGGTGATGCACTTGGGCATATATACCCCTTCTTTAACAATTACTCAAGTTGCATATGCAACTCTTTTAACTCTAGTGTGCCCATTATGTAAGGTGTCTTGCACATTAGGGAAGCTCATGGCACCAAATCAATAGAGAAATTAATGTCTCTCTTTGGAGGTAGTCATGGGATTTCCCCAAAAATATCATCAAAATCCCTCAATAATGGATGGTATTCAATGCTTTCCATTTTATCTTTGGCTACCTCTTCCATATGGGCTGCAAAAATTTGACATCCCTTCCTAGAAATATTTTTTAGCTACATGGCTGAAATTTCTCTAACAACTACACCTCTTGGGATGCCTTGAACCTTGCCTTGTTGTCCTACCTCATCAAGACAAGTGATTATCTTGTTGTAACAATCTAGGACAACATGGTGTTTTTCCAATCAATCAATGCCAACTAGACAGTCATATGAACCTAATGGTATGATGTTCACATCTACCTTTATGTTGACTCCATTCATGTCTATTTGGAAATCTTTAATAAGCTCATTGATTTTACTCTTAGCCCCGGTGGCTAATTAGACTAAATAATATTTCTTATTCTTACTCCTTTGTAAGTGAAATCATTCAACAATGTTAGAGTTTATGTAACTATGGATAGCTCTAGAATTAATTAAAATTGATATGGAATGGTTGTCAATCTTACCGTCCACTTCAATCATGGGAGATTAATATTTTGCTTGATTGTTGTCCAAGGATGCATAGATCCTTGGCATGTTTCCTCACATGTATTTCATTGTTTCAACCTCTTGAATATTGTGGACAGTCCTCATCCTTTAGTCTATGTGAGGGAAATCCCTACTTAAGTGACCCCCCTCACGTCCCCAACATTTTATAGGTTGTTTCCTTGGCCTTTTCCCAAATGAATATGCCATCTTGGGCTCATTTTGTGTTGATTGTCCTTGTTGATTTTCTTGTGAGTTGTTCTTGAAAAAGAGTGAATTAAAACCTTTCTATATTTTCTCCTTCTTACCCTTCATCTTGTCATTCCAATCTTTTTGGAAAACTAGCCTCCCTATGTTATGCTTGTAAAGATTATTTGATCTCCTTATGGCCTCCTCCAAAGAATTGGGATTGTCACAATGTATCTTGTCACTATATAAGGAGGGTAACCCACTCAAACACCTTTGGATTTTTTCCTTCTCATCATTTATGAAGCCCACATAATTCAACAACTCAAAGAACCTCTTGTCATATTCATCCATTCTCATGGTTCCCAACTTGAGTTCCAATAACTCTTTCATCTTCCTTTCATAGTAATGCTTTGACAATTATTTCTTCTGGAAATATCCTTTGAATTGCCTCCATGAGACCTTCTTCTCTTCAAGGTGTTTGGCTTGCTTCAGTTGATCCCACCACATGGTTGTGTTTCCTTGTAAGTGGTATGATCTAGTTGGATATTGGTGTCCACCCACCTATTCCAACTAGCTCCTCTTGTACATTTTTAGTTCAACATGTTCTTTTGTACTTATTTGTAATTGTGGGTTCTACACTTCTAGGGTTGTCTGAATCCCTACACATCTTCCAGGTGGATATTGGTGGTCTCTCACCTAATCCAAATGGCTTATTTTGTATGTTTTCATGTCAGCACATCTTGTTGTACTTCCAGGGCCATTTTGGAGGCCTACACAATGTTCTTTTGTCTTTCCATAGTCAAACTATAGAGAGACTTATATTTTGAACTTGAAATGTTTAGTTCTCTAAAATACCTTTCCAATGGGCTATCACACACCTAAAACGGAGGTAGTATGCAAAATTTATGACCTTGGGAAGTTGAGGTACCAACTTACCCATAGGGGCCCACATGACTTTTGACGTTTCACCTCCTAGGGTTATGTTTTTGTATGTCTAGGGTTTTGGCATTCATGAGTAATATCAGAAAGGCCTCTAGAGCCTCATTTTATTTCATCCTGCTCAGACAGATGCGTGTAGCAGCCACATCTATTCTTAGAGATAGCTATCACCATTTGAGCAAGTGTTTCAGCTCTGAAGTTTCACAGTTTCAGCCTATTTCATTATTCAATAGAAGATATCGTTCACTGGATATTTGTGTTATTCTTCATATCTCTGTGTTTATTGTATTCAGTATGTTAATCAGTTTTTTCTGATCCTAAATCCAAATCAGTGGTATCAAAGTGGTATACTCTTCATTTATTTTTCTTCGTGCATGTCCCCGACAAGATCTGGGTACAAGAAGTTGGGACTCGAACCAATCGATCCGTTGCAATATCGGTTGCACCGAGCCCGACAACAACCCATGCGGTAAGAAAATAAAGATGATGGAGTAGGATATCCTATTAAAATGCTTCTCGAGGAATCCCTCACACAACAAAGGAATGAAATGATGGACAACTTCGTACATATCCTTTGACGATTGCCCACAGGAGAAGCATCTCCATCAGGAGACCATGCAACCCCCTTCAAGGTACAATTAAATTTTGATATTTCATTATTTGAAGGACTGATAGATGAAGATGATGTAGATAAATAGTTGAATCTACTCGAAGGGTATTTTTCGGTCCACAATTTTTTCGATAGGGAAAAGATCACTTTTGCACTCCTTAAGGCTGTTCCACATGTTAAAGACTGGTGGGATACTTACTTTGAGCAAAAGGATGTAGAGGAATCTAATTTTTTTTTGTGGCCCCTACATGGGATTCCTTCCAAGACGCCATTAAAAAAAAATACTACCCTATTGGAAGCTACGAGGACCAATACACTAGATGGGCCACCCTACGTCAAGGAAGGGACCATAAAGTACCATATTTCACCAATATTTTCCATACCCTATGCACCAAATTGGGTATCAAAGACTCTGAGTGTCATCTGGTGCTCAAATACTATGACTTTTTGCATAGATACATTCAAAGAGAAATGGATTTTCTAGACATCACCTTATTAGGCACGACTTATAGAAACCTTGTTAAGATTGAGCAAAAATTTAAGCAGAAAAGGAGAGAGTTTGGATCTGCAAACCCATCACATTCGAAGCAGGGAAAAGGTAGCCCCAACCCACACAGCAAGGGACCAAGTCGAGATGGCCACCCTCGGGACAACTAGTCCAAGCCACAACATAAGAAGGGAAATGAGAAGATGAAGAAGGTCATGGGAAAATGGTGTGAGTACCATAAAATCCCTTGGCAGAACACTGAATAATGTCACTCCAAGTAGTCCCTCATGGTCGAACTGAAGGCTTCCAAGTCAGAGGCCGATTCTTATTCCGAATCAAATCCTAAAGGAGGGAAGTAGATTATCGATGTTGAACCTAGTGCTACTGTCGCCACCATCAAAGTCTGGACAAGCGAACCAGAAGAACCAAAGGAAGGGAAATGCATTTTTCACTCGCAGATGTGGGTAGAGGGGGCTCCGCTTCATTTCATTGTCGATATCTGTAGTCTAAAGAACCTAATTTCAGTAGAGGTCATCAAGAGGATGGACTTGCCAATGACACTGCACCCACAACCCTACACCATCGGTTGGTTTTTCCAAGGAAGAGATCTTCGTGTCAGTCAACAGTGTCATCTATCCTATGGCATCAAGCCTTTCAAAGATGAGGTATTGTGTGACATTTATTCCCTTGAAGTTTGTGATGTTCTTTTAGGGAAACCATATTTGTGGAAGCGTCATGTTGTGTATGAGTCTAGACCCCATAGTGTTATTATTACTTTGGGTAGACAATTATACATGATACTAGAGGTAGTGCCCCCTACTATTATTTCTTTAATATCTGCTAAGAAATGAAGTAAGGTCATCTCACAGACCGGGAAGTTCGTCTTCTTTGTGATCCATGCTCACAGTAAGTAGAAGGTTTCTCCCACATCTGTGGCCTCTACACAAAGCCTCTCTTTGTAGTAGAAGAAAGTGGATGAGATCGTGGAAGAATACAGAGACATCTTCTCCTCACCTACAGGGGTATCGACACACTGCTAAGTCAAACATCTAATTGATCTAACCCCTGACGTACCTCTACCTAATGGACCAGTCTATTATTTCTTGGTGATGAAAAATGATGAAATCAGGTGTCAGATCCAAGAGATTCTTCAAAATGGGAACATCATACCCAAATCCTCCCCTTGCGGAAGTCCAATTGTACCGGTATAGAAGAAGGACAAGACTTGGTGAATTTGCATTGATTACAGAGCCTTAAACAAAATCACAGATAGAAATCGGTACACCATTCCTAGGATTGATGACCTTCTTGACCAACTCAAGGGGAAAAAGTTCTTCAACAAGATTAACCTAAACTTTGGCTACCACAAGGTTCCCATCAAACCAACTGATGTATGGAAGACAACCTTCAAATCTAAAGAAGGTCTCTTTGAATGGCTAGTCATGCCCTTTGGCTTAACAAATGCACCAACCACTTTCATGAGGTTTATGGATGATGTATTGATACCCTTCATTAACTCCTCTGTGGTGGTATATTTGGATGACATCCTCATCTTCAGCAGAATGTGGGAGGAGCATATGTGGCATATTCAACAGGTTTTGAGAACTTTGTGGCATCACAACCTATATGCCAACTTGGAAAAATTCCCTTTTGGAATGAACAAGGTCCAATACTTGGGATACATTGTTGACGAGCATGGGGTACATGTTGATCTAGCTAAGATCCAATTCATTTGTGACTGGCTAGCCCTGACCACACCGACTGAGCTTCGAAGCTTCTTGAGACTAGCCAACTTCTATTGGCGGTTCATGTTGGGATTCTCCCATATTGCATGGGACCTCAGCTAGGTGACCAAGGTTAGTGGTAGGGCCAAGCTCATGTGGGGGAAGGAACAACAATGAGAATTTGATGGTCTGAAGAATTGCTTGTTCTCACCTCCAGTACTCTCCTTGCTCGATCTGCAACAACCATTCGAGACTGAGACTAATGCATCTGACTATGTTGTGGGTGCAGTTCTCACTCAGCACGGTCATCTAGTGGCATACCATAGTGAGACACTTTCATATACTTTCCAAAAATACCCCACCTATGACAAGGAAATGTATTCCATTATACAATCTTGTCGTCAATGAAACATTACATTTTAGTAAAAGAGACGATCATGCACACTAATCACAAGCCTCTATAGTTCATATAGACACGAGGGAAATTGCAGAACGACCACCATCAGAAGTGGTCCACCTACCTACAACAGTTCCATCTCAACATCAAGTATAATATAGGTATCTCAAACTGTGTCGTTGAGTGGCCAGTCAACCTCCTATGGCTGCACTCACCATTGTGCTCCAATCCTGTGGACATGAAGCATCTAAGTGGCCCCAACTTTATCACTAATATACAGACTTCACCACCACGTATCATCTATTGGGTATAGGCGCAATTGTCACTGATTTTCACATTCAGGAAAGACTTTCACTGATTTTCACTGATTTTCACATTCAGGAAAGACCTGGGCCATCTCTGTGTTCCTACAAGTGAGTGTGCAAAGCTTATTTGAGAAGCCCACTACAGTCGGATGGTGGGACATTTGGCATGGATAAAATTGTGGTCATTCTTCGAAAACATTTTTATTGACCAAAAATTTGACAAGAAGTCAACAAGTATACCATATCTTGCACTTCATGTGCCATTTCCAAGCCAACCATCAAGAATCAAGGCTTATACACCCCTCTTCCTACTCCTGAGAAGACTTGGGAATCCATCTCAAGGGATTACATGTTAGGCCTTCCCTCCACCAAGAAAGGAAATGGATGTGTATTTGTGGTCGTTGATCAGTTTTCGAAGATGGCCATACTCACATCCTGCATTAAGAATATCATAGCGGTAGATACTACCAATCTCTTCTTTGAACGAGTGTGGGTCCACTTTGGGATAGTAGGTTCCTCAACACATTTTGGTCGAGTCTTTGGTCACTTTTGGACACCAAGCTCACAAAATACACTACTTTCCACCCCTAGACATATGAACAAATAGAGGTCGTCAATCAGATGATTGTGCACATATTGCGCATGTACAATTCTAAGAATTCACGTACATGGGATGAGAGTCTCCCCTATTTTCAACACAATTACAATAGGGATCTCCATATCTCCACCCCCCATAGCCCAGTTCAGGTGGGTCTAGGATTCCAACCCTTGGGACCCATTGATGTTGCACTTTCTCTTGCCACCACAAAGGAAAACTCTTCCCATGACTAGTCTACGATCGACAAAGCCACTAGATTCATTGAGTGGATTCAACACATCTACCAACAGGTCTAAGAGATTTTACAGAAATCCAATGCTAAGTACAAGAAGCGCCATGATAAACACAGTGTACCAGAATAGTTTCAGGTTGGCGATAAAGTCTAGTTACATTTTCAGAAGAAGCGTCTCACTGGGCCCCATCAGAAGCTTCGATCGCTTCTCTATGGGCCTGACACTATCACCAAGGTTGTAGGTAGCAATTCTTTTGAGCTAAACACTCCACCCTTCCTTGGCCTGCACCCAATGTTCAATTTGGACCTCCTTCGACCATATTTTCCACCATTATTGGACACCTCAGATATCACAGAACAACTGACACCCATAGAGCTCAACCCTGATTACATGGAACAAGCATCCACTGATCAGATAGTGGAAAAAAAGGTTAAGGGAACTCACCAGTAGAGGATCCAACTTTATCGGGTTGTCAAGGCAGGGAAACTCCTACACTAAGGCAAGTGGCTCACCCGAGGCCAAATCCAACAAATGTTTCCTCACCTAATGGGGGAACTCAACACAATGGATACCATTTCTTCCTAAGGGGGGAGGATTGATCCAATGGGCTATTGGTGGCCACCCACCTATTCCAACTGGCTCCTCTCGTCCATTTTTAGTTCAACGCGTTATTATGTACTTCTTTGCAATTTTGGGTTCTACACTTACAGGTTTGTATGAATCCCTACACATCTTCTAGGTGGATATTGGTGGCCTCTCACCTAATCCAACTGGATAATTTTGTATGTTTTCATTTCAACACATCTTGTTGTACTTCTAGGGATGTTTTAGAGGCCTAAATAACGTTTTTTTGGTTCGACATAGTCAAACTTTATACATAGTTGGAGTTTTATGGAGGAACATGTAGTTCTCTGAAATACCTTTCCAATGGGCTATCATATGCCTAAAACAGAGGTCATATGCAAAATTTACGACCCTATAAAGTTGAAGTACCAACTTACCTATAGGGGGCCACATGACTTTTGATGTTTCACCTCCTAGGGTTAGGTTTTTGGATGTCTAGGGTTTTGGAATTCATGAGTAATATCAAAAAGGCCTCTAGAGCTGCATTGTATTTCATTCTGCTCAAACGGATGTGCGTAGTAGCCACATCTCTTCTCAGAGATAAATACCACCATTCGAGCAAGTGTTTCAGTTCTACAGTTTTACAGTTTCACCCTATTTCATTATTCAATAGAATATAATGTTCATTGGATATATATGTTATTCTTCATATCTCTATGTTTATTGTATTCAGTCTGTTAATCAATTTGTTTCGCTCCTAAATATGGATCATGGTAGGTTAGAATTCACGTTTCTACCCTTGAGGGGTAATCATGCAGCTAGAAACAATTCTTCATTTCTAACATCCATGCTTCAGTCTCTTCTCTCTTTCTATGATCACCATTGAAATTTGGTGGCTTTATTTTCCAAATTTCACCCTACAAGATGTTTGACCCATGCCTTCTTCTTTGCCTCCTGACATGATACACAATTGGGATACTCCCTGGCCCTGAACTTGCAAGAGCTCTCCTAGTGGATTTCCTTGGAAAATTATGAAACTTTCTCACTCTTATTGACTTTTTGCCAATCCCATGATCATCCCTTCTATTATGGGATCCTGATGCTTCCATTTTTCTGGAAATAGTTGTTTTCTTTGTGCCAGAGTCTTTATTGGATTTCCTTTGTAACATATTTGAACTCTGAAGTATCTCCTCCTAATATTTCCCAAGATTTCATGATCTTCTCATTATCTTCCCTATATATCCACACTACTTTTTGTAGGCTTCTCATAGTCACATCCCATTCTACAGGCTCCTCCCCACCTCTTCTTCCATTGGATTTTGTCTCGGCATCTCCCATACTACCATACAACTTTTTGAATTCTTCTTCATAACCAAAGGATCCCTAAGCATCCTCCATGGATATAGTTCTCATACAGGAAATAAAATTCCCTTCTTTTGTACCTCTATATTGTGCGAGAAAATGTGCATCCAATAAAATTTCTCTTAAACAATACACACACACACATGCATAGTTCTAGAAAAATAATGCATAATTGCTTTTCTCTTTAATGGTTATCGATCATCTTATTTTGAGTTGGTTGTAACTTCCACTGATCAAATCAATTTTATGGGTTTATATGTGGCTTCTCCTCCAAAATACATTTTCAATGACTATTCATTTTCCAAAATCTAATCTTCGAGAAGAATGTTATGGTCTATGGAAGTTTTAACTATTTTTCCATTTCTATCCCTGTATGTTACATGTGTCTTCTCTTCCATTCTGTACAATTTCAGGTACCTACATTCTAATTCTAGTTCCATGGTTTTCTTTTATTGTCCATGGGATTTCCATAAACTACTTATGTGCTTCAAACTGACTTCTGAGCAAGGAGTTATTCCCTCTAGAAGCAAATTGGTCCTGACAATATGTCGTGTATGGTTTCAACTGTAATTTCCCCAGACAAGCTTTGTTTTGTGCTTAAAATATCTTGTTGGAAATATCTCACTGAGCTCTTTCATTTTAAGTAGCAATGGTTTTGTGTACTGATGTCACACACAATTCTCTCAATTTCGACTACCTAAAAATGTCGTTTAGGCCCTCAAATTGCCTCTGTAAGTTGATGACCTTCAAATTCTTGAAAGTATACATATAAATCGATTGATTTACATCTATAGCCATCTGTTAATATGATCTATGCATGTCATTCAAAAAAAATCTTCCCTTTTCTCCTTCTCTTCTTCCTTTTGGAAACCTACACATGTGGAAGTTTTGTATTATGCACCAATATTCAGCACGTCCGAGTGTTACACTGCGCAACGCCAATATTTAGTGCACATACCATGCACCAATATTCATCGTGTGCAAGCTTCACATCGTGCAATGTCAATATTCAATGCACATACCATGCACCAAAATTCAACATGCACCATAAGTTCTGCACCACACAAGTCCAATATTAAATATGCATATCACACACCAAAATCACAATGCTAATATTCAACGCGCATATTAAGCACCAATATTTAGTGTGCGCCGCAATTTATGCACCATGCAACAAAAATATTCAATGCACATATCGTGCACCAAAATTCATTGCACAATGCAAGTTCTGCACTGTGCAATGCCAATATTTATCGTACATACCACACACCAATATTCCACAGACACCACAAGTTTTGCACTGCGCAATGCCAATATTTTGCACACAAAAGACTTTTCTTCACTTAGACAAATTTCCATTTTTCCATCTTTTGACCATCATGAACATCATGAAAATGCCCAACTCACTAGTCTAAGCCAAATTCAGTCACTTGGAAGTCAAAATGACCCCTCCTTAACAACCATTCTAAGTGTAATTCTGACTTGAATTTGCTTAGAAATTTGGGGATTTCACTCGAATTTTGTCTTTTTTTTTCCAATTCGACACAACTCAAACATTGAGATGATGAATTTACCAATTTCATGTTGATATTTGTACCATACAAGTCTAGTGTTGAACCAAGAGCTTTAATACCAATTTATAATGTCCCCTAGCTTAATTGAGGGACATTACTAACAAAATACTCATAAAAATAAAAAAAAGTTGCTAACATATCTTGTAGTTTACCAGTTATAGGAAAAAACATAGATTTAACCATTTGTTGATGCCATTATTTAAATTCATCTATAACACCCTAACTAAAATTATTGTAGCTAATAAATTCACCACAACAACATATAATTCATTCTCATACACAGATTAAAACACACAATAGTTAAACACATAAAACAACTCAGAAAAATAGATAAACACTTATCTTTTTAAAACAATTGTACAACTAGTTTCTTGGGATGGATGTTCCACCCAACCATATACTTGGTGTTCTATATCTCAACAAAAAGTCACCCCTAAGTTGGGGCTAGGAATCGACAAAAGAGGGTGATCTCTTACTTTCCACTCATAGCTCAGAAAATCCCACAACCCATCGACATTCTCCTACATCTATCCTGATTTCCACCAACTCTCTTCCTTTCGGCCTACCCAAGCCAAAGAATGTAGCCCTTCATTTCTCTCATTCCATTTCACATCCATTCATTTATCGGGGTCTCTCTAGCATAGGTAACCAGTAATATCACTACTAGGAAGTCAAGGGAACTCACTGCTAGGAAAACTATTAGGAAAACAACAACAACAAGATTGTTGCTTCAAGATTGTTGGCCTTGAAATTACACAAGATCTCTTAGTGGATTTCCTTGGAGAATTACGGAACTTGATCATGCTTCTTGACTTATTTTCAATCCCATGATGATCCCTTCTGTTATGGGATCTTGATCATGCCATTTGTCTGGCAATAGCTGCTTGCTTTGTGCCAGAATCTTTATTGGCTTGCCTCTGCAACATATTCAGACCCTGAAGTATCTCCACGCAATATTTCATGATCTTCTCATTATATAACTTATATCTATGCACTTCTCTTTGTATGTTTCTCATAGTCAAATCCCATTCTACAGGCTCCTCTCTGCCTCTTCTTCCATTAGATTTTGTCTTGGCATCTCCGATGCCACCATACAGTCTTCTGAATTCTTCTTCATAGCTAAAGGATCCTTGAGAAACGTCCATGGATGTAGTTTTCATACAATAAATAAAATTCCCTCTTGTACCTCTAATTTTTGCGAGAAAATGTGTATGCAATAAATTTATGTTAAACAAATTATATATACACACAGTTCTAGAAAACGAATGCATACATTTTCTTCTCTTTAATGGCCACCAATCATCTTATTTTTTTATTTGGTTGTAAATTCCACTACTCAAATCAATTTTATGGGTTGATATATGGCTTCTTCTCCTCAATACCTTTACAATGACTATTCTTTTGCCCAAATCTGAGCTCTGAAACTGAAAGTTATGGTCTATGGAAGTTTTAACTATTTTCCCATTTTTAGCCTTGTAACCTACACATGTCTTCTCTTTTATTCTGTACAATTTCAGGTACACAAATTTCAATTCTGGTTCCATGGTTTTCTTTATGGTCCATGTTGTTTCCATATACTGTTTTTGTGGCTCAAACTGACTTCTGAGCAAGGAGCTATTCCCTCTAGAAGTAAATTGGTGCCGAAAATATGTCTTGTATAGTTTCAACTATAATTTCCTCACAAAATCTCTATTTTGCACTCATAATATTTTGTTGGAAAGCTCTCACTGAGCTCCTTAATTTTAAGAAACAAGTCTTTGTGTACCAAAGTTACACACAATAATCTCCATTTCGACTACCTAAAAATGTCGTTTGGGCCCTAAAATTGCCTCCGCAACTTGATGAACTTCAAATTCCCGAAAGTATACGTAGAAAATCGATTGATTTATAGCTAAACCATTTGTTAATATGATCTTCCCCTATGATCAAAAACATTTATTCCCTTTCCTCCTTCTCTTCTTCCTTTTGGAAACCTGTGCACGTGCAAGTTTTGTATCATGCACCAATATTCAACATGCACAAGTTCTACAATGCTAATATTTAGAGCACATATCATGCACCAATATTCATTGTGTGCAAGCTTCGCATAGCATAATACCAAGATTTAATGCACATACCATGCACCAAAATTCAGTGTGCACACAAAGTTCCACATTGCACAACACCAATATTCAATGCACATATCGCACACCAAAACCCAGCAGACACCTCAAGTTATGCACCACACAATGTTGATATTCAATGTGCATACCATGCACCAAAATTCAATGCACACCACAAGTTATACATCGTGCAACACAAATATTCAATGTGCATATCGTACACCACCAAAATTTAATGCACACCACAAGTTTTACACCATGCAATGCCAATATTTAACACATATACCATGCATCAATTTTCCGCACACACCACAAATTTTGCACCGCAAAACACCAATATTTAGTGCACAAAAGTCTTTTCTTCACTTACCTGATTTTCCATTTTCTATCCCTCGACGATTGCAACCATCATGAAAATTCCTTAATCGCTTATCTAATCCAAATTCAGTTTCCTGGAAGTCAAAATGACTCCTTCATAGCAACCATTCTAAGTGTAATTCTAACTTGAATTTGCTTAGAAATTTGGGGATTTCACTCGAATTTTTTCGGGTTTTTTTTTCCCAATTCGACATAGCTCAAACATTGAGATGATGAATTTACCAATTTCATGTTGATATTTGGCCCATACAAGTCTGGTGTTGAACCAAGAGCTATGATACTAATATGTAACGTCCCCCAACTTAATTGAGGGACATTACTAGTGAAATACTCATAAAAATAAAATTTTATGCTAGCATATCCTATAGCTTACCAGCGACAGGAAAACACATAGATTTAACCATTTGTTGAAGCCATTATTTAAATGCATCTAAAAAACACTAACTAACATGATTGTGTCTAATAAATGCACCACAACAACATATAATTCATTCTCATACATAGAGTAAAACACACAACAATTAAACTTAGAAAATAACTCAGAAAAATAGATAAACACTTATCTTTTTAAAATAGTTGTGCAACCAACGACTTGGGAAGGACATTCCACCCAACCATAGAATTATTGTTCCAAATCTCAACAACAATTCACCCCCAATATAAGGCTAGGAATCCACAAAGGAGGTTGATCTCTCACTATCCACTCACAACTCAGAAAATCCCACAACCAACCGAAATTCTCCTATAGTTATCCCAATTTCCACCAAATCTCTTCCTCTCAACCCGCCCAACCCAAGGAATGTACCCCTTCACTACTCTTGGTCCATTGAGAAACCATTCATTTATTAGGGTCTCTCTAGCATAGGTAACCAGGAATCTCACTACTGGGAACTCAAGGGCACTCATTGCTAGGAAAACTACTAGGAAAACAACAAAAACAAACTTGCTTCTCTAATGCAACTCACACAGGAGTTCACTCTTTAGGCCTGACAACCTACTTCTTCTGCAAGCCTAAAAACATGTTTATTCAATCTTCATCTCCAACAATTCTCTAGAATCCCCTCCCCCCACCCCCCCCCATGTTTTCTCTAGCTCTAGTGCACTTCCTCCCTCTTCTCTATTTGTTCATGGAAAAATGTGAATTTTTAAAACTACCCCCCTGGCCATACAAATTTTCTTTCCTTTTTATTTCTTGCTTGACTTACACTCTTCCCCAAACCAATTGTACTCAACCCCGTGCTCCCAATGTTATATTTTTCTTAATTTTTCAGAGAAATATATTTACCATTGTTCTTATATCTTCTTTTACATTAATGATTATATCAAGTATTGAAAATATGAGAAACATAAAGAAGCATAAGAAGACACAAGAGTTTATCTTGGGAAAACCCAACCAACCTTTCTTAGATAGATTTTGTCAATAATATAATCCATTCCTGAACCAACTCTCAAGAGAAACATATAATGAAGAAAACCTAACACAAGGCTAATGCACTAGTTAGAGCTATCATACCAAATAGATGTAGCATCACCACCATACAGAGATAACACACCTCTTCAAAGGAGAGCGCACAAGAAAAATCACCACCAAGAATAACCAAGAATCTCCAAGAGCTGCAGTGTTGTGTATTCCTTCCTTTCCTTAGATGAGCACCTTCTTATTGAGTAAGAGATGAGTGAGTGAGTGTCTCCAAATGAGCAAGACATCTCCTTATTTATATCCTTCAATTCACTTTAGTTTGGTCGACTTCTCTTCCTGGAGGTTCTAATTTCACTTTATTTTTTTCTCGTGGACTGAATTCTCTTCCTGGGTGTTCTTCCACTGTTCAGTGGTCTTCCTTTGACTTTTGGAATCTTCTTCACTTCTAAGAAAAGTTTTCTAGGAGGAAAATACCTCTCGCAGCTACCAAAACATCAACACTCTTAGCTAGGGATGTATTCTTCCATGATGTTTTTTTATAGTAGTCCAATGACTACTTTGAAATCAACTAGTAACCCCAAGCTACAACCATGCCATCAGTAGCTCTAATCTTCTTCCATAATCTCTATGACTATGTTGAAATCAACTAGTAGAACACATATACTACCATGTTGTCCAGTAGTAGACAACTACTTCCATAGTCCTCACGACTATGATGTGATGTCTCTCCTTTTCGAGTAGTCTTATTCGCACCCATCCATCTCACATGGCATGGGAAAGACTGCCACCATAGCCCCATTCACACATACCCACCTCAAATGGCTCAGGAAAGGATACACCATGGTCCAAGACCATGCTACAAGTCTTATTCACACTTAGCCACCTCACATGGTATAAGCAAAACTTGCACCAGGTTGTGATGTTTCTTCTCTCCCAATAGTCTTATTTAAACCTAGCCACCTCACATGGCGTAGGAAAGACTATGATCATAACCCCATACACACCTAGACACCTCTCATGGCTTAGGCAAGGCTATGCTACAAGTCTTATTCACACCTAGACACCTCACATGACATAGAAAAGACTTGTACTAGGATGTACATTACTCCCTCAGTAACCTCACATGATTGATGTGGGAAACCCTTGGCCAAAGGGGAATCTTGTCGGAGGAGAAACATCACACCTCCCTCTCAATGAGGGTGGACATTCTACATCATGCCAAGCTTGTCTCTGAAGTACTCATACTTCACTCTAGACAGAGGCTTGGTGAGAATGTTCATTATATGCCCATCTGTGGATATGTATTGGAGCTCTACAACTCCTCTCTGCACCATGTATCTGATGTAATGGAATTTTATCTCTATATGATTTGACTTGTCATGAAATAGATGATTCTCTGAAATCTTTATGCAACTTTGATTATCATAGTGTATCAAAGTTTGCTCCAACTCTAGATCAAATAATCTTGCAAGCAACTTATGAAACCACACTACTTCACGACTTGCAATAATGGCTGCAATATACTCTACCTCTATTGTACTGAGTGCCACTAACATTTGCTTTCTTCTCAACCATGAGATCATACATGATCCCAAACTCAAGAAACATCATGATGTGCTTGTTTGTTCCACTGCACTCCCCTCCCATTCAAAGTCTATATAACCCTGCAACTTCACTTCTTCATCTGATACATATCTAAATCTGTATCCAACTGTACCATGTAGGTACCTCAATACATGTTTTGTTTCTATCCAATGTACATGTCTAGGATCAACCATGTACTAACTCAAAGTGTTCACCGCAAAATATATGTCTGGCTTGGTGTTAACCAGGTACATAAATGATCTGATCAATTGTATGGACATCATGGTATCCACCAAATATGAAGATGAATCACTCAAGAGCTTCATATTTGTAACCATTGGTGTGGCCATGGAATTGCAGTCCATCATCCTGAATCTCTGCAGGATCTCAAATGTATATTTTCCTTGGCTAAGGAAAATATCATCTAGTCGTTGCCAAACATCCAATCACAAGAAATAGTGCATCGGACCTAGATCCTCCATTTTAAACTCTAAAGTGAGCTCCCTCTTGCACCCAACTATGAGCTTCTCATCCCCTGTAAGAAACATGTCATCCACATATAGGACCAAAATCAATAGGAAACCATCATCAACCTTGTAGTAAAGGTTGGAATATTCATCACTCTTGGTAAACCCCAAGGTCACCATATAAATATCTATTATGGCATACCATTCCCTAGGTGCCTGCTTAAGTCCATACAAATCCTTCTTCAATTGGAAAACATGGAACTCCTTCCCATGGATTACAAAACCCTATGTATTTTC
>ML780837.1:18370-28665 GCA_009831015.1 Picea engelmannii
ACACATGAAAGGTTATGGATGTCAGTGGCATCAAAGGGATTCCTTGGAATCCATATTGAGTTAGGGAGTGGATTTTATTGTTTGAGTATTTCATTATTATGCACATATGATGTATGATGGATTTTAGCATGATTTATATATATGCATTTTGACACTATTTTTGTCATTAGATGCAGGCTTGACGATGCTTGCTAATATGACTCACATAAGGAGTAAAGGGGCCTTGTATAGAAAACCAGATATTGTGGGAGAGGTGTGGCAACATCCCTGTCATAACCTACTAGCATTCCCGCCGTGGCCAGAACTGTAGGTTAACGATTACCTAGTTTGGGTGGTCCACGATGCCGTGAGGGTAGGCTGAGACAGTCGCTCACGTAGATTTCTAAGGGATGCACAATAAGGTAGGGTCCTTATTGCTTATAATCCATTAGTCTCTCACAAGTTTGATCGAATGGAGTTTTGACTCCAATGGGTTGGACAAAATTCCAAAAACAAGTTAACGCGAGTAACACCCTTGGAGCACGAGATGCATCTTGAAGGATACATCGCAGAATTAAAATCTGAGTCAATAAACATAGGTGGCTTAGAAAACATTGGAATGATTTGAACTTGATGGATTTAAAAATTTATTTAAACAATAGAGTATTAATTATCAAAGCCAACCACACGTTTTAAATAAAGGGGGCTAATTGAATTATGACATGGGAATTTTTTTGAAGGAAATGAATGGTTAAGGAAATAGTAAATAAGAACCTAAAGAAGTGATAGAATACACAAGGGTGCTTGGAATTGTTAAAAAAAAGAGAAATCCTTGTTTAAAAATAATTACAACTTGAGAAAATGGGTTGTGCATAGAATAGAATTCGAGTCAACCAACCCTATCCTAACTAAGAAGACTCCTAATCCAACCCTAACTAAAACCTAGTTAGGAGACACCCATAAATTAAGGGGATTGGGGAAACTAAGAGATAACTAAGAGGAAATTTAGGAACACATGGGGAAATGTGAGGAGAGGTGGTTTTTAAAGAAAAATAAAAGAGAAATTACTTGTGCAATCAGGGAGGATGTGACACATGTAGAGGATGAATAATCCTGAACTGAAATTCTAAAAAACAAATTAATGAATTATGCATGAGTGACAGATTCCCATGAGGAAGAATGATTTAAAGAAATGGACGCAATAGAGAAAGGGATGGGACCCTGGGAAGGCACTGTTACGGTGTCAAAATTTTGATTGACTGTGTTTTTACTTATGAGAGTTGGGACATCCAAGTTTGTAAAAAGAGTGGAAGATCTTCCTTGCAAGGCAATCCTGAAAGCTATTGTGTTCTGGTCTTTGTGTATGGACCCTTTGTGGCTCAGGGGGATAAGGGGAAAGAAGAGTACCCCTAGCATTGGATGGGAGGTATCAGTGAAGTCTTTGGGAATAGCAAGTGTAGGAAAAGAAAGAGCGAAAGGTCTGGAAGAACATCTTCAACACACATGTTCACTAGTTTCTAGTATTTATATTCTGGTTTATTTCTGTTATGAGTGTATTAGTATAATAGATTGATTGAGTCACTGCAGAATCATGTGAAGTTATGAGTCCCAGGTTTTGTGTTTTCTGTCGATAATTTAATAATTACAGGTTTATATTTAACCCTCTCTATGTTTTCGGACGTTTTAGTGCTCAAATCAAGCAGCTTGATCCTCATTATAGAATGTGAATTTTAGTGTATATATAGTCTATGTTTAAGTCTTTAAATTAATCCAAAATAGAAGTATGTGAGAGAAGAGTTTAGTTGAGGTTTGTCTAGGATTTTACTTGAACCTTGTTCGTCGGTCAATAAGGATGTAGCTCTAACTGTATCGTGAATCCCTGAGTAATAATCATATGAACTTCTACAAGTTAACCATGATGTGTTTTTCGCATTGAGTTTGTTGTTGAACCCAAGTTACTTGCAGTATGAACACATGTTCTACCTTGAAGTAAATCCAATGTTTCTAAAATGAGGGAGGCTGGACAAAGTCTATGGAGTTGACCCTTCACCTGTAGTGCATAAGAACTTTTCCTAAAACAAGGTTAAGCATGTGACCAAGAGCCAGAACCTAGTGCTATGTCAAAAGGGCACTATTCGAGACTCTAGAACTCTAGCTCTCCGTAGGTTCTATAAACTCAACACTCCCTTCTCCCGAAGTGTTAACCGACCGAAGTCGGCCATAAGACGAGTTGATCAGTAGTTGTAAGTTAGCCAACCCTACCACCCTCCTTTCGTTGACTTTAAAGAGTTCTCCTAATGCGAGGTTCTATGGTGGAGATCCACTACGGGACTCTAAACTTCAGGGTTTTCCCACTTACACAACCTTAGACTGTTCACCCAGACCACTGAACCACCGAAGAGATCATATATCTAATGGATTAAACTCTTAAAAATCAGCAATTGTCCTTTACTCCAAATTTTGGAACTCCGAGAGTTCATCACCTTTTTCAACAACTGCTCCTTTCCTTTGGAGTGCCAAACTACTGAAACCTCTGAAGGACTAATACTTAAAGATCTACGACCCTTGTTTGTTCTCCAGATATACGGTTCTCCTTTACTCCAAAAGTTTGAAACTTTGGGGTCTTTGCAACCTCTAACTTTACCTTTAACTTATCTAGAGAGATGAATCTTGTTTAACTCAAAAATCAAGAGTCCTTATACCTTCCTCCGATCTACGACTAGAAATGATTTCAGAGACCTGGTTCTTCATACAACCGTGTTTACTTTGGATTCAGTTCTCCCGGAGAGACATACTCCCAGAGTGAAGTGGATGTTGATGTAATTGTTGAAATGGAACTGGTTGAGTGGTTTCCACATCTCACCTTGATTCATAACTTTCATACCTAAAGTTCCAACTAGACCTTGACACTGGTCGCTATCTAATTGTGCCATGTGTTCTTGTTGACTTTGACTATGACGACATGGGATCTCATTGTATTACCACATGTCTTACTTCGTCACTCTGGGGCTTCAAACTTCATATATTTTTACATGTTCTGGACTCCTTTTCACTGGAGTGGTTAGCTCTGAATTGGTCAATGCCAAGGTGGTTAGCAATGGAAGCACTCACGCTTTCCTTCCACTCGAATTTTATCCAACGCCTGTGATCAGTCCAAGATCAATGGTCTAGATTTATTTTGGGGTTCAGGACTTCGGGTTGTTCACTGTTTCCACTTTCCTTTTCTCCTGGAGTGAGATTCCCTGGAGCTTAAACCTTGAGCATCTTGACCTTATATAAATGTCTTCCTTTAACCCAAAAATCTTAACAAGATCCAACGATTGTCGGGAATTTGACCAATTGGGATCTCTAGCCTTTCGAATTGCTTATCCTATCCTTCCAATTTAATTGATTGGATGATCATTTTAACTAATGACTTGTTTCTTACATCAAACGACACATTTTCATTTCGGTACTTCGTCTTTGACTCGAGATTCCCAATTCTTAAAGGTTTCCACCTGTTAAATTTTCTTCCAGAATTAGTTTCTCCTGCGCGACTTCAAAAGTGATATCTCTTATGAGCTTTGGAATTTGTACATGTAACAAGATCTTCGATCCTTGAAAGTGATAGAATATTTCATCGATGAAACTCTAGCGCTCTTAGCGCATCCCTCCCGAGATTTAGAAGCTAATTGTTGAGTGCATACTTGTGGCTCCCCTATGTATGTTCGCACTGGATCTCCTGAGCTTGTACTTACGCAAGTTTTGACTTCTTCTTGGTTGGGGAGGGTCTTTGTGCACTTCAGGTGTTGTATCTTCCGAACCTTGGGCCTTCAAGAAGCCATCTACGCAGTCCTGTAATTGACTCTAGAGGTGTTTCATTGTGTTACTAGAAGAGAATCTTCAGGCTTCTTACAAAAATTTTAACTTTTTCTTGGATCAGACCTTCTTCAGTTATAGGTTTATTTTCTTCACAGTATTAGCCAAGTCATAAAAGTATAGCGTAGGCCTATGGTTTCTACCTTGTGCTGAGAGTCCTTCTCTGTTGTCTCCTTTTTTAATTTGTGATGTTGATTGGATACCTATCTACTTGGTGGTACCCTCTAGTGTGTCATACGTTGAGGGAACATAAGTAATTCTAAACTTTCACAAATGATAGATGGATAATTAAAGGACCATGTTTTACTATTAAGTTTCTGTCACGATTCTATTGAAATCCCTCCTAATCCTTAATTAGAAAGATGACGAGTTATCTGTAATATAATGCCTGGTGTTATGAGATGATGACTACGATTATAGATTATCTATGTTAATTTAATAATTTTCATAAGGGATGTTGATATTTATAGTGGACTTGAATAGAAAAAGGTAAGGGAATTAGATACTTCCTTGTTCCTTGGAACATTCTCTAGTCTTGATACCTTAAATGGTCAAGATCAATCGGATGATTCCTATGATTGAGTGTTGATTATGTGTCTTAGAAGTCATAAGCTTGTAGGATAGGTTGGGTGGGTAGTTGTCTTTCATTTTATATGAAGTGACAGACTCCTTCATGATTTAAGTAGTATATAAATCTAGTTTGCAAATGAATTGAGAGAAGAAGAATGTGCTTTACTGATATATGTTATTATCATGAATTTGACTGTAATTGACTAAAGTATGTTAATGTCATGTTTCACCCATTCTAATGATGCTTATTAATGTTTCAAAAAAATAAAAAATAAAAATAAAAATCAGTTTATTTCTCATGTATTTGTATGACGTAACAGAGGGGATGTTATACATCTCCATCTTTATATCATCTCTCACATACACATATACAATTCTTTCTTAAATTTTGTTTTCTATATATGGATTCACTTTTTGATTTATAATCATGAATGACACACATCTCCTTCATTAGAATACATTTGTACAATGCAATAAATACAAACTTTTGCTACAAAGAGTGAAAATGGGTGAAAAAAATGAAAATTTGTTTACAAAAGTCCATTAATAGCATTTAATATCATGAGGTTAAAACTACTATTTTAAGTTCAGAATTAAGATGGATTTTTTTTAACAGAAACTAAAAAAATTATATTAATAAAAAGGCACGATCGAGGTCACATAATATAGAGGAGGGGGCTGGTAAGGGAGATACCAACAACAGGATTTACCATAAAACTTACAAAACTGAGTCTAGATATAGTTCAAACATTATTGTAGACAGAACATGCATCTATGTCCTAAAACTTTCTAAGAGAGATATAATTAATCCTTTTTACAAAACACAGGGATTTCTTACTGGTCTTGTTTAAACTCGATCTTCTTCTAGGGGAAGTTCTAGCGCCAATTTCAGGTTTGGAAGTGTGGGTTTTGGTCTACTATCAGTTTCCTCATTTTGAATTTGAGCTGGTGAATTTGGTAGTCTAGCGTCCATCTTTGTTTCTATGTTCTCCCCTTGTCGACGGAGGAATTCGACTTCATCTTGCAATTGAATTATTAACATGTGCTGTTGGGCTAAAGTGTCCAGCATGAAAGAGAGAGTGGATCTATGAGAGTCGAGACAGATATATAATTGTTGGGTGGTGGTGAAATTATCGTCCACCAGCTCTTTCTCCAGTTTTTCTCGATCTTGTTGTTGAGCCATGCCTTCTAAAAAGATGATAATCAAAATTTCCAGAAGATTACCTCCAAACCAATATCACTTGATGCTTCCTTTGTTGTTGATGATTTCAACGTGTCCTGGAGCGGTCCCTCCCACTCTGGTCCGATTGCTAGAGCCTAAGGGGCTTGGTATTTCAAGATTGTTCTTGGCCAATAGGCCTTGCTGTGCTTCCTCTTTTTTAATTGTATTCAAGTCTACAAAATTTCGGTGGGCCTGGCTGAGGTAGTGGATCAAAGGATTACCTTAAAATTTATCACTGCGAGGAGAAACCTTCATGCATGAATGCCACCAACTTCGAGTGAGCTCACATATTAAGTGTGTTTCATGCTTTGAGGTGGCTTGTACTACCTGATTTCCCTTACTGTAGGTCATGATGGAATTTCTTTCACTTGTCCTCACCTCAAGAGGAGTAATGGTGGATTTGATGCTGCAAGATGCTTTACATACATGGAGGACCTGGTACAATGAAGTCCCATGAAGGAGGATCATAGGGTGGCCAAAGTTTTCCATGCGAATGAGATTGGATTGCTTCTTAAAATTTCCCATGATCCAGGAGGTACAGGGATACTTTAGCTCCCTTTTTATGACAAGAGGCTTACTACATGAGCCTTCCATATGTTGAGTCATGGAGAGTCTGATTCTAGGTGGAGCTCAGGAGATTGGGGGTTTCAACATTATCGAGGGGATGAGAATAGGACCCTCCCCTGAATTTACATATGACCAAGGGCTTTACCAATTGCTTGATTTTACTTAACGCCAACTTCTTCATTGTTTGCGTGGGGGACATGGAAAAAGGATGTTTGAATTGAGGAAAGGGTTTCTTTGATCCTCTCTATGATTCTCTTCATCTTGGAGTTCTTTGGAGTGGTCCCTTTAACAAAATACTGAATTGTATTTTTTGAGTCCCCTACTATGATGATATTGCTAAGATTTTGTTCTTGAGATAATATCACTCCTTGATACATCACGCAGGCCTCTACCATGTTGTTGGTTGCTATACCCAGGTTCCAAGAGTAATCTAACATCCTTTTTCCTCTAGGGCTATACATCACCCCTCCCGCACCTGCCTCCCCTAGGTTACCTTTTGATGCATCATCAACACAAAGGATATTATTGTCTTGATATGTTAGCCATATTTTGAAGTCTTGGTGAGAAAAATGAAGCTGCCAACATGATTTTTGTGGCGAGTTTGAGGGATGGATGGAGGAAAGATTTATTTTCTCTAGCCACTTTTCTTCTTCTTCTGTCAAATGGTTTCCTGCCTTTACTTTGAAATTTCGAGAGGAGAGGAACTCTACCATTTGTCAAATCACATGGGAAGCGACTATGGGGGGGAAATTGACTTCTCCTCGAAGATGATTTTATTTATTGCTATCCATATTTTCCAACGAACATACTTTATTGAGGCCTTCCAAGTGCGATGAAATATCAATTTTTTGTTGAGGGATCCTTTGTAGGATTTGCTCCATTTTCCAATCAGGTTTCGACAACTTATTGACCAAGAGATTTGGTTTGTTAGTTTTGAATAAACAATGTGCATAACTTTCTTGGAGAAGTTGCATTTGAAGAAAATATGTTCAGTGATTTCAAAGTCTTGGTTGAAAAGGGCACATCTGAAGGGTCCCATGAAACCTCTTTTGAGTAGGTTCTCACCTTTTGAGAGTTTCTTGTGGGATAATTTCCACCTGAAAATATTGATTCTAATTTCTTTACCATTCCCTGGACACCGATAGAGATATTGTTTTATGAGAAACATAAAGGCTCATAGGAGTTTCCAGATAGGGGATCCTATATGTTTGTTTGTAGCTATTTCCAGGCATCATTTTCTATTTTTTGAGAGGTATTTGTAGAAAATTTCCTTTTTCCACTATTCATTACCCCCAATGATTAAGCACCATAGTATTTTTTCCCCTAGGGATATTTTGACCTTTTATGGATCACAGATCTCTAGTCCTCCGTTTTATTTTGGGGCACAAACTGTGGACCCATTGACCATATGATTTTTTTTCCCATTGTCTTTTCCCCCTTGCCAAAGGATTTTTTTGATTAATCTGGCCATTGCCTTTTTTATTCCCACCGGAGCATGGAGAGATGAGAATTGGAAAATTGGAAATGAAGATAGGACTGATTTTATCAGGACCACCCTTCCAGTTGGGTTCAACCAGGTTGCTCCCCATATTTCAAATTTCTCTTTGAGTTTTTGAAGGATCACTTGCCAAGCTTCCCTAGACAAGGATTTTAGGCTGATAGGAGTACAAAGGTACTTTAAGTATTTCCAATCTACAAAAAAGGAGAACTGTATAATGTTTTCAATTATTACCATTGTAATTGCTTTTGTGTGCCAAGCGTATCTTTGACTTTTATGCTTGTTTATAACTCCTCCCGAAGCTTCTCCATATTGATCTAGAACCAGTTTGAAGTGACTGGCCATAATTTGAGAGGCTCCTTCTAACAATAGGGTGTCATCGACAAACTGGGAGTTGTTTATTCTTCTTACTCCCCTTGCTATTTTCAGTACATGGATATTCCCAGTAGCTCTTTCATGCTCGAGTATTATGTTTAGAGTTTCTTCCATGATGACATACAAAATTGCGGAGAGAATACATCCCTTTCTTAGTCCTCTTGTGGATTGGAAAAAAGGAGTTGGTTGCCCATTTATTAGAGGGGCTATCTAAGGGGTTGATATACATGCTCCAATCCAAGAAATAAAGGAATGATTGAAACCAAATTTCTTTAAAACTTCATAAATAAACTCGTGCTTTACACGATCAAAGGCATTTTCCATCTCAATTTTGATAACCATCCCTTTTTATTTGTTATTAAAACTAGATTGAATCACTTCCTGAACCAAGTTTATGTTATCCCAAATTTTTCTTTTTGCCACAATGCCCCCCTAATTAGGAAGGATGAGTTGAGGAAGTAGTTTCTTTAGTTAGTTTGCTATGATTTTTGTTAGAATTTTGTAGGAAATGTTAGTAGAGAGATTGGACAAAATCGATCAAAGGAGATGGAATTTTTGTCCTTAGGAATTAGAGCTAAAAAGGAGGTTTTGGTTGCTCCTCCCATCTTGCAAGTTTTTTGGACAAATCTTATCATACAGATTAGGTATTTTTTAATTATTTCCCAACAGTTCCCATAGAAGTGAAGAGTAAAACCATCGGGTCCAAAGGCTTTGCCTGGATCAAACTGATTTAGAATTTCTTTGACTTCCTCCCCTGTAGCCACCTTATTTAACTCTATGTTGTATTCTTCCTGTATCATTTGTGGGATGTGTTCTATGAATTGTTGGCTCTGATCTTTATTATCTTCACCTTCCTTGGTATAAAGTTCTCCGAAGTGAGAAGAAGCTGCTTTTTTTATTTCCTCAAAGGAGTTAATTTGAGTTCCCGAGGTTGTTTTTATTTCCTCCACATTATTTCTATATTGTCGATATTTTGCTTGTTTATGAAAGAAAGAGGTGTTTTTATCCTCTGCTTGAAGTCACAGGGGTCGAGATTTAAGTCTCCATTCCTTTTCATCTTTGTAAATCTCTCTCAGATAATTATGAAAATTTTATTTCTCCTGTGTTAAGTGTTTTCTATTGATGATGTTTGATTCCATTTCTTCTTGTATATATTCTAGTTGTTTTTTGCAAATTTCTACTTCTTCTCTTGGTTTGTGGGGGGAGGATTTTATCCACTCCTTGACTTATTTCTTAGTCATTTTGAGATTATGTTCCTAGATGAAGACCAGGGTCCTGTCCACCCAGTTTGATCAGACAATGGAAATTAGGGGGAGGAAGTTTGGTGAATCCATCCAAAGGGGGTTGAATTTGAAGGGAATGGGGCCTAGGTTTTTTTCTTTTTCAAAGGAGATAGCTATTGGATGATGATCTGAAATGCCCCAGGGAATAATTTGTGAAGAGATATTGAAAGGAAGTAGGAGGAGAGAGATTTGAATGAGGTAATGGTCTAGTTTAGTTTCTATATGTCCCACTCCTGAGCGTTTATTGATCCAAGTGTATTTCCCTTTATTTGGATGGACATCAAACATGTCCAACTTCGAAATCAGATTCTCCATGCGTTCCCTGAATGGGTCCCTTACAGAGCCAAATTCCCCCCCCCCTTGGTGTAGAGTTGTGTTGAAGTCTCCAGCTATGATGCAATTATTATGCAATCTGACTTCTTTTATTTTCATCAAGGACTCCCAACATTCTATTTTTTCCCAGTAGTTATTAGGAATATAAACATTACAAATAGGATAGATGATACCTAATTGTAGGTGTTTTAGATGGACCAAAATCCAATGAGATGATTGCAGCTTTTGTTATTTTTTGAATATTTTGGTGTTCCATACTATGCAGATCCCTCTTGATGCTCCTCTAACATTAAGGGTCGTTCCATCACTTTCTTTCCAGATTAGATTCATTTCTCACAGGGCCTCTGTACCCTGCATTTTGGTCTCTTGGATTAGGAGGATATGGGGACTTTATTTTTTGATTAGATTTCCCATTTTTTTATTTTTTTTTCCCTTTGTCCCAATCCTCTACAGTTCCAGGAGACTACCTTAATTATTTACTCGCATGTTTGGTTCCCCCCCTTTCATGGGTTGAGACTGTCCTTTTACTGTAGAAGCTTTCCCACTTTTCCCTTCTTTTTTAAGGACTTTTTCCAATCTTGGTTGGGTTCCCATCTCTTTGTCTCGATTT
>ML780837.1:63412-79992 GCA_009831015.1 Picea engelmannii
CTGCAAGGTTTATCAGATGCTTGCTCAACATCAAGCTCATGACCTTCCTCTTTTCTTATGCATATCTGGGTCGCGCTTTCCCCTCTATGCATGCACTCTTTTTTGGTGTCTCTCCTTCTCTCTGTAGAGCCTTACATGCCTCTATTACACATTATTTTGGTCACTCTAGTGATATCTCTACAGTTATGTGTTCAGGCTCTCATAAGGACCTTTTGCTTGAGAAAACTAATTGTTGTCTTCTTCTATAAAACATATTTTTAATATGAGTTCGCAGGCTGCATATATTGTAGGGTGTGAAAACCCTGATTCTCGCAGGCTACTCTATACTTGGATTGCGAGGTGTTCGTAGTTTTCTCTATAGACAGGGTGCGAACCTGTTTCAAAGATTAAAAGGAAGAAGAGGTTACGAAGATTCTAGAAGAGGATCTTCTAGAAAATGAGTTGGCATTCGCATGGTTGGCATCCTACTGACTTCTCAGATTTAGTGGGATCATCCTCATCCCTTTAACCATCTCTCCTTCTCCTATATAATGAAATGTTTCTCAAGGAAGAGGTTAAGAAATATTGAATAGAGAATTGATGAAAGAATAGATTCAGAATTGTGTGAGGAAGCCTGTTTGAATTGATGCTTGAGGCCTCCATTTTTCCATCAAGCCATAGCAGATCTTCTTCATGCAAGTGCGGAGAAAGTGTGTGTGTTGGAACGAAGGACCACCGAAAGGAAGCTTGTGACATCAAGGAAATTTGGTTGTATCTTCTACTTTCATTTAATATAATACAGTGGCATGCCCCTTTCCCATAAAATCACTCTTATTTTATTACATGACTCCTTGATCACATGTTTAGGTCTTCATTGAATGTATTAATGTTGCTTTCACCTTGGTCGATTTATGTCGTTGTAGATTTGATATCACGAGGACACCGAAGCGAAGCAGGGACAACAAAGACAAAAGGAAGCGATATCTAAAGGTATGTCACTTATTCCTTCTTCAATGACAAATTCAATGATTGTAACTTAGGGAAAACGTCATGTCATGTCCTGTTTTGTTCTAGATCTAGGTGGATCTAGGGAGATCTGTTAATGTCCGCATATACCGATTTATCCTATAACAAAATTGGCGACTCTACTGGGGATACGACTCATTTTGTGGTTTTTTGTTGGCCATTTTCTCTTAGCCTACTCTTTTTCATTTCTAACTAGTCTCTAACTCTGTGGGAGATCCATATAGACTCTCTGGACTTAGAAGTTCACTCAAAATTTTAGTCCCTTTTCCAAATTTTCCTTGATTACAAATAGTCTCGCACTATACCTATCTATAGCCTATGAGAACCATTAATTTCACACCCTACTGTTCAGTCCAGTGCGAACTTCTCGCACCCTGCCAGTGTCTAGACTGTGGGAATTCCTAATTTTTGCACTGTACCCCACTATTAGACTGCGAACGCATTTGTAAAAGTTTTGGATTAGGTCTTATTGTCTTTTTTGATGCCCAGATTTGTTTGTTTACCTAGGAAGAACTTCTTTTGCCAGTGTTTGACTGTTTCTTGACCTCAAATCTTGCGGTTGATTGGTTTTCGGAGATCGAAATCTTTTCTTAATCATTTTTCCCAGTTTTTACTTCTTGACCTTTTATCAACAAGGGTATAGTCTCTATTTCTGAGATCTGAGTGCTTGTTTGGTCAAAAGTCTTTGATTGGATTAAAAGTTGGGATTAATTGTTCTTTTAGATTGCTTGTTGCTTGGAAAGTTCTTTGTCCATGTGCATTTGAAGAGATTTTTTCTTGTCAATTTTTTATTTTTATCTCCATTGAAAGATTGATTTGGGTGTTTGTTGAGTATTTTATTTTCATTGGTTTCTTACCTTTTCTTAGTTCCATCCATATTTTTTGGTTTCTAAAAATAAATAAATTAAAGTCTTTTTCTTTTAAGAAATCATTTATTCAGAAAATATTGGCGTTAAAATATTGAAAGAGAACGAATAATGAATTTACATTGTCAATGATTGTTTGGTACTACATTTAAAAAGAGAATTGTACCAGAAAACTCATTTTTCCCTACTATAGATAGGATTCATTGAACGAAAGTTTGTATCATTCATTTCTATTTACGCATTGTTGGGTCAAAGTTTTACACAACATTGGTTTCATTTCCATCTCCCTCTTGAGTAACAACAACCTTTAATAATATTGCGCAACTTTAAAATTCAACTAGTAACATTTTCTAGGGCTCTTTTGCACCAACATTAGCTGGGATAGAGCTTTGGAATAGGCAGTGAGACACACTCTCCAAAGCATAAAACACACAATAATATCTTGTGATAGGGAGTGTCAAATTCCATTTGCAACATTTTGTCCTGGGAAGCCCTTCTCACACAAGGGTCAAACCAGAGGTCGCATTGAGATTGACAGAGTTACTCACCCTGCTTTGTTGATATCAGTGTAGAGATTGCACGTATTACAGGGGTCACTTGAAGGTATACCCACAATGATGAGTGGAAGCCTCTCAAGTTGATTTCGGGCTAGATACCTTGCCCTTGTGTGTGGATCGGACTGCCGACTGTTTCCCCAGACATCATTGTTGTTTGTGGTAAATTTAGTATCCTATCTTCTTAGAGTGTTACACAAAGTGACTGTGGAGGGGTAAGTCTTCATAGTACCTGGAATCGACGTTGGCCAGACTCACTCGGGCTCCTTGGAGGGTATACCCACGATTATGTGTGGGAGCTTGCACCAGGGTGTAAGTCTGTTAAGCAGGTCGTCAATGTAAATTTTCCACCCTATCCCATCCCCTTCTTGTCTCGACATTGGATTTCATCACCAACTAGTGACTTCGGAATAGGAAGGTCTTGTTTGCTTGGTTTTGATTCCTAGATTTTACTAGCGCATGCCATTTGTTTCCATAAGTTGGCCATTGAGTTTCTTGTGTAATATTTTAGCTCGATCACCATTGACCCTCCCTGGACCTCCCTGATCTCTCTAGAGTTAACCCTCGAATTTACTCGACTGCTCAAGAAAGGTTCTAAGTTTGTATGGGACACTACTACCAATAAATATTTCGACGCTTTAAAAATGAGTTTAACTCATACCCCACTACTTTTCCCACCCAATTATAGTCGAGATTATTTCCTTTATCTCGAAACCTCGGACTCTACCATTGCTATGATTCTAGTCCAGGAGGATGATTCTCAGGACGAACATGTCATTTATTATTTGAGTCAGAGTCTCACGACTACCGAAACCAAGTATTTACATGTTGAAAACCTGGCCTTGGCAGCCATCCAAGATGTCCAACGTTTATGACACTATATCCTTTTACACAAGACTACTGTGATTTCCAACTGCAACCCTATGCAACACATTCTTACACGCCAATTGCTAGGGGGAAAATACTCCAAATGGATCGTAATACTCCAGGAGTTTGACTTAGAATTCGAACGCGCTAAGTCCAAGAAATCCTTGGTGTTCGTCGAATTGATATGTGACCTTCCCTGTTCTGAGACATAAAATGTAGCAGAGGATTCATTATCCGATGAATCCCTTTTTCTGATCAGTTCCGGTGAACTTTGGTATGGGGATATCATTATATATCTCCAGACTCAGACTTTCTGGCTCGATTTGTATAGCACTGACCACCGTCGAATACGTTACCAAGCCCGTCAGTATATTGTCCTCGGTGATACTCTTTATCGTCGTGGGATTGACTCTGTTTTTCGACGATGCCTCACCTTTAAAGAAGCCGAGAAAGACTTGAATGACTTCCATTCTGGAGCATGTGGTGGTCACCTTCTTTATTCAAAGATTGTATTATCGCTGTCCAAAAATTCCACGCTTGCCAAGCATACAACAACAAAATATGATCACACCCTGCTCCTCTACACCTTGTAGTCTCCTTTGGACCTTTTGCGAAATGGGGTATTGATTTCATGACATGTCACCCTCACTCAGATAGGGGGCATGGATACATTGTTGTAGCCATAGATTATTTTACAAAATGGGCCGAGGTGATGCCTACATTCGACAATACGGGAAAGACTGCAACACTATTCATATTCAATCATATCATTTCTCGATTTGGTGTTCCCCGAGCTATCGTAACTGATCACGGTAGCCACTTTAGAAACTTCATGATGTCCGAACCCACCGAAAAGTTGGGTCTTCTCCATGAAAACTCAACACCCTATTACCCATAGGCCAATGGCCAGGTTGAAGCAATAAACAAAGTCATCATTACGATGCTTCGACGAATGATAGGGATTCACAAAACTAGTTGGCACACAATGTTGTTTTTAGTATTGTGGGCTTACTGGACATCCGTCAAGTTTTCTACTGGGTTTACACATTTCCAGTTAGTTTATGGTATAGAAGCCATATTGTCGATTGAATGTGAGATACTGTCCCTAAAGCTAGCCATTGAACTTCTCCCAAACACTTATGCTGAAGAACAACGTTTGTTGTATCTTATGCAACTAGACGAAACCCGTTGTGATGCCACCCTAGTTATAGAAACCCAGAATAAACGCATCAAAGCCCAATATGACAAACATGTCAAACCACACATTTTCTCTAAAGGTGATCTAGTTCTCCTTTATGAACAATATCAAGATTTTCTAGGAGCCAGAAAATTTGAGGCTATGTGGCAAGGTCCTTATATCGTCAGATGAGTGTTGGAGAAAGGATCCTACGAGTTAATGGACTATGATGGTGTCCCTTTGAGTGAACCTAGAAATGGGATTTACTTAAAGAAGTACTATTCTTAGGTCATCTGTGCATGAGTGCTTGTATTTTATTGTATCATACTTTTGTGTGTTATTTTAGTGTGCTTTTTCGTTATCTGGTTTCTACCCTCGACCGCTTACCTTGCGTTGTGCTTGGTTTTCAGATGTTGGAGTCTTCACTACCCCACATTGGCTTCATCGATGGTGCTAGTCGTAGTAATTAGAACCTTGCTTATGTTGCATGGGCATTTTATGCACCTACCAACGAACTTATCAGTTTACAAGGTGTTTGCCTTGGTTGTGTGGCCAATAATATCACAGAATATAGCGCCTTCATTGAATTGTTGACTAATGCTATTTCGCTTGGTATCCGCCACCTAGTTATATGACTTGATTCACAGCTATTAGTGCTACAATTAAGTAATGTCTATGTTATTCGAAGTCCTACATTATTGTGGGTATATCTACGAATTCGCCTCTTGGAACGTTATTTTGATTATATCGAATATCAACACATTCTTAGATGTCTAAATACATTGAATGATGCTTTAGCTAATTATGTGTTAGACAAACATCTGAGACATTTATAAAACCAATCACACATCACATGTATTATACGAAACAAAATAAGTTGGTAGAAGCTGCATATATATATATAACGATCAAAAGTTTTACAAAAGTTTTTGTCCAAAGACCAAAATGTCAAAATATGAATCCCATGGCTTCTACAAATTAGCATCACGAATGATGCTCATGATAACATACAACTTCTCGGGCTACCCTACGGAGTAGTCAACTAAGAGACTCAGACATGCCCACAGTATGGCGTTGATAGCATCTCTGGATCTCCCCAATAGAGATGTCTGAGACGTCTGCAGTTAGTCCCTCTAAGTTCTATTCAATTGCCTCGTAGTCCTCAGCATCCCATCGTGCCACCAGAGCCACTTCCCCTTGTCTCTGAATGGGGGATGTTCCTGGAGGTCGATACGGCCCCACATCTGTGTCATCAAAAGAGATTTTTGATTAGTCCTTGGATCGAAAACATAAAAACATTTTATATAATAAAAAAAAACATTAAAAAAACAAAATGTGTACTTCTTACCTAAGTCACCCCACTGAGCACTCAGGAAGAACCAAATCCAGATCTCCTCGAAAATCCAAGCCGACATATGCATAGTCATCGATCATCAGCATTCGGGGCCTCAACCAATCAAAAAATGAATCATTATATTTGATTATAGGGATTGTTACGTGTCGAGCCATGAGGTTGCACCACCTCATCATCCTCGGATCCCGTGGGACTGGTAAACTCCAATATACCTGTAGACGTAGTAGTAGGACCCTCTCAAGGAAGAAAGACACCAAAATCGACCTGTACCCAAACTGTTTCAGGTTACCCCTTATGCACTTTGTCAGTTGCCTCTTCATGCTGCGAAGAACCGTGTCCGACCAGTTGAAAACCCAAGGCTCTATGCACTCTATTGCATACTGAAAATAGCTCTGGAGAGCCATGTGTGGATCCGCGCTCCCATCCATGCGTGAAATGGTAAATGATATAGTCCGTAAGGTCAGATCTTGGACACCCCAGATGGCGACTTTACCCTTGCTTATCTCTGCTTCGGGAACACAATATTGGTGAGCATACTCGCTCATAGGAAGTCCACCGCCTCTACCTCCGGTCAAAGTCGCATGGTATCCACGTCATGACAACCCTGTCAGAAAATAGATATCCTCGATATCTAGTGTAAGCATGTGGACCCCTACATGAAATACCTGTTAATCCACATCCCACATGTGGACCAGGTACTCTAACAACTTGAGTTGGGATCTCATGCCCTGGATCCTGAAAATTCTTAAGATCCCACATTCCCGGAGGGTAGAAACTGTACCCAGATCATTTCCGATAATGGCATCATCCTCCTTGTGTTCTCTTTCCCTCCATTCCAACATTGTGATGATCAATACCTACAATGGAGCCATGAGAAGGAAGTTAACAACTCAATTTAACCTCTTGAATAAATTTTTATTGAGCAAAAACATACAAGAAAATCCATTTTTCGGCCCTCGCAAGAGAAGATATCACACAACGCAAGATTCTCACAGGTGCACTGAAGCCCACCTGCGAGAATGCCCGAGCACACCTACCGGCCCCAAAATGGACTCAAACACTCAAATTTGCCAATAAAAATCAAATGCGATCCATGAAAAAGTTGAAGAATCGGGAGATTACCTCGTTGGCCGAAGCCGTTTGCTAAATGACCGCTTGTACCTCCCGCAATTGACCGAAGAAATTTGGGAAAAAAGAGGTGTGTTGGGCAAGTTTTTTGACAAAGTAACAATGAAATGGTAAAAAGGGCTTTTCATCCATATTTATTCACTTTTTTACTATTTTTCATTGATGTTTTATATTATTTTTACTATTTTGCTTAAAAACCTATTACCCTAATGGCTTTGTGAGTATGTTTTTTTCACAGATAGACGACCTGGAAGCCCGAACGATGGTGTACGAGCATTTTTATTCTTTTTCCGTCACATGTACAAATACCTTTTTAGGGTTTTTTAGGAAAAACCTCGAGCTCAGTTTTCGTTCATTATCGCGCTCGAAAATACATGAGAAAGCAATTGAGTATACTTTTGTCATCTTTTCATACTCGTCATGGTAACACGAAAACAATGAAAATAAGGGAGTATCCTTTAATCTCTTTTCACGCTCCATAAAAATGAAAATATTTTCGAGCGATCTTGTTCTTTTCATGCTCGTAAAAGTATTTGAAGAAAATGTTCGATGATCGATAGTTTATCACTTTTTCGGTCTCGTCGAACTAATTTACGAAAAAGGAACTGGGAGAGTTCTCTTTAAGTGTTTTTCAGACTCTCAAAACATGAAAAACCCCTGAGTTTTCTATCTTTCGACCCTTATGGGACCAAACCACTCCTTCCGAAGGTTCACTAAACATACTCTAAGGGACTCGTTCGAAGGATGAGCTTACATCAACATGCATATGTTGTCCTCCTCAAGCTTGTGTAAAAATAAAGAGGTACTCGCCAGAGATGGTGGGGGAAATTTTGGGAAAGGTATATGTCTTCGTATTTGTATTAGTGGCAGTAAGTGTCACTCTTGAACATGACAACCCCTATTCGTCATTTGAATCTAGGTTGGGAAATCCATTTGTCTCTCTTCTAACTTGCTACAAAGTCATATATTGGGTCATCTTTGAGTCAATGCTGCCAAGACCATTTTCATGTCATTCATATGTTCAAGAGAATTCCAAACAAGACCTCCATTGAGTCGACCATCTGCAGTTGTCAATTCTTACCATGTCGTCCTTCCCTGTTTCTGTTTCAAATAATATTCATACTTTGACTTACCCTAGAATTTGTTACTTATTTCCTGTCATTGATGGGGGATACATCAAGGCCCTCCTGTGACGAGTCTTTTTCCGTCGAATCCAACTCATTATTCGAGAATAATACTTAGAAATCATTTAGTACCTTAGAACCTACATGCCTTAATGGCAGGTCTCTTCACTTTCGACAGTGGATTCACATAATTGGTCCCTAATCGAGAGATTATGTTGAGTGTTCAACTTTAACTCATTTATTCACATTCGTTCGGATTGTACTTAGGTACCTTGGGAGTCATTGACATCAATGGCTATTTCCCTCGCACTTGTTAACAGTTTTCATCAATGATTGGTAATCAAGTGGTTTCTACCATGTTCGACTTTGACACATGTAATCACATGGCTAGATTCGTACTTTCAGACGACGGGATTGAAGACCTTGGGTCTCATCTTTTTAGTCCAGTTTGCGATGGACTATTTATGATTTGTATTGACACATAGATCAACTTTGTATGTCGCGTGGATATGTCCTAATCTAAGTCTTCTAACACATAGATCCACAGTGTATTCCTGGTGGCTATGTAGAATTTTGATGACATGGATCCACGGTGTATGATTGGTGGCCATGGCCTACATTTGTGATTTCATTCTTTTGTGGTATGAGCATGGGAATGCCTACCTCAGAATCGGTATTATATTCTGTATATGCTTGATTGTTTGAAGGTTTCCGATTAGGTGCGGTCCTTGTTTTTGACACACACATGCATTTTAAAAAGTACTTTGCCTGTCACGAGTTCCAGCCTCATACTATGGGGGGGATTTTGTGACACATTATTTTGGTCACTCTGGTGATGTCTCTATAGTTATGTGTTCAGGCTCTCATAAGGACCTTTTTCCTAATAAAAGTGACTGTTGTCTTCTTATACAAAACATATTTTTAAGATGAGTTTGCAGGCTGCATATATTGTAGGGTGCGAAAACCCTGATTCTCGCAGGCTACTCTATACTTGGATTGCAAGGTGTTCACATTTTTCTCTATAGGCAGGGTGCGGACCCATTTCAAATCTTAAAAGGAAGAAGAGGTTTCGAAGGTTCTAGAAGAGTATCTTCTAGAAAATGAGTTGGCATTCACATGGTTGGCATCCTACTGACTTCTCAGATTTAGTGGGATATCCTCATCCCTTTAACCATCTCTCCTTCTCCTATATAATGAAAGGTTTCTCAAGGAAGAGGTTAAGAAAGATTGAATAGAGAATTGATGAATGAATAGATTCATAATTGTGTGAGGAATCCTGTTTGAATTGATGCTTGAGGCCTCCATTTGTCCATCAAGCCATAGTGGATCTTCTTCATGCAAGTGCGGAGAAATTGTGTGTGTTGGAATGAAGGATCACCGAAAGAAATATTGTGACATCAAGGAAATCTGGTTGTATCTTCTACTTTCATTTAATATAATACAGTGGCTTGTCCCTTTCCCATAAAATCACTCTTATTTTATTACATAACTCCTTGATCACATGTTTAGGTCTTCATTGAATGTATTATTGTTTCTTTCACCTTGGTCGATTTGCGTCGTTGTAGATTTGATATCACAAGGCCACCGAAGTGAAGAAAGGACAACAAATACATAAGGAAGAGATATCTAAAGGTATGTCACTTATTCCTTCTTCAATGAAAAATTCAATGATTGTAACTTAGGGAAAGCATCATGTCCTGTCCTTTTTTGTTTTAGATCTAGGTGGATCTAGGGATATATGTTAATGTCCGCATATACCGATTATCCTATAATAGCCTCTCCCTCAATTATCTGCATGTGCATATCCTCTACATCCTTTCCCAGAATGGTTCTCTACTTATCCCGTTCCTTCTGTCAGAAGGAAACTCGGTTCAACCTAGGTTTTCAGGACTCTATGGTACTTTGGGCTGATAGTCTCATGTCTCCTCAACTATAACATGCTTCCATTGATGGGGGATGGTTGATTATTCAACCACCAGTCCTTTCTTCATTAACTGATTCCTCTCCTTGGGATCCGAAGGGGTTTTTTTATTCCCAACAAGGGGAAATTTAGGGTCATTTGACATAATGGACCCTCTCTTATATTTTTCTCATTCCTTCCTCTAGTGATATCATGGCCAATACTTCAAGGCTTCACCCCCACAATTAGTTATTGGAAATTCACACAATAATACTTTTACATTGTTCTGGTTCCATAGCATGGTAATCCTAATTAATGATTAATTACAAGCTAGGGGAAACAGGGGAATTACAATCCCCTCCCCCTTAAAAGGAACACCGTCCTCGATTTTCTTTCTCAGTAACACCTGTCATTCCTTTTTCATTCAGTTGTTTCATAAATCTTGATCCTCTTTCTTGGTCAGTTTCTTTCCAGACTCTTGGACTTCATCACATGTCTTCAAAATTCATGGACAACAAGCACATTAGTCACAATTTCATGTGAAAACGATTGTTGTTGTGCAAAGTTCAAGAGGATAATTTTCATAATATAGGACAATACTAATCTGTGCAGTTTGTGGATCTACATCCACATGGTTGTCTTGTTATCTTGGCTCACTATTTTTTCTTTACATAACCATTGTGTGCATGATCCCAATCAATAGTTTATAAGAATTATCAAAGTCTCCTCTTCCTTGTGGTCACTCACCCTCTAGGCCCAAGCTCAGGAATCCCCTTCTCTACTATACAGTTCCTCAGGTGATCCATCTTTCCTTTCCAGGGATTTCTCACACAAAAAGTATTTTAGAGACTTCATTGAGCCTTACAATCAAGGTGTCCCTCAGACTTTCTCTACAGAGGCATCCCTCCGGCCTGTGTTGCCACAAGACAACATATTCTAGGTGATCATGGATTACTAGAGGGTTCTCCTGTCCCACTTGGTAGCCTTTTTATGCTTTCCATCTTGATATCCTTCATCTTTCCTCCCTAGACATATCTTTTTGTTTCGCTTGTATCACAGGTGTACATAAATTATGAGAGATCATTATCAATTTCAAATTTGAAATCTTTATTTCAAATCTGTCACCCACATATTTTTCCAAATTCCACATTTAGTTTCAGATCTATTCCACATAGGAAACAGATTCACAAGCATGGGACTTTCCTTCCCATGGCATTTTGGCTCAATAGGAAATTGGTCTTCATTATGGGCTTTCATCACGACCATATCCAAGACCCTTTTCTTCCTGCAATTCATTCTTTATACAACCAAACAAGTTGTTGGTTTCTCATGTATATACATATTCTCACAATACATTTAGAATGGAATCACAAACATTTCTTAACTTGTGCATTCTAATAGTTTCATCACATCTCTATATAAAAATGAAAGGAAACCTCATTCCTTAGCTACGCATAATCTCAGCATACCAAACTTTTCAAAATGTAATTCAACATTAAGTGAACTTAATCCAAGGTGCCAATATCCATGGTCACATTCAAATACCATGCACCCTTGTGTTGATTTCAAGTTCGTCACACTTTATGCCAAGTAATTTTCCATGGCATGTTGGAGATTAGCCAAGCTCTTCACCATATGGTTTATTCATTTTTTGTTCATTGTTACAGCATGACTATGCTTCCGTCTATAGGATTATCATGATCCCCCGTCAACACATATGAAAGCAAAAGTTTCTCTTGAGTGCACCCAACCGTTATTCCTTCAGTAGTGACTAGGGTGCCAGTACTCATGGCCACCCAATTTTTCTCTTTTCTTTAACACCTCTACTATTCAATTAGAGTATTGGAAGGTCCTCCTTCCTTAATGTGTAGTCCATTACCTACCCTCTTATGAAATCATGCATTTCCTCAATGTATTGAATGCAATGTGATAACTATGAGAACCTTTATTCCCCATGTCCCTATATTGGTCATTGTACCCATGGTACTCTTTACTCTTGCATTTTTTTTGCAAGGATTATAACTCATCTTTGGTTGGCATATAATTCCTTTCTCTATTATCTAGGTTCTTTTACTGAATCATACCCTACTTGGGTATCAATGGCATGCAAAAACCACTTCCAAATTATGTGCATATCTTTAAGATAATGAAATATTTTCATAAGGGATTCTTACCAAATACCTTCATACCTCATGGCACATAGGTATGCACATTCTTATACCTTCTCTAGTTGCTAGCACTCTCCTTGATATTACCTTATCAAGGGTGCTTCCTGAGGACTTCTAAAGTCCCTTCAACAATCTTTCCACAAGAACCTGCTCATAGTCATCCTCTGCTTGAGGTTGTCCATCATTGACAACTATCTCTCTCAACAGTTCCAATTTCTCTCTACACATGACATACATCATAATTATGTTAGTCGTCATGTAAAAATAAGAGTGCAAGTATCATAGATTTTAAACCAATAAAACAATTTTCAGATATGTCCTAGCATATTTCTATGCATTTCATCACATTATCCTTAATATTTTCATGAATGCAATACATACAATTCTCAACTTTTTCTGCAGCAATACAACCCTCACTATGGTGTCAAAAAATTTACTTTTTTCAGCATACCATCTTTCCCATTCCAGAGAAAAAATAATACACAACAAGAAAAGAGTTAAGGGTTCTCCCCTTTTTCCAACTCCTTCTACACAACCTAGGAATTTCCACCCAACTGAGTTATTTATAAGGTCTCACTTCCTTTTCTTAACATGGCTTTAACCAAGCTTATTCATTTAAACATACTAATCTATTCATTCTCCCTTTTCTAGTAGTACTTGTTCTCACACCTGCTCATCTAAGACCTACAACTTTGTAAGCAATTCAAAGTTTTTAGGGTGGGAAAAGTGTTCCTCCTTTTTCCTTTTCTTTGCTTTTGAAATTACTTATTATTTTGATCTCCATGCTCAATTCCTTGAAAAATCTTGGTTAGGTTCACCTCAACCTTATTAGTAAATCAACATGCTATAAAAACAAACCTTTTGTTCATGATGAATCATGAACCTGTGCATTATGCACATTGCCATTTAGTTATCATAATGGTAAACGCTCATTTGTTAGTATTCCAATCATACATTTTGTTTTAGAATGTAATCTATGATTATTATATATATGATTGTAGACCATTGTTCAATTCTCAATAGTCATTAAGGTTGTGACTTTTTTCTCCTGGAAGAATCTTCACACAGTTCCTCCACAGGGAACTCCTTCAACATGCAACTTCCTTATTGCATATCCTTCACTATCTATGATAGTTGCAACCTTGAGTTAGTTCAATTGTTTATCAAATATTCCATAAGGAATATGAACATGCATATTTTTTATGCATCCAAATTATTTTTCCACACATATTCCTTGTTTTGTCAACCTACATCCATGTTGCACTTAACCACATGAAAAATTATAAAGAATTTAACTTATGATTGTTCACAATTGTTCTCATGCAGTCCTCAAAGGCTTAATCATGTTTCCTTTTTTCATGACAACAAATCATCCTTGATCCCTTACTCTCTCATCTATTTATATTAGTATTTCTTGAGGGAATGGGACACATTCCCCTCAAGCTATCATTCAAAACAAAACTTTCATGACTCTTCATAATGGAGTCAAACTTGTATCCATGGTATTCATTAAACTTTGGCAACTGAAATTATTGCCTCACATTCCACTCATCACAATAGTCATATTGTGCCTTTTGTATGCATATATTCATACATCATACATGTGCATCACTTTCACCTTTAATATCATTCATACCTAATTGGTATTAATATCAGTCTTCATGTCAAGAAGCCTCACAATGCATTAAATCCATGCACTCAAAACATATACAAACATAGCCAAGCATTCATCATGCAAGCTCATTGCTTGCACCCTTTCCATGTCATACATGCACATGAACATATAAGGTTGGCTTCCAGATCCTCCTCCCAAGGATATTGTTGTGATCCTTATGTCAAGCCTCATAGAGACACTCAACACTGAGCTTCCCTCTTAATTGAGGGATTGCAGTCATATTATTCTTTTAAGCATGTATACACATATATGTACGTGCATCTCTTGCATACCTTTTAAATTGATACTTTAGTTTTAATATTAGTGTTCTTTAGTGACAGATTACAACCACTCATATGATTAGTCTCACATTCATAATTCATATCGATATTTCCCTTCTACATGGAAATAACAAACAAGGGTCACCTTTTTCCTTTCTACTGTAAAAACTTCCATAATTCATAATTCAGATGGGTAGTTATTGTGTCACTCAAGGCAGTAAGATAATCACTTCTAGTCTCTTCTTCATACCTCAATTCGCTTGGTCAACATATAATTACAAGGGAATCATAATCCTAAACTCCCTCTTACATCTATCTAAGTATACCAATCCAAATCCATATGACTACCATTCACCTCTGGATGTCAATATGACCCATTGGTCATCCAAAGGTGTTTGACACCTCCTTAATCAGACCTTACACTGGTCTCTCATAAATCTTTACAGTCCTATCATATTAAGGAAATAGGATGCAAAATTATCAACTTTCATTATTACTGTTAAATCCTATTTTCATAAGGTCATCCTCATCTAAAAGGTCCATTAGTAGACTGTACCTTGCAACCCACCACAGGAACATGGATAATTTGCGTGTTCAATATTTTTTCATATGCATTTTTATGCATAGACATGCCCCTGAGTTAACATGGATACACACTCCATTAGCATAACCATAATCTTTTGAACTTGCTCTTGTCGATTCACTTATACCTTCATGAAGGTTTCTCTCAATCTATAGGGTTCCTCTTTACTTTCTTACTGGATTATTCCAACAACAATTTTCAGTCAGTAAATTGATGTTACCATTTCCATTAATCCTCTCATCGTGAGGGGTCATACCCATATACTAGGTTTAATCCTTTATTAAAACAATAATTATTACTTCTAAGGATCCTTTCAATCCATTCACATCCAAGTCTTGCTATTAGTGCTCATCAACATAATCCCATTCTTGTAGGATTGGCCATCATTTCCAAAAAGAAATGGTAGGCTTCCTCTACCACAGACTAGCATGATTCAATGTCGTTGGGTAAAATCCTAACTGAATTTTAAATTTGTATCCTTCTACTCGAGGAACTTATGCAAATGATTTTCGTTTGGTAGTAATATTCTCAAGAGGCTCATCTTAGCCTTGGTAACTCGATCTTATGTCTTTAGAACAACATGTATGATTGCACAGTGAAGTAATCTTCTTTATTTAGAAACATTATCAAAATATAATGAATATTTCAAAAACATCTATCAACCGTAGAAGGTTTCATTCCTCGCTTCAGTAGAGGTTTACTAAGACTCTTAGGAGTGGGTAAAATAGGGTGTTACCCCTTAAAGTCCTCTAATAATATTTTTATATGACTCGTGCATGAGCCCAAGAAGGACAAGTGTTTTTTCCATGCTCTGATACCAATTTGTAACACAACCGACCCATGAGTATCCTTTCTAGGGATGGGGCATCATAATTTCATTTTTATAAACTATGTCACATCATCTTTTCGGGATCTCCATCATGTTCTACTCGTTCAGAGATTTCCAACCATTGTCTTCATGCTCAAAACTAAGCTTAGGATTGGAATAAATGCCCTTCCACAGTCCTTCGAACACTTATTGGTCAAGGGCCACGTGGATTTTACATGGATCCAACTCATATGTATCATCCCGAGTTCTCCAAAATCCTGGAGCTTCCAGTTCTCCTAAATCTATGGCGGTATTCCATCCACCAATAAACTGATGGCGGATCTCCCTCCACTTTAACGCATATGCTTAAGGATAATTTGGCACTCAGTGCTTCGAAACTAAGTGACCCTTTATTGTCTACGCATGAAACCTCCCAAAGTCTCATAAGCTTTCCATGTGGCTCCGGCCTTCAGGCCCTTCGATCTCTCTACAAGACTACACCCTAAATCTTCCAGAGCTCCTATCCCCCGAACTTTTGAAACACTACCACGTAGCTTCGACCCTTCTAACTTATCCTTGACACCACACTCCAAACCTCTGGAGTCCCAAATTCCCAGACTCCCAAACTCCCTGTCACATCATCAGTCACTTTGGCCAAGAGGGTACATTCCAGAGGCTGACACGTAGCAAGGGCCAGGGGTGATACATGTCCTCATTAGGGGGTGACACGTGTCACGCTCTAATAGGTATAAGGGGTCTTCAAAACATCCATATCCCAGTGACATGTGGAATCTTATTTGTGGGTCCATGTCACCCTGGATGACGTCAATGGTACATGTCAACCCCAGACAAACAGTCTTCTAATGTCCTTCAGATCTCATGGTCGAGATCTATCCATGTATATCCATAGATCCATGGCTCCCATTGCTTTGCAACTCTAGCATTTAGAGCAGTTAAGAGGGGTTCTCAATGGAGTCCTTAGATTAACGATTGAGAGGGATCTTGAGGGATCCAAGGATCGATGGTCCACGTCACTTCGTAAATTCGACCTTCGGGAGTTTCAACAATTTCAAAGTTTTAACCTCTCGGAGTAGGTCAACCACTTGCCCGC
>ML780837.1:80029-91559 GCA_009831015.1 Picea engelmannii
CCACCACAAGAATTTCATGTATTTATTATTCTCCATTAAAACAATCATGATTAAATAAAATATAAAATAAGTACTTACCCCTCAATCCCCCTCTTTTGTGGAATCATGGTCCCCTATAACTCTTGTCCTTGTCCATCTAGCAACCAACGATGTATTTATTATTAATAATGATAAAAAATTACATTTCCTAGGAACACTAGCCTCTTTCAATTGTTTGGGAACTCTGGCCTTTCATGGATTAACAAAATAAATTATTTAATATGGGGCTCAAAATCCAGGGTGTTACAGTTGCAGAGCCAAATTCGACTTGGAATGACTGAAATTCGAGTTTTAATGACCACATGTAGAGTTGTAGGAATTTTGGTGAATCAACGCCCAAGATCCTGTTTGATCTCAAGATCAATGGTTGAGATTCATTTTGATAAATTTAAAATTTTGTAATGTATCGACCATGTTATCGCACAAGTTGTATGTTGGGAAAAGCAAACCAACTACCAAATAGTGACAACTAAGAGAACACCTACCCACTGTCACCTTAGATAGGTGTTCCTGCCACTTTAGAGGTGATAGAATCACCTCAAGGGGGGAATCCCGGTGACCCTTGGGGGAAATGAGATGGAAAGTGAGATGTATGAATGGAAGCCCCTACAGGTCAAGTTACTAGATGGAATAAAACTTAAGAACGAGTCTCGGTAAAGGTTTAAGGTTGCCAAGTCCTTGGGTACCTACTAAGAGAGTTTGTAACTGCCCGAGAGACAAGAAAAACCAATTGTGCACAGTATATGTTAGGTGGAGAAACAATTTACGTTTGTTGTCCCTAATTGCAGTAGTAAACAAATATGTATATCAACAATGAAATAAAGTATATATTGAATATTAAACCACTTAAAGCATGGAAGATTAGTTGAGTTATAAAGCATAAAACATGTAGATAAATTCTCAACACTGTAGCACAACTTTAGTGGTGTTTTGATGGCTGTAAATATAAGTTTTCAGAGTATGTTTATGACATCCAAGTGGCTGTAGTAGTTTTTTTCCACAACAACGACATTTACCCTAATAAATTAGCCAAAATATTTCCCAACAATAACTAACACCAAGTAGATTTATAATAGCAACTTTACAATTAATTCCAACGGTAATAGAGTGAGAAATTGAGCTTGAAAAAAAGATTTTTTTGCAGCCCTAATGGTTGTAGAATAAATTTATAACAAAAATAAAAAACACTTATCCAATTGAGACACCCTAGGGGCAATAGAAAGCCTATAATATCAATGAAAGAAAGCGATTTGAAAAGGTTGATTCCTTTGTGTTTTCACGTATCCCAATGCAACAATTTTATTTCTCCAATGCAAATTAAAAATGATTAGTTCCTTACTATTGGGTGTGGATTCAAATAATGTGAATACTATACTAAGTACTTTGGGGTGTAAATACTTTTACTCCCCAAGGAAAGATAGGTCCACTAGGAAATGCTAAGAGGGTGTAATCCCTTTTACTTATCTTAGCAAAACCCTATGAAACAATATGACCTTGGATATAAGATCTTGATTCACAAAGAACCTAGGGGTGTTAGCTCTTTTACTCCTTCGGGTTTGTGAAACAACCAAAGGTGAACTTGGAGGGTATATGTCCTTGTAGTTCTCCAAGCAACCTTACAATTAATGACCTTTCACAAGAAAATAAATGAAATCTTGGGGAGGATGTATTCCCTTATATTCCTCCAAGGGTTCATCCACTAACAATTATTGAATAAGTGAGAATTTTAAACAAGTGCAAAATTTCCTTACCAATTCCTAATAAATGCAAGATCAAACCCTAATTGACCAATAAAATTTCATCAAAAAGCATGAGAAAAATATTCCAAGTGTAGTGCACCACTTTTATCCATCAATAGCAAGAGAAAACCATAATAATTACAAGAGAGATATGGAATGCTCCAAGAGTAGTGAAAATTTTAGCTAAGTATCCTGATCCACAAGGGAGAGCTATGTTATGAAATGAGATTCACATGATCTCTATTATACAAAAATCTTAAAACATAGTTTGTCCACTTAGAAAGGGTAAGACATAATATAAGGGGTCAACAACCCTTATATTACCCCTTGCATCAAATAATAATATTTAATTTTCACTTTAACACAATAGAAACCCTAAAAATAAGATGATGTCACCCCTTTAGGGGATGTTTTGACCACTTGAGCAAGTTGTTGGAGACAAAAATGGAGGTCATTGGGGCTCCTTGATCCTCCTCATCATGTGGTAGGGTCAATCCATATCTCCTCCGATCAAAATATGCCAAGTATTAATGTACAATAACTCAATCACCATCAAACCCACTCAAGCATGATGTCAAGCCTCAAAAGGTGACATTTTGACTCTCCTAGGCAAGTCGTTTGGGAAATAGGGGTTGGATAAGATCATCCATGATGTCATGTAAGCCTCCAAAGGCATGTCTCTATGATTTGGTGTGTGGGCCTACATCATCCAACCTGTGGGATCCTTTCCCCATAGAAGCCCAAGCTAGGCTTGTTCTCCCAAAACTAGCCACCAAGAAAGGTCCTGCAAAACAAAAGTGTATGCCCTCCAAATATATCAATTCAAAGATATCATGAAAAGTGTAAACCACATCTCATAAGTAAGGTACCTAAACAAGCACATCAAAACTACCTCATCAAGTTAAACAAATGCGCAAAACCCTATACAATTGACCTAGTTTAAGTATGGGAGGGGTGTCATAAAAGTCCTGTTGGGTAGACCAAAGCCCTCAAGGAGGGGATGATCCAAAGGATGGCCTTTCAAGGTTATGTAATGGGTGATGAGCTGGAAAGGGATTTATAATTCGTAGTTTAATGAGTTTCATGACATACAAGGGCTCACAATATCTCATTTATGGATTCTTTTGTAGAGGGTGTGTGGCACCTTCGTTTGCAATGCATTTTTTCCAAGACCTTCTTCTTTCCATTCTTTCTTCTTGTATATATTTCATGTTTTAAGGAACAAGTTGAAGGCCATTGTCATGTCTTGGCTTCCAGATAACAACAATGTTATTAAAAAAAACCTCTCAGAAATGAGAAGGTTTGCTCGTGATGAGACCCCCTTCATTTCATTTGTGTAACTGAGAACCACTACCCTGGCTTGGTGACCAAATGATGGTAATATCATATCTCTAAATACCCATGATCATGATAGGATGGATTTTGATGAGACCTCCCATCCTCCAACTAACCCCTTAAGCATTCACTATCATTTATTTTTGTAGGTCCTCCATTTCTTATAGAGAAGCATTTCATTGCTTTCTTGGGGATCCCTCGGTGACGCATATGGAAGGTCTATATTTAGTCTTTTATCTTTTTTATCCTGTTAGCACTGAGAGTCACCCTCACACTGCTAGAGGATAATCCCAAAACCCATTTGATTTAAATGATTAAAATATGTTATACTTGGTGGATCAACAAGAGAAGAGTAAAAGGGAGGGAAACACACTGCCTGCAAATGCATTCTATTGGGCATGGAGTCATAACATTCTATAGATCAAATGAAATCAGGGTGCCTACCAAACAAAAGGCTTATGAAAGGATGGGTAGAAGAATAGAAGGTGAAAAAAAAGAAGAGTATCCACTTAACATAGATCTTTTCTGAAAGATAGATAAAAGAGTGCTTGCACAATAATCAATGATTAATAGGAAATTACTACAAATCCTTTGCACCTCATGAATCCATTGACCAAAGGCATATTTTTATCTTCAAATCTTGTAAATATTACTCAATCAAGATGACAAGAAATAATAGAAACAAGAGAAAAACATTATGGTATCACAACTTTCATGAATTTCTAATGACAAAAATGCCTACAACACATGCCCTTAGTTTTACAAATACACAGATAAACTGCCCCTACAACTCTCTCAAGCTCTCTCTAGTCCCGAACTTAAACCTTTCCCATGGATGATTTTAGGGGTTAAATTTTGCTCATGGGCTAATTTTCCATGTTTTTTTTTCCAAAAATGAGATTCGCTATTTTAAAAATGATTCACCCAAATTCTATAGGATAAAATTATTTTACCTTAAAAATTGCCAAAAAAGTATAAAAACTATACAAAATCCCTATAAATTTTAATATTTTTACAAAAGTATCGCCAAACATTTATAGTTGGCATATGAAGAATTAGTAAGATTTGCCAAGGTTTCTACATTTTAAAACAATTTTCGATCCTTAAAATCATCAGCCTCTCCTTAATTAAATATTAAATAAAATACAAAATATGCTTAGGAGGTCGAAGCCCATCTCTTTGATTGGATTCTATGCCTTGAATATAGGTGGCAACAATCAAAGAGACAAAAATTGAACAAATTGTTAATTTTTAGGAAGTTGTTGGAACTCATTAACAAATCTGTTGCCAACTCACTACATGAGGTTTTAATGGAGATAAATATTAGGTGCATGTCTCCTTTAGTATCTAAATGATCTTTGAGAAGTCATTCTAACCCTCCTTGACAGGTGGCAACCTCCAAACAAAGAGAATATCCAATAAATGTATGAGTTTGCAGTGCACTAGTTTGCAACGCACTAGTGTTTTAATTTTATCTTTCAAATACCAAATTGGGTCAGGATGATTTTTGGTCATCAGGTCAATTCCATAACCATTCTCCTCCACAAAATATTTCAAAAGGACCCACATCACCATTTGGGATTTATGATAAAATATTTAGAAGTTCCTACAGGAAATGAGTTTTAAGCGCACTGGTGTTTTAATTTTATCTTTAAAATTCCAAAATGGGTCTGGATGATTTTTGGTCCTCAGGTAAATTCCATAATTATTCTCCTACACAAAAACTTTCAAAAGAAACAACATTACCATTTGGGATTTATGATTAAATATTTAGAAGAAGCTACTACATGAAATGAGTTTGTAGCGCCTAACAACGATGATGCGAACATTCTTGTAGGTGTTGTTTTGTTCCAAATCAACTCAAATGATTCCAAAACCATGCAAGAAGTCTTTAAAACCTCTAATAAAAATGCCACAACTTTTGAGTAATGAAAATAACCTGCATAAACATTATATTCATAGAAGCATATGACAAAACATTCCTTAGATTTACAAACTTGCATATATAAGATATCATAACAAAAATGATTTAAAGTTGCAAAGATAATTCTCTATCCTCTTCTTCTCATAGTGGCTTCTAGGGACAACATGTTCATATTCATTTTTTCTACAACTCCCTGAAGGGTTGCAACTCTTCTTTTAATTTCCTTTTTCAACTTGTCAATTCCAGTTTTTTGCATCCTTAAGCTTCCTCTTGAGTCTTTTGAAAGTAGGGTATGATAAGAGGGATAACAATTCAATTTGAGTGAATATACAAACAAGAAAAAAGAGTCAACTCTGTGTAAATAGAGAATTTGCGGCACCAACAACCAGTTCGTAGTGCCAATTTGCAACGCAATCGAACTAGGCTTTATGAAGGACTAACAAGATTTTTTATGTCTGAGAGGGAACTTATAACAACTAGTTAAAACCTAAGCCTTAGAAAGATTTCAAAATTGGCAAGGGTTTGGTCAATCAAAACAGAGGGTTCGCAGTGCCATTCTGCAACGCGCAATTTGTGGTACAGGGTTAAAAGAGACAGTTCGCAACGTAGAATTATCAGTGGGAAATAAAACTTGTTTGCAAAAGGGAACTATAGGATGACCCCGAGATAAAAATCTTGACCAATGAGAGGTTTTAGAACACCAAAACAATGGGTTTGAGAGTTATCAATGCATGAACATTAAAAATTTTCATCGCCAACAATACATAACAACTTTATATCCTTACTCTACCTTTTAAGTAACATGTAAATCGTCAAGGGGTACCTGGTATGTTCTGAATTTAGGCTAGTGTTTTTTGAAGCTGAGTTGGACTTAGAGAGAGGCATCCAATATGATAATTGTTGATGATTATAGCTATGTGAGACATCCTCCAGGACACATACCTAAGAGAGAGCCCTTGATATGGGGTGTGTGGTTCCTATTTGAGACATAACTGTAATGTATTGATGACCTTCTCCTTACAAAGAGTTGAGAATAACTCCAGATGATTCTCCAGTGTAACGTAGTGAAAAAGGAGATTTGTTGAGTTGGATGTGCCTATGGATGAGCACAAGGTAAACATGTGAATTCCCATGATCTGGGTGCATCGTTATGAGACAAAGATGCAGATGATGCATTAGCGTCCTCTGAGCAAAGAGTTGAGATGATGAACTCCAGATGACTCTCTTGTGTAATGCAGTGGTAAAGAAGATCTGTTGAGTTGGACATGCCTATGGATGAGCACAGGGGAACGTGATCTTAGTGGCTGAGCACTAGTGAGTGTGGTTCTCCTATGAGACATAGTGAGATAGAGATATGGACATCCCTATGGATGTGCCCCTAGTGGCTGAGCACTAGTGGGTGTATGATATTCCTTGATATTTTTTTCAAGAGTTGGAATTACCTGTAACCCTATTGATTATGTAAAGGGTACAGGTCGACCCCACCTTAATGTAAAAGATAATTAATGTAAAATATAATTAATATAAAAGATAATTAATATAGTAATTATTAATTATATTTTGAGTTATTCATGTCGGCCCTATTGTGCCCATAGACACATCATTTGATGTAACAAGTCGTATATAAATAAAGGTGAATCCTCATTGAGGAAACATGCTTATCATTGTGTGATCTCATGATTTCAGAAATTGTGGTCTGAAATTATGAGAATTACAATGCCCTCTTGTGTGCTAGGTTTGGTGATGGTGTGGGAGGTCTTTCTTTTGAGGAATATAGAAAAGGATTGGCTAGGTTTTCTTCCCTTGTTGAGAAGGTTTTCTCAGGATACTTCTTGTGTTCTTTTGCATGGTTATTCTTCTTGTGATATTGTTTTGTTGTAGTAGTTATGGTTCAAGTAATAGTTAAACATAAAATACAAAGAGGATACATGAGCCATAACTTATTGAAAACTAAACATGGAATCAGAGCAGGCTTGCAGAAGACCATTGCACACTAAAATTGAAGGTAAGGTCTATCAAAACTATGTTGTAGATGTGAAGAGAAGAAGGACAAACCCTTCTTGACAATTCTGTGGTAGATAAAGAGGGTCATATATATATTTTTTTAAATTTATGTGGTCAATTTAACCATTGAACAACTACCGAAGTTTATGCGAGAGGAGGTCAGAGCCTAGGAGAAGGGAAGAATGCTATAAAAAGGTAGCCGCAGGCTTAAGGATCATGGCCTAACCTAAACCACAACTAGAGTAAATAACTCAGCCTATTCTAAGGCCCCTCTAAAGCTTCCACGAAAATACCCTAATAAAAAAACACCTAAAGAAGAAGGGTCAGACCCCTTCTAAAGTGAAAACTGAGGTTGTCGTCCTGTGTATATTTTACCTTAGTCTGAGGGAAATAGAAGATTATTGTTTTCCTTTTGTTTGGGCAGACTGTGGAATGTTAAGAACTGTGTAAGCTTCCTGTAGTAGGCCGAGAACTGTGGGAAAATATTTGTGATGAGAGAGGAGGATTTAAAGGGACAAAAACACACCTTAACACTCAATCATTATTCATCATAAAATTCAGTCATAGTTCAACAAATTTTATCAACCATTAGGAAAAGTTTTAAGGCAGAGATAAGGGAAGTTTTAGGGCTTGTTATGAGGCTCAAGTTCTATTGGAAATATAATTGAGTGGGGGGGGGTGAATCAATTATATTATAAGATTAAATTTTTTTGTTCTTTTCTGAATCTTTCTAAATTATTATTTAATGTGTTACTGATAACTTAACATGCATAGTTAAACAAAATTTGATCCATCACACAAAATACATAGAGACACCGATTTCTCATGAGGAAATCCATAAAGGGAGAAACCCTCTTCTTCTTAGGATGTCACTCAAGCTCCAACTTTCATGTACATCACTGTCTTTGAGATCCAACTCAAATATGAGGCTACAACCTCTGATAGCAAGCTACAAATTGCAGAGAGCACCAATTCTCATATTTCTCTAGCACCAAATAGATGGAAGCACCAAATCCTAGATTTCTCTAGCACCCACTAGAAGCAAGCACCAACTCCCCAAATATCGTCTAGCACCAACTAGAATTTAGAGGACTGCAGTCCTCCCTAGCACCTCCCTACCATTGTGAAATATAAATCTTTGCTTGCTGGAATCTATTGCAATGATACAATATTAATCAATAGCTTACCAGTCTCATCACTATTCTATTACACTATTCTTCTTTGCCTGCATTAGTGTGTTCCATTTTGCATCACCTTGCGCTTTCTATTCTTATGTGTTTTATACTATGTTCCATTTCTATGCTCTGCACTTTCTCCTCCTGCGCAACAACCTTCTGTTCAACTTCTCTTATTCCTTTATACTCTGTGCTGCTTCTGCAAGATGTTTGTTGCACCTCTCATCTCCAATTCAGATTGAGCTCTCAGTCTCCTTTTACCTACATGCCTAGCTATCGGACCAGCATCCACTCTTCTTGTTCTGCATATGTTTCTCATGCCAAGTCCTCTACAAGATCATCCTCTACAACTCTTCGTATTCTCTGTGATTATATGCAGTCTGTTCATCATGAATGGCCGTTTATCTTGAGATTCATTGGCATCACTGGAAGTAGTAGTCTTAGACACTTTTCCATCTGTCAGTTGTCTCTATCATTAATCTTCATACCATTGGCAGTTACCTTGAGACTCTTCAGCTCCTCTTAGCAATTACCTTAGAGGCTCTTCAAATTCTCTGGCAGAAACAATTAGTTGTTTTTGGAAGTTGCCTAGAGAACCTCCATGCACTCATGCCTTTGGCGCATTTTCCTCTTCTGAGAAAACTACACAATGGGTGCTCACTTTTTTGGCTAAGCCCCTTCCTTTCATGTGACCAGTGGTTGTGACCTAGGGCCAAGCACTAGGGTGCTTCACGATTTCGCGTTTCGCGATCTTTTGCTGCAAGTTGCCTTGATTCTCCCAACTCACAATCTGCGAAGTGGAGCTTAGAAACATGCTACCTTCTCCCTTGTTTTTCACTGATGTGACCTTGAATATGACTAGGGGTCAATCCAAAGAGTGCTTTGCGATCTCGGTGACCTCTGATGTGGAGCCTAGTGATGTGCTAGATCCTCCCTTAACCCTTTGATGATGTGACCTCTAGCTCTGGCCTAAGGCTTAACCTCCTGGGTGATTCATGACATGCGACTTCGTGTATATCACAAACTTCATGAGATCAACGACCCATATCTCTCCTTCTAGCCAATGAATGAGATCAAATCATGACCTCGTGTGTTGGGTGTTTGAACGTGAGCCAACCCTGACTCTTCCAACTCCCGATTCCCAATTCTTCACTTTTCCAGATCGACGGTCCACAACCCTTTGTGATCCAATGGTCTAGCTCTTATTGGGACTTCACATTTCGTGAAGTTGGAGGACTACTCACCTCCTTTCTCCCGACTCCTGATTTTGTGCTTTGCCTAATTGACAATCCATAGACCTCTATGATCCAATGGTCCAGATCTTATCAGGACTTTGTGTTTCAAAAAGTTGGGAGGACTACTCACCTCCCTTCTCCTGAATCTCGATTTTACGAAACCTGCTCTAGATTAATGACCCACAATCCTCTGTGATCCAATGGCTATGATCAATATTGATAACTCAAACTTCGCTATGTCTATGGACTGCTCGACGTAGTTCTTCCGATTCACGATTCTGTGAATCTGCTTTATCGGCTGCCACGTGTCCTTCCCAGATGAGCGGCTAGGATTGCTGCGGCTCCCATATGCTCAGGTATTTGCCTCCTTCCTTCCCAATATTTGTGAGTGTCATATCAACAACTCACAACTCCCCATGATCTAACAGTCTAGATCAATTCGCGAACTCGGACATCACAAGTTCCTACAACTCTCACCTTTGAATTTTCTAGTTCACGAGTCAGTGAAATGATGATATTTCACCATGTGTCCTACCTTAATGGATAGCCAGGATTCCTTTGCATCTATGGGGTGTTGAATGAATTCTGGGCTTATCCTCCTTGTAAATCCACTGGATCTTATGGTTTCTAGTCCTTCATGCTCCGATCCGACATCTTCTCCTCTGCATGCTACTCTTGTCTGGACTCTGATCCGAAGGCCTAGATCATTCATAGTGCTCAATCCAATGATCACTGTTGATCCTCCTCCTAAGCTTTGGATTTCTCAAATATCTAAGTGTCAAAGGCCATGGCCTTTGATCCTTCTGCAAGCCTTGATGTATGGGATCTGGTCTGCGCGTCTCAGAATGATATCTCTCTTGAGCTTTGATCTCTTCATACTGTGCATGTAAACATTCCATCGTTGTTGTTGTTCTTGCTGCTATTATTTCCTGTAAACATGCCATCAATGTTGTTGTTATTTCCATCAATGACAAGCACACTTTTCCTATAAACATTCTAACAATCTCCCCCTTTGACATTTATGGCAACCCTGAAAGGATGCACTGTTCTACTTATACCTCCAACTTAGACTGCACGACCAAACCTTTTCTCCCCCTTTGACATCAATGTCAAAGAAAACATGCTCCCCTTGAGCAGTTGCAGTACTTTTCAGAGGTATCAAATATTCAATCAACACATACTCCCCTTGATAGGATGAACTATTTTAACTTGATAACAGGGTCACGCCTAACTTTTGGCGTAGATACTCAAATTGAGCTTGTGCAAGCGGTTTAGTGAAGATATCAACAATCTGATCTTTGAAAGGAATATAATGAAAAGAAACCATAGAGTTGGTTACTTGTTCCATCAAGAAGTGATATTTGATGGGTATATGCTTGGTCTTGGAGTGAAAAACAAGATTCTTTGACACACTAATTGCATTGGTATTATCACAATGGATTGGGATTGGTGCAGTATATTTTACCTCCAATTCTTGATCCGGATTTATGTAGGAACACAATGAAATACATAAATACACATAAACGCAGAGATGCAGCGGAAATAAGACTTCATTTCATTAATAACAAATGACTGGAAAATGTTTACAGACAAAATGTAAATAAACTAGCTAGGGCGCTGGTAGCTTATCTCTGAGAAGAGATGTGGCTGCTACTCGCATCCGTGAGAAGATGATTACAATGAGGCTCTGGAGGCATTTTTACAATAGATGAGAATGCCAAAAGTCATAGACATCCAAAAACCTAACCCTAGGAGATGAAGCGCCAAAAGTCATGTGGGCCCCGTTTGGGTAAGTTAGTACATCAACTTCCCGAGGTCGTAACTTTTGCATACGAACTCCGTTTTAGGCGTGTGATAGCTCGTTGGAAAGGTATCGTCGAGGAGATTCATTTTGGGGGCTCAATAATGCCTTAGAATATCATTGAGCACCTCGATCTCAAAAAACATTCATTTAGGCCCTCAAAATGGCCCCGGAAGTAAAACCTGCTAAAAATAGTAAATTGCCAAAATTGCCAGAAAACTAATTTGAGCCAGTCGGAAAAGGTGGGTGGCCACCAATATACACCTGGATCAATCCTC
>ML780837.1:99544-145602 GCA_009831015.1 Picea engelmannii
GATCGAGTCCCAACTCCTTATACCCTGATCTCGTTGGGGACATGCAAAGAAGGATCGAGAATGAGAAGACCGCTCTGATACCACTGATCCGGATTTATGTAGGAACACAATGAAATACATAAATACACATAAACGCAGAGATGAAGCGGAAATAAGACTTCATTTCATTAATAACAAATGACTGGAAAATGTTTACAGACAGAATGTAAATAAACTAGCTAGGGCGCTGGTAGCTTATCTCTGAGAAGAGATGTGGCTGCTACTCGCATCCGTGAGAAGATGATTACAATGAGGCTCTGGAGGCCTTTTTACAATAGATGAGAATGCCAAAAGTCATAGACATCCAAAAACCTAACCCTAGGAGATGAAGCGCCAAAAGTCATGTGGGCCCCGTTTGGGTAAGTTAGTANATCAACTTCCCGGGGTCGTAACTTTTGCATACGAACTCTGTTTTAGGCATGTGATAGCTCGTTGGAAAGGTATCGTCAAGGAGATTCATTTTGGGGGCTCAATCATGCCTTCGGCTATCATTGAGCACCTCTATCTCAAAAAACCTTCATTTAGGCCCTCAAAATGGCCCCGGAAGTAAAACCTGCTAAAAATAGTAAATTGCCAAAATTGCCAGAAAACTAATTTGAGCCAGTCGGAAAAGGTGGGTGGCCACCAATATCCACCTGGATCAATTCTGCAAGTGTTTGAATCATCCACAATACTTGGGTACAACAAGTGGAAACTGTAATGTATTCGGCTTCTGTAGTTGATAAGGAAATGGAACCTTGATTCTTTCTCAACCATGCTACAAGGGAATATCCTAAGAAGAATGCACCTCCACTCGTGCTTTTCCTTTCATCCACGCAGTTAGCCAAATCAACATCTGAATAGACTGATAGTTGAAAATTCAGGTTCTTAGGATACCATAGGCCATAGTTCATTGTTCCTTTCGAGTATCTAAATATTCTTTTGACAGGTAACAAATGACTCTGTTTAGGTGCAGCCTGGTATCCTCCTACCATTCCAACAATATGCATTATCTCTGGACGGGATGTTGTGATGTAAAATAGGATGCCTATCATAGACCTATAGGAACTCTGATCAACATCAGGTCAGTCATCATCCTTGCTTAACTTGCATCCAGTGACCATAGGTGTGCTCATAGGTGTAGAATCTTCCATTTGAAACCTTTTCAACATTTCTCTTAGATATTTCTCCTGAGAAAGAAATAATCCTTCATACCTCTAAGTAATTTTCAGACCAAGAAAAAATGACAGTTCCCCTATCATAGACATTTCAAATTTAGACTGCATGGCAGAGGTAAACAATTGTACCAATGAAGCATTATTGCTTCTAAAGATGATGTTGTCTAGATAGACCAATACAATGAGCAAATCATTACCCTCTGTTTTGATATATAGATTGTTGTCAATTGTTCCTGTCTTGAACCCTTTGTCTTGAAGATACTTATCCAGTCTATAATACCAGACACGAGGATCTTGTTTCAACCCATATAAGGCTTTCTTCAACTTGCATACAAAGTTAGGGTTATCTGACAGTTGGAAACCCTCAGTTTGTTCCATATAGACTTCTTCTTTTAGATATCCATTTATAAAATCTGACTTGACATCCATTTGATAGACTTTAAACTATTTATGACAAGCATATGCAAGAAAAATTCTAATAGCTTCTAATATTTCTACGGGCGCAAATGTTTCATCAAAGTCCAATCCTTCTATTTGAGCATATCCTTTGCAGACCAATCTAGCCTTATTTCTTACAATATATCCTTTCTCATTCATCTTATTTTTGTAGACCCATTTGGATCCTATTACATTTTTATTTGTTGGCCTACAAACGAATCTAGTCTAGTTCCTCATTCATTGATTTTAACCAATTTACATCTTCACTGGCTTCATTGAAGTTCTTGGGTTCCACCATGGATATGGAGGCTATATGTGATTTCTCGGTGTCTTTGATTATCCTCCTCCTAGTTTGTACACCTTTGTATTTCTCACCAATTATTTGACTTTTAGGATGATTCTGGAGGAAGGATTTGATGTTGATTGTTGTCCTGACTCTTCTTGTCTGGGTGTCTCTTCTTTACCTAATTCATCATATTCTTGTGACTCTGGGGTTTGATGTTCTTCACTTTCATTATTCTCATCATCTTTTTCATCTGGCTTAGTGCTTATTCTATGTTGATCTTTTACATGAGCTTCTTCATCAATTCGAACATCAATACAATCTACTAGTTTATGCATTCTTATGTTAAAGCATCTATATCCTTTACTGTTCATTGCATATCCTAAGAAGATACCTTCATCAGCTCTACTATCAAATTTTCCCAGATGATCATCATTATTTTTGATGTAGCATTTACTTCCAAATACTTTGAAGTGCTTAATGGATGCAGGTCGACCAAACCACAGCTCATGTGGAGTTTTATCATTGTTCGGCCTTAGATGTGCTTTGTTCATAATATGAACAACTGTGTGAACAACCTCCACCCATAATGTTTATGAAATGTCCCTTTCATTCATAATAGCCCTTGCCATCTGCTGACCTGATCTATTTTAGCATTCTACAACTCCATTTTGTTGAGGAGTACCTGAAATAGTATATTCTCCTTTAATTCCATGTCTACCACATAATTATTTGAAATCTCTTGACATAAATTCTCCTCCTCTGTCTGAACGAATTGCCTTTAAGTTTATTCCTATTTGATTCTTGGCTAATGCATTAAACGTTTTGAACTTCTCAAACACATCAAATTTTTCTCTCAGAAAGGTAACCCACATACGTTTTGAGAAGTCATCAATGACCATCATAAACTAACGTTCTCCTCCAGTTCCTTCTTTTCACGATGGTCCACACATATCCATATGAACAAGTTCAAGCGGTTTCTCTGAATATGTGAAACTCTTTGATTTGAATTGAGCACAAGTCAACTTCCCCATTTGGCAGGACTCGCATACAGAGTTATTAGTCTTAGATATTTTTGGAAGGTCTTTCACAACACCTTCATTATTCAGTTTGACAACATGATCAAAATTCAGGTGTCCAAGCCTTCTGTGCCATAACCAAATTTCATCAATTTTTCTTAAATGACATTTCTCCTTATCTTCCTTCAGAACATATACATTGTTTTTTATTCTAACCCCTTTTGAAAGAATCTCTCCTGTGTTTACTGTCTTTATTTTACAATTCTTGGCAGTGAAAGTGATTTCACATCCTTTGTCACATATCTAACTGACACTAAAAAGATTATATTTTAAACCATCAACAAATAATACATCTTGAGCTTTGCTTCTTCCTTTACTTAAGCTTACTAGACCTTTACCTTTGATCTTTCCTGGAGTGTCATTTCCAAAGGTCACACTTCTTGATTTATTTTCCTTGAGTGATAGGAACTTACTTTTGTCACCTTTCATATGATTGGAGCATCCGTTGTCAATATACCAAGAGTCTTTTTGTCTTTGAGCTGACAACACCAATCCACACTTGTTAGTTTCATTCTTCTTCCAAACCTTGACGTTTTCAGCTCTATGATTTGAATCTGGCTTATAGTTATTCAAGAGACAGTCTATAGATTTATGTCCATAATTATGACAGATGTAACATTCTGGTTCATTGAGCAAAGGATCATAACGATTGTTATGCGTAGTCTGCATCTTTTACCAACCATCATATGATTTGAAGTATGTGGTTGTTTGTAACTTGGTTGTCTCATTATTTGTTGAGACATGTATTTATTCCTTGGCTGTCTTGATTGCTCATGTCTAAATCTTAGAGAACAATTTACAACTTTGTGGCTAAAGTTAGAGTAGTAAAAACAATATCCATAGAAAAAATCTTTGTATTTGGAAAATGCTTGTCTTCTTTGAGCAGGTTGATTTCTTCCATGCTAATGATTTTCTTGAGAAGAGAGTGTATTATTTCTTTGTTCTTTAGATTTAGTTATGGTAGTTTTTACTTCACTCATCCTTGGTGGATGATTCTCTTCCTTTGTTTTTGCAGGTTTGTTGTTGTCAATAGTTGTAGATTTGACGAACTTGATGGATTCTTTGTTGCTTGGCTGACCACTACTTGATACCTCTTCATAACCCAAACCAGTTTTCAATTTTGAATTCTTTTGTTGATTCAGAATGGAGGCTAATCCTTCTGAGGATTTAATACTTGTCATATTCTGATGATATAAGGCCTGTAATTTCTCTAGATATTTTATGATAGTCACTACTTCAGCTTCCAATTTTTCACCTTTTGTTTCGACTTCCTTCAATTGTTGTTTGAGGATGTCTTCAATATTCTTAGCTTCTTCTAACTTAACCTTCAACATATTAATTTATTTAGATGGTTCCTTGCATGTTTTCTCATACCTGAGCAGTAGTTGTTTTTGTTTTCTTTTCCTTTCTCTGAGTCTCTCAATCTCTTCCATGGCATTGACAAGTTCTCCTTCAAGATATACTTCTGATTCATAGTCAGCGAACTCACTTCCTATATTTTCACTGTTTAGATATTCTAACACTATTAGCATGATATCATATATTTTATCTTCAATAGAAGAGTCACTGCTTTCATCATCTGAGGGATCATCATCATTGTTTACACAAATGATTTTCTTCTTAAAATTATTCTCTTTATAGACCTTTTTGTGTTTGTTCTTCTCTTCATTGTCACATGTCTGATCCTTTCTTTTGTGAGGACACTTAGATTCAAAATGACCTATCTTACCACAGTTGAAACATTTGAAAGGCAGTTTACCTTTGTATTTTCCCGATCCTTTCTTCAGTCTTCTCACAAAATTTGCTTCAATCTCATCTATATTGGAGTCTGTGTTTTTCTCTACTTTAAAATATGCCTCTCTTGTAGTGGATTTACCTTTGGTGATTCTCATTTCATAAGCAATTAGGGTTCCAAGAATTTGTTCTAGTGTCAACGTTTTGAGATGAGCTATTTTCTCTATAGCAGATATCTTTGAGTTAAATCTATCAGGAAGATATCTTAATATTTTCTAGATTAGAAAAGAATCAGCTATCGTTTCACCTAGCCCTTTCATAGTGTTGACAAGTTCTTCTATACGTAAAAATTACTTACTGATAGTTTCATCTTCATCCATATTTAATTGCTCAAACTTCAGTCTGTGAGTCTAAAGTTTTGCGTCTTTCACTTTTTCATCACCTTCATAACTACTTATCAACTTGTTCCACATAACTTTTGATGAATCATAGTGCATGACTTTGACAAATTCTTCTTCTGCAAGTCCACTCATAATAACATTCATAGATTTAGCATTGAAGCTGAATTCTAGCTTGTCATCCTTATTAGCTAGTAAAACTGGCTTTACATAACCAGTCTCTACCACATCACAAACATATGCACCTAAAGCCATTATGTAGGTTCTCATCCTAACTTTCTAGAAGGAAAATTTTCTTCCATTGAACAAGGGGGCCTGATTGGTTGAATTTCCTTCATGACTTGTTATGTTTAAGCTTACTGATCTACCTTTAAATAAAAGAAACCTGCTCTGATACCAATTGTTGGAAATATAACTGAGAGGGGGGGGGGTGAATTAGTTATATTATAAGCTTAAAATTTTTTGTTCTTTTCTGAATCTTTCTAAATTATTACTTAATGTGTTACATATAACTTAACATGCATACATAAACAATATTTGATCAATCACACAGAATACACAGAGACACAGATTTCTCATGAGGAAACCTATAAAGGGATAAAACCTCTTCTTCTTAGGATGTCAATGAAGCTCCAACTTTCATGTACATCAAATTCTTTGAGCTCCAACTGAAATATGAGGCTACAAACTTTGATAGCAAGCTACAAATTGCAGAGAGAACCAACTCTTAGATTTATCTAGCACCAACTAGATGGAAGCACCAAATCCCAAATTTCTTTAGCACCCACTAGAAGGAAGCACCAACTCCCCGAATATATTCTAGCACCAACTAGAATTTAGAGGAATGAAATCCTCCCTAACACCTCCCTACCACTCTGAAATATAAATCTTTGCTTGCTGGAATCTATTGTAGTGATACAATGTTAATCAATAAATTACCAGTCTCATTGTTGTTCTGTTACACTGCTCTACTTTGCCTACATCAGTGTCTTCTTGCTTGCATCACCTTGCACTTTATATTCTTCTGCATTTTATACTTTGTTTTGTTTCTATGCTCTGCACTTTCTCCTCCTGTGCAACAACCTTCTGTTCAACTTCTCTTCTGCCTTTATACTCTGTGCTTCTTCTGCATGTTGTTTGCTGCGCCTCTCATCTCCACTTCAGATTGAGATCTTAGTATCCTTCTACCCACATGCCTATCTATCAGACTAGCATCCACTCTCCTCTATTATGCATATCTTTCTCATGCCAAGTCCTCTGCCAAATCATTATCTGCAACTCTTCGTATTCTCTATGATTATATGCAGTCTGTTCATCATGAATGGTCGTTTATCCTAAGATTCTTTGGTGTCACTGGCAGTAGAAGTCTTCGACAATTTTCCATTTTTCAATTGTCTCTATGATTAATCTTCATACCAATGGAAGTTACCTTGAGACTCTTCAACTCTTGTTGGTGATTACTCTGGAGCCTCTTCGAATTATCTGACAGAAACAATTAGTTGTTTCTAGCAGTTACCCAGAGAACCTTCGTGCGCTCATGCCTTTGGCGCCTTTTCCTTTTCTGAGAAAACTACATAGTGGGCTCGCTTTTATGGTTAATCCCCTTCCTTTCACTTCACCAGTGGCTATGAATTGGGGCCAAGCACTAGAGTGCTTCACGATTTCACGTTTCGTGATCTTCTACTGCAAGTTTCCTTGATTCTCTCAACTCGCGATCTGCAAACTGGAGCTTAGAAACATGCTAGCTTATCCCTTGTTTTCCGCTGATGCGACCTTGGCTATGACTAGGGGTCAAGACAAATATTGTTTCATGATCTCGGTGATATCCGATGTGGAGCTGAGCGATGTGCTAGCTCCTCCCTTAACCCTTCGATGAAGTGACCTCTAGCTTTGACCCAATTCTTAACCTCCTGGGTTCTTTGTGACACACGACTTTGTGCGTATTGCGAACTTCGTGAGATCAGCGACCCAGATCTCTCCTTCCAGCCAATGACCGAGATCAAATCATGACCTCTTGTGTGGGGTGTTTGAACGTGAGCCAACCCTGATTCTTCCAACTCCTAATTCTCGATTTTGCACTTTTCCAGATCGACGAACCACAACCCTCTGTGATCCAACGGTCCAGATCTTATCGGAACTTCGCATTTTGAAAAGTTGGAGGACTACTCACCTCCCTTCTCTTGACTCCCGATACTCCACTTTTCAATATCTATGACCCACATCCCTCTATGATCCAATGGTCCAAATCCTATCGGGACTTCATGTTTCGCAAAGTTGGAGGACTACTCACCTCCCTTCTCCTGACTCCCAATTTTCCAAAACCTTCTCTAGATCAACAACCCACAATCCTCTGTGATTCGACGGTTGTGATAAATATCTTGAAATCAAACTTTGCGATGTCTGTGGACTGCTCAACGTAGTTCTTCTGATTTGCGATTCTGTGAATCTTATTTATGGGCTGCCACATGTCCTTCCTAGATGATTGGCTAGGATTGTTGCGGCTCCTAGCTCCTCGGGTATTTTCCTCCTGCCTTCCCGATATTTATGAGCATTAGGTCAATGATTTACAACTCCCCATTATCTAACAGTCTAGATCAACTCACAAACTCAAACATCGCAAGTTCCTACAACTCTCACCTTTGAATTTTCCAGTTCTCGAGTCAATGAAATGTTGATATCTCGCCACATGTCCCGCTGTAATGGACGACCAAGATTTCTTCACAGATTTGGAGTGTTGAATGAATTATGGGCTTATCCCCTTGCAAATCCACTAGATCTAATTGTTGCTAGTCCTTCATGCTCCGATCCAACATCTCCTCCTATGCGCGCTTCTCCTGTCTGGACTCTGATCCGACGACCCATATCATTCCCAAAGCCCGATCCAACGGTCACTGTTGCTCCTCCACCTAAGATTTGGCTTTCTCAAACCTCTAAGTGTCAAAGGCCATGACCTTTGATCCTTCTGCGAGCCTTGATGTATGGTATTTGGTCTACGTGTCTCATAATGCTATCTCTCCTGAGATTTGATCTCTGCATACTGGGCCTGTAAACATTCCATCATTGTTGTTGTTCTTGTTGCTGTTATTTCCTGTAAACATGCCATCCATGCTTCTGTTCTTGACATCAATGACAAGAACACTCTACCTGTAAACATGCCAACAAGTTCAACAAATCTAAAAATATCATGAAGGGAAAATTTGAAACAGTTATAAGGGTGAATTGAAGGGAATTATAAGGACTAACGATGACTACATTCAATGTGCCTAGGATTTAATCATGGAGAGTCTCAAAATGAAAAGTCTAGAAACATGTATAACTTATGGTGCCAAAAACAAGCTCAGACCAATCACTAAATCAGGCGATGATGAGTCTGATATGGCTGAAAATATTCTAGACATTTCAGAGATATGTCAGTCATATTTTAGACTTCCTAATATTGGCACATATGTCACATTTGCATCAGAAAAATTGGTTGATCTTCTTTTCTAAGGATTCAATTTGCAACCTATGATAGTAACTACAGTTTCCAAAATAAAGAAACATTGGGAAAACATCACTGGCGCTGAAAATGTTTTGAGTAGCAACAAGAGTTACAAAGGATAGTGACAACAATGTGTTTGGAATTTTGTTGAATGTCAACAGTGGACATGATCTTGATAAATATAAAACAATCATAGCAAGTTGGATCACCAACAGAAGGAAATAATTGCTAATATGTGATACTCTCATATTAGTTACAACAATAAATATTGATGCAGACTTCGTCAGAGACTTGTATGGTACATATGGCTACAAGGAAAACAAGAAAATAATGTCATTGCTCATCATGATATTGACAAAAAAACAAAACCTCCATTGGTGTACACTCTCAGGTATGCACTTGTATATATATACGTATATTATTTTCATCATTGTCATAAGGGTACTTGCAGGAGGAAGGAACCCTTGGTGCAATCATGGACCCAGAGAAGTCTCATTCAGAAGCACATTGAAAGTGAAGACTCCAGGTTTGATTGTTTTAAATTATCATTCCTATAACCTACATTTCTAAGTTTGATACATTACAAGTAGGTGTTGTAGTTGTGACAACAATATTTAAAATGTTTTGATTCTAGATATGTACTCATGAATCTCCACTGGGAGATATTCTTTTATTGTTTCCTTTCGTTTGTTTTCTTGTTCCAAGAAGGTTAACAACAAAGGAAAATGCTTATCGTTCAAGACCTCAGAGGGAGTCACTTGACTCAGAAGGAGTCAAACTAATTAAGAAAGAGAGACATTATATTCTTCCTCTTTAGTAGTCCAGAGGGAGATAGCCATTGATACAGAGTTCAGAGGGAGTTACATGACTCAGAAGGAGTAAAACTAATTGATAAAGAGAGGCATTATCTTCTTCCTCTTCAACAGTCTAGATGGAGATAGCCATTTATCCATTTGTTCCAGTTGATATTGCCATAGAATTTGCAGTAGGCCATAAAATGCATGTCTGGGCTTAACAAACTCTGCAAGAGGCAGAAATACATGCAACTAATGAAAGTATCAAGAAATACAAAACAAGAATTGTAGTTGGAGGATACTCACAAGCAGAGGGAGTGAACTATGATGCGACATATTGATCTAGTAGCCCGATACACTCCCATTTGTACTACCATCCATGAGTTAGAAACTACATCAGATGGATGGATTATTGATGAGTTTGGGATTTCAACAAGAGTATTGTTGATCCAAAACTATACTATTACATTGTTGGTGATGAGAGCCTCATTTTGATGACTTATTTAGGAAGCCATGTTGTTGGATACAAGAAAGCCTCAACTTTTGATTTTGAGATGAAGGATCTGGGTATGATGCACTACTTCTTGGGACAAAAAGTATAACAAAGGAATGATGAGATTTTCCTGAGTCAAGGAAAATATACAGTGGAGATATTAAAGTAGTTCAGTATGACAGAATGAAAATCCATGTCTACACTGATGGTGATGGATTTGACGAAAAATAAATGATGATGATTCAAAGAAGATTGATCAACATGTGTACCAACAACTGATTGGATCATTGATATATATGGTTAACACCAGGCCTGATATATTCTATGCAATGAATGTTCTTAGTCAATCCATGAGTCAGCTGAGATAGACTCACTAGATAATAGTAAAACATGTATTGATATATATATACGAGGCATTGTTGGATATGGCATGAGATATGCCTCTAGTGTGAACTTGAGTTTGCAAGGATATGCCAATACATATTGAGCAGAGAGTACAGTGGACCAGAAGAGCACATCCATTTATTTTTTTACCGTGAAGTTTTCCATGGTTTCCTGGTACAGTAGGAAACAAAAATTCATGGCCTTAAGGACCATAGAAGAAGAGTATATGGTATTGAGTGTGCGAAGCAATCTGGATTCACAAGATTCTGACAAATTTACTTGATCATGAGATGGATTCTATGATGATAACCAGAGATGTGTGTAAATATCTTTGAGAACCCAGTGTTTCATGATAGATTGAAACACGTTGAGATAAAATATCATTATATCAAATACATGGTGCAGAGGAAAGAAATACATGTGTAGTACCTTCCTACACATGAGAAGATTGCAGATATCTTCACCAAACTGCTTGCCAATACGAAGTTCAAGTACTTCCATGAGAAACCGAACTGGCAAAGAATACCTCTCTAGTTTAGAAGGAGTGTTGATGACTACATCCAAGACGAAGTTCAAATACTTCTCTGTGAGACTTTTCCTGATGGAGAATGCATCCCTAGCTAAGAGGGAGTGTTGATGATTACAACTGCGTGAGACATCCTCCAGGACATAGACCTGAGAGAGAGCCCCTAAGATGGGGTGTGTGGTTCCTATCTAAGACAAAAATGGAATGTAGTGATGACCTCCTCCTTACAGAGAGTTGATAAGAACTCCAGATGATTCTCCTATGTAACGCAGTGAGAAAGGAGATATGATGAGCTGGACATTCTTGTGGTTGAGCACAAGGTGAACGTGTAAATTCCCATGAGCTGGGTGTTGAGGAAAAGATATAAATGATATGACTCAAGCATTTTCAGATCTTACTTGGCTAAAACAATATAGACGAGAATGTCACCCTATGTTTATAGACATCAAAAGATGTTTCCTAATCCACAGGTATTGATTACAAGGGCTTAGGCTAATTTTCTTATAAATTAAAGTTTGTTGAAAAATTCAATGTTTATGTAATTTTCTAAATATAACAGATGCATAAATAAATGTAGAGACAGAAGTAAAAATACCAAGTCAATAATCAACATAGATGAGACATAAAGAAATCACTTATTCCATTCCAATTTATCAAAAGAATCATTCTCTTTACAAAATTCCCTGAGGAAGTTTGGACCAAAGTCAAACTTAGATGTCCTCGATGAAAACCATACAAAAGGACTTCTGATAGAAAGTAAAAAACTGAACTTTTAAAGCTGGATCAGCTTGCCACAGATTGATTCCCACTTGACTCTGCACAATAGCCTTTGTCAATCATGAAATTTAATTAACAAACAAACAAGTCTACACAGACTATCAAAGATAGATCAACACCTCTGAAAAACAAGTGTCTAAATTATGCAATTCAACCTTGAATCTTGTTGTCTACAATAGGACCCTGCTATCATAAAAAAGAATTAGGCTTTCAATGAATTAAAGAATGAATGAAAATTAAATTATCTCAATAAAACTCAAGAGAAGACCTTAGTATTCTTTCTCCTTCTATTATTCTTCTATTCTTCTCTTGTTCCTCCTCTTTTTTCCTTTAAGCAATAAAAATTAGTTGAAGTAGTTAAACTACCTCTTTAGTTAAGTTAACTAAAACTCAACCAACTTTTTAGTTAAGGGGGAAAATTAATAAAATAATAATAAGGGTTTTTAATAATAATAACTAGTAGGTGGGACCCCTTGTGACTCCCTTTAGTTTCTTTAACAAGCATAAACACAACTAGTTAATCAATCAATCACATCCCTCCTAGTGGCTCCCATCATTACTCTCATAATTTGACAATTTATATCAATGATAATTGAAACTATATCCAAATATATAATATCCACATATCCAAAAAAATAGTGTGCTGTCCAAAAATTTCAAAAGTCAACTATTCTCAACAATCAATAAATAAAAACACTTAAAAACCATATTTTCCACTCTAGGAGGAAATTTTCCCCTTGTTGTTGTTGTCTCCCTTTGATTTCTCTGAATTTGCCTTAGGCTATGTGGAGCCTTTAGTCCTAATCTCACTGATAACATGAGAGGAATCATCTCTCAAATGCATGCGAGATGAAACATATTTGGCAGAGTTATTTGATGGAGATGAGGGGGCAACAATGAATTTCCTTTATCAGGTGCATGGTGGGTTTTGGTTTTTAACCTCTTGCTTGTGTGGGAAGACTATATTGGTGAGTGTGCATGGGAAGCTTGGAAAATTTGGTTAGCGGGTGGAGGGGGAGTAGGTAGAGACAAATTGGGCTAGCCACGATGTTGAGAGACTGTCGGGTGGACAATCTCTTGCCATCTGTCGTTTTCAGGGACTTCCAGTTGTAATGAGACATGAGGGGGAAATGGGATACCAGGGACATTTCGAGCTTGGAAAGGAGGCCTTTCTGTCCTAGGTTGGACCACTCCTTGTCCAATCTAGTTAAAAAATCCAGCTTGAAATAGTTGGCTCAACTCTTGCGAGTATGCATCAAAATGTATAGAAAACCTTGGCCTTCTAGGGCCCCTGTTCCAATTTCCTCTTCCTCTGTTACCCTGGCCATGGCTACCTCTACTGAAAAAGATCATTCATGTATGCATTAATTATTAGCAAATAGTTTCTTCAACAAACCATACATGACATCTCTTTAAATATGAAACAAAGTTTGGCTCAGCAACACATCAGACTCATGCAATCCAATCCATAAAAATCGTTTAAAACTTGTCAATGAGCATAGGGTGAATAAGGGTTCTGGGATATATGAGGGATTGTATTGAGAGAAAAGTGGTAAAATGAAGGGGGATAGATCATGATTACTGATCAACAAATCATCAAACAATCAACTGTATCGTAACAACAAAAAAAATCAACTGTAACTCATCCTTGTGTCATCCTTCAACTTCTATAATATAGAGTTTTCATTTAACTATAATTTATTTTTAAGAACATGGAGTGAATAATGAATCTCGGAAGGTGAGGGGACTTGTAATGTGCGAAAAAGTGAGAGAATGGCAAGGAAATAATGAATATTTTTCATAAAAAAAATCAAGTAATCAATAAACACAACTCTGTACTCAATACAAAACATACCAACGCCAATTCAATAATCATTGTGTATCAAAAACTGTTCATCGTTCCACATTCAAAATTTTTAAAATTTCCCAATTTACACATTCTGCAATCATACTCATAATCGAAACTAATTTCAACAGTCATGTTAAGAGAATGCTTGGTCTCTAATTCATTTCCTTTCCTTTAAAGAATCGAAAGAAAACACACAACAATATTGTTCCACCACTATCCATAGTACATTGTTATAAAAATATCATACACTGTCCATAAATTCACAATCAACCAATTTAAAACATATGCCCAGGTCCTTTTCCAAATTGAACATACTTCTAAAACTTGAAAAATTTCATACACTCTTCATCATATCAACCAATAAAACTTGGAAATGAAACCATAATATAAAACTCGATCTCCATCACTGTTGATGCAATTATTTACAACATGCATGATGCCTCCATAATAGATACACAGTGAACATAACGAAATAACACATTCATCAATTTCATAATTCGCTATGATCCCGATCGGGACTACCGAAACAGACAATAGTCACCAACTTGTAATTAACACCATGTTGTAAGAACATAACGATCCAAAGCATAACGAAAAAGAGGCATCCCTTTGACTGCATATTTACACACCCCCGATCACAAATTTTCAACTAGTTTAATCAAACAAATGTGAGATAGGTACTCGATGCAACTGTCATAACTACTCAACCAATATATGACAATCATCAAATCTGCCTAACAAGATTAAGAACAATTGGGTATTCTTAAAATCGAGCTCTGTCACAACAAATATAAGGAGGTAATCAAGAGTTCGCTCGGTCATCATAGAGAACTCGAGGTTCCCAAAACACATCAACCATAGGCAAAGACCCTTCGATACAAGCATAGTAGAAACCACATGGTTCCTCATAACTCCCGGTCTGGGCAATGGCGTGACAGTTAGCCATAGAGGAAAAAACGATGGGTAGGGTAGACAACCGATGCACATAGTGCGTTTTGTGTTTGCAGAGGAGAAGCGAATGTCCCCTGGATAGTGATAGTTACCCAGAACACACAGAGGTATAACCTCTGTCAATTTCTTAAGAGCCAAATCATTTGATAACAATGCCAGTGGGAATTCCGAACTCGAGGCATAACTTATATCACCCAACAACCATAAAGCATATATCTTGGCATAATTGCCACCCTAATATTGACTTTTGAGATACGTTACTCCCAATACCATGAAAATAAGCCCGCGAACATGACTTCAAAAAATACACAACGAACAAATGGTAGTCCGAATAATACTGAGCAGGGTTACCCTCATAACTGTGAGGAAGTAACCAGGAAGGATACATAGGGAAAAACCCTTTGCCAAAAACACAGAGCGATAATACCCATATCCATTCAAAAACCCCAGAGACCCATCATGATTCTCACCAACAGAAAAACTAGTGAATGCACAAATCAACCAAACCAATTCTTTTACTTGCAAATCAAGCAACCACACAGTCATTCCAGATAGAAAAACCAAGAATATACATAGTTGCAATTCTCAGGAAAAAAAAAACCCAAGCATTTCTCAGCCATTGTTCATTCATACAAAGAGCGATAATTCAGGGATGGGTGAAAAATAACCATACCTGTAACCGATATCTTAAAAGGGCGAGTTGGTCGAGCGTTTTCTTCCCAATCTTGAATTTTGGATCTCAACCACCAGCAGATTGAATTGAAACAATAACCATACTAGGGTGATGACCTGATGGGGGGAGTATGGAGTGATGTGCATTTACTTCACGTCGCTTCCATCTTCTCATCTATTCAATTCCGAAGTACACGACAACCAACACTCACTAATGCATTAAAACCATGTAATCAATTTCCAAACTATCGAAACCTGTGACCATTTTCCTTGCCAAATGTGCCACCCAAACATTCACGTTAATCCTTGTAGAGTTTTCATACCATACCAAATTCCTTTCCATATCATATGCGCCCTCAATAACTCAAATGAAAATTGCATATCCACTAACCAACCATTTAATAGTTAGGACTAACACTAATATGTTCACATTTTTTATTGCACATAACTTCTAACATAACATAAACATAGGCCCTTTCTTTTAGGATTTTTTTCATAAATTTCTTCCTTTTTCTTTTGTTTATGTCGTTACTAAAATACTTCTTGTGCATTTGTGGCCAGGTAATAAATCATGGTGACATGATCAAAAATAGAAACTGTAAATATATGCCAATCATAACATAAAAATAAAGTTTTGAATAACATAACATCCCATAAAATGCATCATCCACCTGTCAATATGTCAAAATGAAACCAAGACTGCATCGTAAACCATATAATACCCTGTAAGAAGCATCAAAATAATGACATAAAATGTTTAATATGACTATCTCCGAGCCTCTAGTCTACAAGGGGGTCCCACCTACTAGTATCATATATTATTATCATAGTTTAAATAATAGGCTTTAGCAATACTTTGCGGGCGAGATTCCTTCTTACGATTTTAATCATCAACACTGCATACATCATTATGAGATAGATATGGAGATGATTTTTTTTACTAAGGATGGTTTTCATTGATGTCAACCTTTGAAGAAAGTCCGGTAGCAAATTCCGGTAGCACAATGGTTTGGGTAATGGACCCAAGGTTATTTCATGTATAATGGTATGATTTTTAATATATTTGAAGGTAATACTATTATATATGGATATTACATGGCATTACATTTCCGGTGGTATGTGGAACGTCACATAACTCCTCACGGTTAGAGAGTTATGGCCATGAGAAGTTGGAGAACCCAGGTTTGGGTAATGGACCCAAGTTTGTTTGATGGATAATGGTATGGGTTTTGATATATTTGTAGGTAATACTATTCTATATAGATATTACATGTCATGCCATTTCGGGTGGTATGTTTAACGTCACATAACTCCTCATGGTTTGATATTTATGGCCTTATGAAGTTGGAGGACCCTCATATGTCATCTAGAAGCCCCAAAAGGTCAAAGTAGTCAAAGTGGTTTAAGAGATTTTAGAAGGTAAATAATACAGTGAAGTGATGAATGTACTATAATTCAAAGTGAATACAAAATAAATTATTTAAATAATAAATTTAATGGAGAAATGAGAAGTGGGTTAACCCTAAAATAAGGAAAGTGGGCCAAGTGACCTAGAAGATGTTTCTAAGGAAGCTACTTGGAGAGTATAAATAAGAGGCAAGGCTCTCTCATTTTATATCACACTTGAGAATATTGAATATCTATAGGTGACTAAGGTAACCAAAGGATATCTAAGCTGAATTTCAGAAGGTGAAGAAAAGAAGGCCGAAATTCAAGGGAGGATAAATTATATTGAAGATGTTTTCTATGGTATGTTATTTACAGGTCATCTCACGATTTTCGCAATAACGTTTTTTCTAGAATGATTCAGACCATTAAATTGATAGTCCACTGAGGAAACATATCCAAGTATCTGTGGTAAATATTTCATCTTGTGGGTCGTTGTATTTTTGGAGTTACACTCCATGGAAAATAGGGTCTGTGGCTAGTCCTCAAACTAGTCTAAAACAAGTGTTTTGGGTAAACACGTCATAACTTATTCATAACAGATCCAAATTTATTTAGAAAAAATGTGTTAGTTAGAGTACAGTCTTTAGTATTTTGTGTAACATTTTCATATCCATGCAACAAATATTCCGTGTGGGGCACGCTCTACAAGGTCTCTCTCTAGAATAAGCTAGAATTTAACAAGGTATGCCATTTTCGCCATAACTCCTTTTTTTAGAGGTTCCAAGTAGTGACACTTGGAGGAATTGCATAAACAAAACTGAAGAACATTGTGTACTATTTTAATATCTTTATTCATTACAGGTACATAATTATGATTATTTCAAGTTAGGGTTGTTGACTAATCCCAAACTAGTCATGCGAGACTAAAGAAAAGTTTGATGAAAATGCTAATCTCTAATTGTGAAAGTTAAGGAAGGTTTGCATGTATGTTATCATATACACTAGGTCTATTACAGATTTACAAATCATATTTGGATGATGAAATTGATGAGGTATTTTGGTTAAGGTACATGTTGGGTACATGGTTGAGACAATTAGTTGATGAGTTGGCACATACATGAGGTGTATAGTTGATGTTGTTGGTACATATTGATGATTCATAGTTGATGAGTAGTTGAAACATGATTGGTAGATACTTGGTACATGGTTCAATGCACTTGTTTATGGTACATGTTGATTATAGGTTGTTTGGTACAGGTTGGTGCATGGTCGATGCACTTGTGTATGGTACAGGTTTATTACAGGTTGAGGTAGAGGTTGATGCATGGTTGATGCATGGTTTAGGTTTATTTGTATAGGTTTACAACAATATATCTCACAGTGATAGTGTGACAGTGGTTCCATCATTCTACTTCTACTTCAGGGCATTTTGACGGGGCAAGGACAGGTGGTTGTAACCACCTTTCGATTGTATCCAGAGAACATAGGGGGTTGTAGCCTCCTTCAGGTTGTAGCCAAAGAATAGGGGATTTCGAACTTCCCTCAGGTTGTAGCCTAAGAAGAAAGGGTATTTGAGCCTCCTTCCAATTTTAGCTAGAAAACAAAGAAAGTTGGTGCTTCCAATGAATGTAATTCTTCAAGAAATGTAAGAAAAAGAATTACGTGGCTTTCTCCCGCTTTGGGTTTCCACGTAAAACACTGGTGTACTGTGTATGCGTATGATTGTTCATTTGTTCATTTCTTATTTACTCTGAATTTATTGGATGATAATGCTACATTGATATAACACTTGAATTATATGGTTAAAAAAGATTATATTTCTCTATTATTGATTCACCCCCCTCTCAATAATCCAACAATTGGTATAAGAGAAGGTTCCTTCAAAAATCAGTTTGACCACTGAAAGGTAGATCATGGAGAGAAACAACTTGTATAAAAATGGAATAACACAGTTCAATGGACAAAAATATGCATTTTGGAGCATAAGGATGAAAACATATATACAGGCATAGGGATTTCAAATTTGACAATCAATTGTAGATGGATACACAACACCAGCAATTCCTCCAACAAATGACAAAGCAGTGAAACTCAGTCAGAATAATTCCAAAGCCAAAAATGCATTTCTGAATGGTCTTAGTGAAATGATATTCACCAAATTTGCACATTGTAAATCTGCTAAAGAGATTTGGGACAAACTTCAAAATATTTATGAAGGTGATTCAAAAGTCAAAGCAACAAAGCTTCAAACTTACAGAGGTCAGTTCGAACAACTTAAGATGAAGGAAGATGAGAATATTTCAACTTACTTTTTACGAGTTGATGAAACAATAAATGTAATGATAGGATTAGGAGAAGAAATCAAAGAATCTGTAATTATTCAAATAAGATCTCTTCCTATGAGATTTGACCCTAAGATATCAACACTAAAAGAAAGATCAGATCTAAACTCAATAAGCATGGACAAATTACATGGAATATTCACAGCATATGAAATGAGAACTGAACAGGAAAATCTAGATATAAAAGAAGTAGCCTTCAAAGCATCCAAAAAGTCAAAGAAAAAGGGGATGCAAATAGAAGAACACAGTAACAAAAATGACGTCTCGGAAGATGATGAAGAAGTGGCCAACTTTGTCAAAAGACTTAAAAAGGGAACTAGCGGTAGGTATAGAGGTAAACATCCTTTAATTTGTTTTAATTATGATGGTATTGGTCATTTTTCTAATAAATTTCCTTATAAGAAAAAAAGAAATGATGAAGGTTACTCGAAAGACAAACAAACATATAAAGGAAAAAGAACCACAAAAAAAAGTTTTCAAGAAAATATTATGCACCAAAGAAGACATCTCATCATCAGAGGGAGATGAAGTCAGTGAAAATGAAACAAAAAGAGTTCTATTCATGGATGTAGAAGACTCTGATAAAGAAGATTCCAAAGAAGAATATGAAGAAGCCGAATAAGAATATGAAGAAGTCGAAGAAGAAATTGAAGAGGCAAAAGTTGACTATCGAGAGGAATTAATGTGTGCCATAGAAGTTATCAGAAGACAAAAGAAGAAAAACAAGAAACTACAAGCAAAACTAGACAATAAAGAAGACACTCAATAATTAGAACAAATGATCACAAATTTGAAGGTTCAAATAGAAGAAGATAAAAGAATTGAAGAAGCACTCAAAGAACAACTAGAAAAAAAAGACAAGATCATTGGAAATTTGGAAGCAAAGATTGTCACATTAGGAAAGGATATTCAAAATAAAAATATGAAGAACAAATCAAAAGTTTTGGATGACATTATCAGCATTCAAAAATATCATCATGACAAGTCCGGACTTGGATACAATCAGACATAAAAATGATCAATCTCCAAAACAATAGAGCAAGAAACATATCAAATTTTTTTTGCAGAAACAATCAAGGGGGATATAAAGATCTACAAGGAAGATTACAGGGACACTCCTCCACCGAGAAAATTCAGATTTCAGAATCAACAACTGACAGATAGGCCTTAGGAAGAAGAAGAATTCATAAGAGTACCTCCTTTCATAATATATTCAACTCCCATGTATCAAACTATATTTTTTGGTTTATGTTATGCATGTAATAATTTTGGAGATAAAGTTGTGAATTGCAGAGCTAACAAAAGGAACACAAACAACTTTGAAAGTCATACACAAAGGGGTTATCCAAGAAGGCCTAGTGAAACATAGAGAATAAGTTACAACAAGTTTGAATATTTGAGCACTGAAATGGAATGTTACAAATGTAACAATTTTGGACACATGGCCAAAGATTGCAGAATGACAATCCATCCTAGAGAACTGCAAAAAAATAACAACAGTCATAGACAGGAACCTCAGAAAAGGACATCGATAAGAAATCATGATCAATATAACAATGAAGAATGCACACTCGATTTACAAGCTAAGTAGAAAAAATGTGGTTGGTATGTTGATAGTGAGTGTTCAAAACACATGAAAGGTGATAGAGACATGTTTCTTACATTACGAAAGGAAAGAGATGGATCAATGTCCTTCGGAAATGATGATTCATCCAAAATCATTGGAAAAGTCATAGTCAGAATTGAGAACAAGAATACAAAGGCATAAAATGTTCCACTAGTAGAAGATATGAAACACAATCTTCTAAGTGTGAGTCAAATGTGTGACCAAGGTCATAAAGTTACTTTCTATTCACAAAAGTGCGAGATAATAAAAGAAGGTCCAGGAAAATTGATTGCTACAGCTGCGAGAACTTCAAGAAACATATATGTTTTAAGTGAAATTGGAAATGAAAAGTGTTGTCTAGGAAATGAAGATGAAGGTTGGATATGGCACAGAAGAATGGGTCACATACATTTTGATAACCTTGTCAAAGTCAACAAAAGAGAATAATTCATAGAAATGCCCCAAATCATGAAACCAACCAACACTTTATGCAAGCATTGTCAACAAGGAAACCAAACAAAGACCAGGTTCAAATCAAAGGAATATTGAACAACAAGACCACTGGAAATTGTGCATACTGATCTAGTTCGACCAACTACAACAAAGGATTTAAAAGGTGAGAATCATTTATGTTATTAGTTGATGATTATACAAGAATGATTGCAATTTTTTTTCTCAAGAATAACTTAGAAGCTTTTGAAAACTTCAAGATCTACAAGGAAATGGTTGAAAATGAAATGGATTCAAAAATCAAATGTTTGAAATTTGATAATGGAGGAGAGTTCACTTCAAAGGAATTTATGAACTACTGCAGCAGTCATGGAATAAAAAAGAAATTATTTGTTTCTAGGACACCTCAACAAAATGGAGTTTTTGAAAGAAAGAACAGGACAATACAAGAAATGGCTCGAACAATTTTAATGGATTCCAAATTGACAGATATGTTTTGAACACAGGAAGTGCATACATCAGTTCACATTCAAAATAGAGTAATGATCAGAAACAAAACTGACAAAACTCCCTACGTGCTAATTAATGAGTCATAGTTGATGAGTAGTTGAAACATGATTGGTACATACTTGGTACACGGTTGGATGCACTTGTTTATGGTACATTTTGATTGCAGGTTGTTTGGTATAGGTTGGTGCATGGTTGATGCACTTGTTTATGGTACATGTTTATTATAGGTTGAGGTACAGGTTGATGCATGGTTCAAGTTTATTGGTACATGTTTATAGTAGTATATCTCACAGTGATAGTGTGACAATGATTCCATCATTCTACTTCTACTTCAGGGCGGTTGGACGAGGCAAGGATAGGTGGTTGTAGCCACCTTTCGGTTGTAGACAGAGAACATTGGGGGTTGTATCATCCTTCTGGTTCTAGCCAGAGAATAAGGGATTTGGAGCTTCCCTTAGGTTGTATCCTGAGAAACAAGGGGGTTGGAGCCTCCTTCCAATTGCAGCCGGAAAACAAAGGAAGTTGGTGCTTCCAATGAATGTAATTCTTCAAGACATATAATAAAAATCATTTCGTGGTTTTCTCCTGCTTTGGGTTTCCACGTAAAACATTGGTTTGCTGTGTATGTGTATGATTGTTCATTTGTTCATTGCTTATTTACTCTACAATTATTGGATGATAATTCTACATTTATATCACACTTGGATATATGGTTAAAAATGATTATATTTCCCTATTATTGATTGACCCCCCCTCTCAGTAATCCAACAAATGTATTAGCCTCCCATGAGAAGAGAGTTGAGATGATGAAATCCAGATGAATCTCATGTGTAATGCACTGAGAAAAAATATCTTTTGAGTTGGACGTGCCTGCAGATGAGCATAGATGAACCTGATCCTATTGGTTGAGCACTAGTGAGTGTGGTTCTCCTGTGAGACACAGTGAGATAGAGATATGAACATCCCTATGGATGTGTCCCTAGTGGATGAACACTAGTGGGTGTATGAGATCCCTTCCTATATTATTCAAGAGTTAGAATTACTTGTAACCCTATTGATTATGTAAAGGGTACAGATCGTCCCCACCTTAATGTAAAAGATAATTAATGTAAAATATAATTAATATAAAAGATAATTAATATGGTAATTATTAATTATATTTTGATTTATTGATGTTGTCCCTATTGTGCCAATAGACGCATCATTTGATGTGACAAGTCTTATATAAATAAAGGCGAATCCCCATTGAGGAAACACACTTATCATTGGGTCATCTCATGATTTCAGAAGTTGTGGTCTGAAATTATGAGAATTACAATACCCTCTTGTGTGATAGGTTTGGTGATGGTGTGGGAGATATTTCTCTTGAGGAATATAGCAAAGGATTGGTTGGGTTTTCTTCCCTTGTTGAGAAGGGTTTCCCATGATACTTCTTGTGTTCTTGTGCATGGTTATTCTTCTTGTGATCTTGGTTTGTTGCAATATTTATGGTTCAAGTAATAGTTAAAAATAAAATTTAAAGAGGATACATGAGCCATATCTCATTGAAAACTAAACACTAACATATGGATCCATAGGGGATAGAGACCTCTCTGTGAGGCTCCAAGAACCTCTGTAGTTCCGATGCCTTATTTGACTTATGAATATAATTCTAATTTCAACATTTTTTCACCATTCTGCAAGTTAAAACATCTTACAAAGACCAAATTCTATTACATTGGGCATGGACTCTTATTCCAAAGATGAAAAACAAACCAAATGTTCATGCACCGAGATTATTTATGTACATTTCTAATGCTAACCAATAAACTATTGTTATCAAGTGTATACAAATTTCCAGCTCAGCCACACAAGGAATTGGTTAACTAAGTGAACCGAACTTCCATATTTAAGAAAAAATGAAATGATAAGAATGGAAAAATATAGGAGCAAACAGGCTTGAAGATCATATTTAAAACTCCTAAATTATGTCTTTAAAAAGTTGAAGATGGAAGGATTTCTACTCCATTTCAAATCCATGTAAATAACCACTGGATCTTGGAAAAATCAACTAGGTTCTTTCCATTCAAGAAAACATTACTCTATTGTTGATTAAGGAATATCAATAACATTGTCGCCAATTTCTAAAGATTTTTGATCCACATCTGCTAGGAAAAAGGGAAATAATGGTTGATTTTGTAAGCTCCCTTCATTCTTATTTTCTACAAATGACATTAATCCAGCATGACACCCTTTACTGCCTTCCCCTGAATTTGATGCATGACTTCTATTATGAATCTCTATAGCTAATTCTGAAACAATTTTTACTTCATAAGCTATTTGGTATCCTTCCTCTATATTTGGAACAACAGGTTCATCAGGGGAAAAATATAATGCATCTATAACCATGTAATCATCAATACTATGACCAAATACATCTCGAAAGCCTTCTTCTTGGGAAGCATATGTAGAAAGAGTTCCATGTATGAATGATTTCTTATCCACATCTTCATTAGTATAATCTCTTCCATCCTCACTAATAGAGAAATTTATATGTTGGATATTTGAATGAAATTACTCACAACAGTGTTCAAAAAGAAATTCTTTATAAAAATACTTTTTACAATGCTCATTGAATGCAACATCGAAATCTCTCAAGGAAAATATACTGGAATCAGGAAGATAAAATTACCACTCTCATGCATCACCTTTTAAAGAGTACATGAACAATTTCATCAACACACCTCATGATGTATGTCTAGCTAATCCATGAATTGATAAAATGTAATAAGATGTTGAGCAATATTGTCCCCCTTGTATTATTTGAAAGTAGGAAGGTATTCGATCCATTCTAACATTGGAGGCACTAGATTTGGAAAACCAGGGACAACTAAAAAATTGAGAGGTGCAAACCTTCGTGCCAAGATAGCCTCCATGGCCTTTGTCATCCTGAATCAGTGAAGTCACCAACAGATCCTTTCTTCATGGATTGTAGTTGTCGGGTGAATGATGAATTATGAATATGTTCAACTTCAGTTCACCATCCAAAGTTGGATCTAATCAAAGTCGTTCTCCCAGGGAAGATCTTCAACTTCGTCCCCAACAATGACGCAAAAAATGTTAGCATTGTGAGTCACCCTCAAAATACTAGAGGATAAGCCTAGTACCCATTTTATTTAAATGATTAAAATAGGTTATACTTGGTAGATCAACAATAGAAGAGTAAAAGGGAGGGAAATAGACTACTTGCAAATGCATTCTATTGGGCATGGAGTCATAACATTCTACAGATCAAAGGCAATCAAGTGGCCTACCAGAAAAAAGTCTTATGCAAGGATGGGTAGAAGAATAGAAGGAGAACAAAAAGAAGAATATCCACTTAACATAGATCTTTTCTGAAAGATAGATAAAAGAGTGCTTGAACAATAATTAATGATTAACAGACAATTACCACAAATCCTTTGCAGCTCATGAATCCATTGACCCAAGGAATCTTTTGATCTTCAAAGTCTATAAATATTACTCAATAAATATGATAAGAAATAATAGAAACAAGAGAAAAAAAGTTTGGTATCACAACTTTCATGAATCTCTAATGGTAGAGATGCCTACAACACATGCCCTCGTCCTTACAAATACACAGATAAACTACCCATGCATCTATCTCAAGCTCTCTCTAGTCCTGAACTCAACCCTCTCCTTCATTAAATAGAAAATGACATCCAAAATATGATTAGGAGGTCGAATCCCATCTCTTTTATTGGATTTTGGGCCTTGGAGATAGGTGGCAACAACCAAAGAGACAAAAATCCAACAAACTGCTAATTTTTAGGAAGTTGTTGGAAGTCATTAATAAAACTGTTTCCAACTCACTATATGAGGTTTTAATGGAGCTAAATATTAGGTGCAGGTGTCCTTTATCATCTATCTGATCTTTGAGAAGTCATTTGAACCCTCCTTGATAGGTGGTAACCTCCAAACAAAGAGAATATCCAATATCTGTCTGAGTTTGCAGGGCACTAGTGTTTTAATTTTATCTTTCAAATGCCAAAATGGGTCAGGAGGATTTTTGGTCATCAGGTCAATGCCATAATCATTCTCCTCCACAAAACATTTCAGAAGAACCCACAACACCATTTGCGATTTATGATAAAATCTTTAGAATAAGATGCTATAGGAAATGAGTTTGCAACGCCAGTTTGTAGTGCACTGGTGTTTTAATTTTATCTGTCAAATGCCAAAATGGGTCAAGCATATTTTTAGTCATAAGGTAAATTCCATAATCATTCTCCTCAACAAACAATTGCAGAAGAACCCACATCACCATTTTGGATTTATGATAAAATCTTTAGAAGAAGTTGCTACAGGAAATGAGTTTGCAGCACCTAGCAGCAGCGCTGCGAACTTTCCTCTAGGTGTTTTTTTGTTCCAAATCAACTCAAATGATTCCAAAACCATGCAATAAGCCTTGAAAACCTCTGATAAACCTACTATAACTTTTGAGTAATGAAAATAACTTGCATAAACATTATATTCATAGCAACATAGGACAAAACATTCCTTAGATTTACAAGTGTGCATATATAAGATATCATAACAAAACTGATTGAAATTTGCAAACACATTGCTTTATCCTCTTCTTCTCATAATGGCTTCATGGGTTGGCATGTACAGATTCATTTTTTATACAACTCTCCAAAGGGCTACAAATTTGCTTTTAATTTCTTTTTTCAACATGTCGATTCCAGTTTTTTGCATCCTTAAGTTGCCTCCTGGTCTTTTGAAAGTACGGTATGATAAGAGGGACAACAATTTAATATGAGTGAGCTGCAGATAGGGAAAAAGAGAAAACTCTATGTAAACAAAGGGTTTACAGTGCCAACAACCAGTTCACAACACCAATAGCCAGTTCCTAGTTCCAGTCTGCAGTGCAATTGAACTAGGCTTTATGAAGGACTGGAAAGATTTTTCATGTCTGAGTGGGAACATATAACAACTGGTTAAAATATGGGCCTTAGACATATTTCAAAATTGGCAAGGGTTTGGTCAATCAAAACAAAGGGTTCGCAACGCCAGTTTGTAGTGCGCAATTTGTGGTACATGGTTAATATAGATAGTTCGCAACGCATAATTATCAGTGGGAAATGCAACTTGTTTTCAAAAGGAAACTGTAGGATGAACCTGAGATAACAATATTGACCAATAAGCAGGGTTTAAAACACTAGAATAGTGGGTTTGAGAGTTAGCATCGCGTGAACATTAATAGTTTATAGCGCCAACAATAAATAACAACTTTATATCCCTACTCAACCTTTTAAGCAACATGTAAATCGTCAAGGGGTACCTGGTATGTTATGAATTTAGGATAGTTTTTTGTGAACCTGAGTTGGACTTAGAAGGAGGTATCTAATGTGATAACATAGCCAACAACAATCCCTTTGGGCCTTCAGCCCCTTCTTCCCATGAAATGAGGTACATGTCCTTCTTGGGTCACTAAAATCAAAGGGCCTAGAAGAGGGCAATATGATGGGACTGTAATGAGCGGAAAGTGGTAAGTATGATCGGGACAAAAACGACAACCCCTCAAGGGACCCCCAGTCACAAACCTTTTCCCAAAGGTTGACCACTTACTAGGAAATCTATGAAACTCACCAAGGTGAAATAGGGTTAAATACATAATGTCCAAGCAGACGTTCTATAATCAAAACCATCTTAAATACAATATGTTTAAATTCCTCAAATATTAAGTGATTCCCTTCCACAATAACTGACTTGTATTACATGGAGCAAGACCCATCTACCTTCCAGAAGCTAGTTGGTGTGGTGGATGCACTGAAAATTGATCAAAATGTGGTGACAAAGCGAGCTTCCATATGTGCAAGTGGACAATGCTAGTCATGTGGTCTATCGACACTCCATATCTGCAACATGAGGGCCTCAAGACATCATCTCCTTAGTCATCCCACAAAATGGGAATAACAGGTCATTTGGAAGGTTGAATAAATGGACGACCGTGATTAATTTTGACAATTTGAGAAATGAATAAGATCGATGGTATGTATTCATTTCAACCATTTTGAAAGGTTGATCAAATCAACAACTAGGATTCGTTTTGAGGGTTTTTGAAATGAATTGGATTGACAACTTAGACTCTTTGGGGTTTTTGGTCGAAAATTTCTAAGTACGGAAATTTGCTAAGAGAAATTGTCGATGGTAAGTTTAGTCGAAATAATGAAGATTTTGATTCATCAAGAGAACATATTTGACCATCGATGGTCGAAAGTCAGCGTCGAATGAAGCCTGCAAAACATTTTTAATCATTGACAGAAAACGTCGATGGCTAATGGATCAATGTTTGGGCGTCAGTCTATTTGACGAAGTGTTTCAAATCAAGCTACAAAAGTCATCGATGGTTGATGTGTCAGTGGTCAGGCATCATTTGAATTTGGTGAAGTGTTTCATATCAAGCAAGAGAAGTCATCGATGATTGACGCATCGATGGTTGGGCATCGATTGATTTAACAAAGTGTTCGAGTCATCCAAGAGACTTAATAGATGGTCGATGGAGGAAAGAGGATGATGATGTCATCATTCACATGTCATGCCATGTTACCCAATTTGACACTTCAGGATGACGTGTCATGCCACATCAACACACACGTGTCATGAAACATCAACCAATATGGGTGGTCAATGGACGATGGTCAAGTCGACTGATTTGGGGAAGTTTTTTCCACAGTTGTCAGGGATCCTCGATGAGACGATGATCGAGCATCAGCCAAATCAGTGAGGAGTTTTTATTTTCCAATGAAGATCATTGACGATCGACGGTTGGGTCGACAGGTTTGGAGGTATGTGAAAATTGGTTGTTGGGGGAATTGGACCAATGGTCGACAATCACATCGACAGATTAGGAAAAGTGTCGTGTGCATCCAAAGGAAAGTGTCGATCACCAATGGCCAATAGAGTCATATAAACAGTTGTTATTTCTTCTTATTTGATCTTAACAATTGATATTTAAAGGTTGTTATATTAGTAAAATATTCAATTTTATGCGAATGTTTTGTGGTTTTTGAAGGTCATTAAGTTGAGGGACATTTTTAAGCCCTAAACGACGTTTTTAGCCAATCAAGACCAATAAGAATAGATTATATCTTGGTACACTTTCTCAATGTAGCGCAAATAAAATATCTCGGACAAAGCTATCCAATGAGAAAAATGGTTCGCAAAACGAACCTTGTATGAGAACGTTACATCCAAAACAGTAAGGGTAACATTTTGACACCAAATTTACTTCTGGAGGGCATAAATCCATGCTTATAAGTTCATTTGGGGCATAGGAGCAGTCGATATAAAAATTATGACCCATAGAAGCCAACAATGGAGTCAGATTTTGGTTATGGGTACCTGAAAATGCGCAAGAAGAAAAATAAGACACTTGTAGCATGCAAGGATAAATTGGGTAAAACAACGTAAACTTCTTCGGACCATAACTTTCAGCTCGAAGCTTGGATTTGAGAAAATGAATAGTCGTTGGAAAATTCTTGAGTAGAAGACATAGAAGACATTTTTCAACCCAAAATCTTGAATTGGAAAATAAAAGTTCTTAGAAAATAATAAATAAATTTTTGTAACAGTAAAATAGTGGAAATTGCAGCATGTAAATGTTGTAACCTTTGCTCATAATTTAGTTTGTGGCATGAGTATGTCCATTGGTAAGTTTTTTTAGAGAGGAATGCATCTAAGGAATTAGAATTTTGATTTGGTGCATTATGTCCTCAAATTGATGAAGAAATAACATGTATTCTAATGGATGGAATGTTTTATGCTATGCATGTTTCTAACAAGAATTAGAGGTATATGAAAGCAACTTTGGTTCTTATATGAGGATTGGAGTTATGGAAGATGCTAAAAAATCTTATATCCATGAGGAAAAGGTCATAGTTCTGCATGTCAACATGAGAAATCTTGAGACAATCAAATGGAATAAGAGATAGGCAGGAGCTTGTCACTATGAGAAGTTTTCATAGGGAAGTACAAAGCTATAGAGATGATAATGAAAGTATTATTAAGGCTTATGAATAGATACTTCAGATCTTAAACATGTTTCATAAGGAAGTTAACAAGGAATCTAACACTAATCAAGCAACTAGTGATTGACAAGTGTTAGTTTCAAGATACCATAGCAAAAGGGATGATCATGGAAATGATAGGAAGTCAAGAAGCATGAGCATACACCATCATTATCTAAGGCAATCCACTAGAAGAACTAATGCAATTTTAGGGATAGGGAGTAGCCCAATTGTATAACCTGTTAGGAGGAAAAGGATAAGGCCTAAGAAAGACATCTTGCAAGGTGAGCTCAGAAAGATTAAGCCACCAAATTTCAATGGTGAGCATAGAAAAGGAGAAGAGGCCAAGGTGGAGGCCTGGAAGTTGGAAATGAAGAAATATTTTCAGCTGCATGATTACTCCTCACGAGTAGAAGCTATAATTTCCACCTATCACTTGCAAGGAAAGATGACCATGTGGTGGGATCAACTTAAGAAAGCAAAGACAATGGACGAATATGAAAATAGGTTCTTTGAATTGGTGAAGTGTATTGACTTCATCAAGGATGAGAAAGTCAAAATCCAAAGGTGTCTAAGTGGGTTACCATCCTTCTATACTGATAAGATTCAATATGATAACCCAAAAACTTTGGAATAATCCATAAGGAGAGAAAAACACATTTATGAACAAATCAAAGGAAGGTCAGTGTTACAAAAGGCCTAGAATGACAAGATGAAAGGGGAAAATGATCAAAGGTGGAAAGGTTTTAAGCCACCATTTTTCAAGAATAACACACAAGCAAATAAGCAAGGTCAATTATTTCAAAATGAGCACAAAACCGCAGATTCATTTGGGAATAGACCAAGGAAACAACCTGTTCAATGTTGGGGATGTGAGGGAAATCACTTATATATGGATTTCCCTCACAAAGGAGAAAGAATGAGGACTGTCCAAAACATTCAGGAGGTTGAAACAATGGAATACATGGGAGGAAACATGCCAAGGATTTATGCATCTTTGGACAACAAGCAGGTTAAATATCAATCCCCCATGATTGAAGTGGAAGGTAAGATTGATAACTAGCCCATAGCAATTTTAATTGATTATGGAGCTAGCCATAGTTACATAAATTCTAACATTGTTGAAATATTTCACTTGCAAATGAGTAAACATAAGAAATCTTGGTTAGTTTAGTTAGACATGTGAGCTAAGAGGAAAATCAATGAATTGGTTAAAGATTGTCTAATAGACATGAATGGACTCAACACAAAGGTGGATGTAAACATCATACCATTGGGTTCATATGATTGTCTAATTGGCATGAATTTGTTGGAAAAACACCATGTTATCCTAGACTTTTATAACAAGACAATTACATGTCTTGATGAGGAAGGGAAACAAGGAAAGATTCAGGGCATTCTGAGAGTTGTAGTTGTAGTTGTTAGAGAGATTTCAACCATGTAGTTAAAGAAGAGTTTCAGGAAGGGATGCCAATTTTTTGCAGCCCATATGGAAAAGGTAGCCAAAGATAAAATGGCAAGCATTGAATACCATCTGGTCTTAAGGGATTTTGAAGATGTTCTTAGATAAATCCTGGGATTTCCACCAAAGAAAGACATCTATTTCTTTATTTATTTGGTGTCAGGTGTTGCTTTTGTGTCCAAGACACCTTACAAAATGGATACACCAGAATTGAAAGAGTTGCAAATGAAAGTTGAAGAGATTTTAAAGAATTGGTACATATGCTCAAGAGTGTCACCTTGGGAGCCCCAATTATTTTTGTGAAGAAGAAAGATGGAACCTTAAAGCTGTGTATTGATATCAAACAGTCGAATAAGGTCACAATAAAGAACAAATATCCTTTGCCAAGAATTGATGATTTTTTTGATCAACAGAAAGGTGCAAGGATCTTTTCCAAGATTGACTTGGGATAAAGTTATCATCAACTAAAGATAAACGAATAAGACATCAACAATACAACATGCAGGACACGATATGGACATTATGAATTCACAGTAGTACCATTTGCACTATCAATTGCCCCAAAAGTATTTATGTGTTTGATGAATGGCGTGTTCAGGGAGTACTTGGACAGGTTTGTAATTGTCTTCCTAGATGATACACTTGTCTACTCGAAGTCAGAAGAGGAACATGAGAAACATTTAAGAATGGTGTTGCAAGTGATGCGAGAGCATAAATTGTATGCTAATCTAAGTAAGTGCATCTTTTACCAAAATAAGATTCACTACTCAGGGCATATAGTTTCAGCATATGGGATAACAGTGGATCCTGAAAAGATAGAGACCATTAGGGGATCACCAATGCTAAATAATGTGACCGAGGTCAAATCATTCATGGGGATTTCCAGTTATTACTAAATATTCATAAAAGAGTTTTCAAGGATTGCAAGCCCAATCACTTCCTCACAAAAGAAGGGAGTGAAGTTTGAATGGACTTCCAGGTGTGAATACAAATTTCAACAATTGAAGGAAATATTGACAAGTGTGTCAATATTGAAGATTGCATATCCAAATGAAAATTTTATTGTGTGTATCGATGCATGCAAGAAAGGGCTCACTGGAGTTCTTAGTAAAAAGAAACATGTGGTATTCTATGAGTCCAGAAAATTAAAAGAGCATGAAATGCATTATGTTACCCATGATCTATAGTTAACAACAATTGTACATGCATTAAAAATGTGGAGGCATTACCTTATGGATAAGAAATTTGAGCTAAGGACAAACCACTATGGCCTGAAACATTTGTTTGGATAACCAACATTAAATGTCAGAAAAACTAGATGGCTAGAATTTCTGAGTGAATATGACTTTGAAATTAAGCATATAAAAGGAAAGTAAAATCAAGTGGCTAATGCACTCAGTGGGAGGGTACATGAGAAGCATATTGCAGCCATTAGCATGTACATGACTGATCTAAAAAATCAAATTATTGCAATAACAAATTCAGATTAGCAATATGCAAAAATAAAAGAAACATTATGGCAAGGTAATTTTTAGAAGAAATTTAATTCTTATGAGTTGAAAGAAGATGAGATTCTTATGTACAAAGGAAAAATATATGTGTTGAATTCCAATGAGTTGAAAAATGTAGTTTTGAAGGAAATGCATCATGTGTCATATGTTGGACATACAAGATATCAGAAGAAAATTGCAGTTGTAAGAAGCCAATATATTTTTCCATGAATGAGGGAATAAGTGTCTAATAACATTGTCAGATGTCTAGAATGCCAAAAAAGTGAAGACAAAACATAGACATCCAACATGTTTTCTACATCCATTGCCCATTCCGGAATGGAAATGAGAAGTTGTTACAATGGATTTTATTACTGTTTTTCCCAGAACATTGAAGAAACATGATTCCATCATGTTGATGGTGGATAAATTGACTAAGGAATCACATTTTATTCCATTAAATACTACACACAAGGAAACAAATATTGCAAAATTTTATATGAAAGAATTTTCTAGGCTACATGGAGTGCCTAAGACAATAGTTTTAGATAGAGATCCAAAGTTTACATCAAATTTTTGGAAAGGTTTGTTCAAGGGCTTTGGAACAAATCTAAATATCTATACAACGTATCATCCAGAATTAGATGGAAAAGCTAAAGGAACTAACAAGATAATTGATGACATGTTTAGAATGTATGTGATGGATCAACCATCAAAGTGTGAAGATTATATTCATTTAGTTGAATTTGTCTACAACAATGGGTATCAGACCTCATTGAAAATGAATCCATTTGAAGCATTGTATGGACGAAAATGTAACACTCCAGTAAGTTGGGATAATCCAACAGATAGAGCAGTGGTTGGTCTAGATTTGTTAAGGGAAATGGAAGAACAAGTGGCGAAGATAAAACATAATTTAAAGGCTGCCCAGAATAGGAAGAAAAATTATGAAGAAAAGAATAGAATATTTAGAGATTTTAAAGTGGGTGAACATGTGTTTTTAAAAGTTAAGGAAAAGATAAGTTCGATAAGATTAGAAAGTTGTCCAAAGTTGGCAGCAAGATATTGTGAACATTCTGAAATATTAAAAACAATAGGCCAATTTGCATACACACTAACATTGTATGCTTTCATGAGAGTGAATAATGTATTTAATGTATCATTATTAAAGAAATATGTGTCTGGACCTAACCACATAATTGATTGGAATGTGATCCAGGTGGAGCATGAAGGGGATTTCTGGGTGGCACCAGTACGCATCCTAGACCTGGAAAGTGAAAGTGCTCATGAACAAATCCATAGGGATGGTAAAGGTTCAATGGACCTGCTGCGGCCCTGAAGATGCTACATGAGAGCATGAAGAAAACATGTGTGCATAATACCTGCAATTTTTTTACAATTTTGAAGAAAATTCAATGCAATACTTCATTTTGAACAACGAGAGTTCCAGAACCACATCTTAGAGTCTTATCCAATTGCATTGGGGACCTTGATAAAAGAATGACTCATTTCTTGGGTTAGCCTTGATAAACGGATGATATATCCCTTGGGTTAGCCCTGATAAAGGAATGGTGCATTCTTTGGGTCGACGAGTTGAAAATAACATGGGATTATGGTTGGAGTTGTTGTTGGAGTTGTAAAATCGCAGAATTTTTATTTTCTAAGTATTATGATGTAAATTTGCATATATGTATATTGTCATAGTGTGCACCGAGGACGTCACACAATTTTAGAGGAGGGGGAATGTAACATCCCCACTATAATCCAAGATTTAATTAATGCTTATGTATATACAATATGTGGCTATGCCCAAGTGATGTAATATGTGAATTGTATTTCTATGTTTTAATAATAAAATGTGACGCCAACTGCTAATGGGACATGGAGCATAGATGAAAACTGAATTAATCCACAAAAGAGGGGAGGGTATAGGATAATGGCCAAGAGGGTTCCAAGGGAGAATTACCCATGTATATTAATTTAACCCATTTTCCTAAATTTGCTAATTGTGTATGAACATTCCAAGAGTGTTCCCAAAGCCAATCATTGGATACATGTATGAAGGTGAATGTGAGTAGTCACATCACAAAGTTATTGGGCACATAGGGGTTGAGTACAATCATATTGGGGAAGTGTATGATTCAAACAAGACAATCCAAAGAGAGGAAATTTGTATGGATGGGGACAACAATTTTACATATTGAAGTTTTGTGCATGAGCATCAAGGAAAGGGCAAGAAAGAGAGCTTGAAGGTGATACAACCATGGAGGGGAAATTCTAGAGAAAGATGGAGTGTATTGGAGCATATTTGGAGCTAGAAACTGAATAGCCAGGTTGTCAGACTGAAGAGTTCTTGTCAGACTGAAGAGTGAACTCTTGGGCACGTTGCACTGTAACAACAAATGTTTTTTGTTAGTTTGTTGGTAGTTTTCCTATCAACAAGTTCCCTTGAGTTCCCAATTGAGATATCAATGGTTACTTGTCCCAGAAAGACCCTGATAAACAAATGGGATGCTTGAGGGACTGAAATCAATGAAGGGGTGCATTTTTTAGATTGGATAGGTCAAGAGGAAGAGAGTTGGTGGGAAATCAGGATATTTGTAAGAATATATCAGTGGGTTGTGAGTTTTGTGAGTTGTGAGTAGACTGTGAGAGACCACCCTCTTTTGTGGATTACTAGCCTCAACTTGGGGGTGATTTGTTTTTGAGATTTGGAACATCAAGTCTATGGTTGGATGGAACATCTCTCCCAAACAGCTGGTAGCACAACATATTTAAAAGATAAGTGTTTTATTTTGTTAATGTGTATAAATGTTGTGCATGAAATCTATATTTTAGAATGATTTATATGTTGTTGTAATGAAGTTTATTTGCGAGTAGACATCCAGTAGGAGGTCGTTGGCCGCATAGTAGACATCCATTAACACAAGTTGCAAGTACCCTTTCAAATCCATTCCATTGTTTCTTTTAAATTGTTGGTTCATAGATTTGGGGTGCTAGATTAGTGAATTCATGGGTAATTTGTAAGTTAATAATTGTACTAAATCCATTAGACTATTGGATTGTGGATTATTATGAGTTTTGAATAGTGGGTTTGAATGTTCTCATAGTGCTTGTTTAAAGAATGGCATATGCCTTGTTTAAATATTCTTCTTGGATTGATTTTAGTGTTAGAGAATTTTGCTATTGGATTCAACGCTATTTGGAGGGTTGAATTAAGTTAGTTTCTTGGTTATAGGAGTGTTGATTATAATTATTCTTGAACTATCTTTAATAATTTAAAGTGTTGGATTTATTTGTATCAAAAGTTTGTAAGAAGGGGATTTGAATCCCTTTTAGGTACCAGGCTAGAATTGGTTACATAAATATTCTCAAAACAAAAGCTAAAGAACCATCACAACTTTCCCAAAGTTTTCTAAAATCACTCATTCAAATATGTTACACGTTAGAATTTTATGATGGATGATATGGGATGATAATCCGGGATAACCCGTGACCTCTCCCCGGAACGAGAGAGTATTTGCATGTCTTATACCAACTGTGATATCCCATGGGGTTAAATATATGACACGACCTTGATATGAAGGTGGTGCAAAAAGAAATTAGAAAAAACTTTGATCAGATCCCAACACTACTATCAAAAGTACTTTAAATACGTCATAACACTTACAAACGTTCGATTATATAACAAATTTTTTAAGTAACCAATTAGACAAATTCAGTGTTTTCCAACATCGTTATAAAAGGAGACAAAAACTATGCAAAATTATTGCCAAAAATGACAATGAAAATTGACATTTCTTTCGAGATTAATCATGACATTTGCAATACCAAATACAACAAATTTGTTAATGAAAATTTACCTCTTTTCTTAGAGAATCCTAGGATTAACCACGATGGGAGGCATCAATAATTTCAATGAGATTGACTATCATTTGTCCTAAGAGGTTTGGTTTGATAAACTCATATAAGATTGACTGTTATTTCTCCTATTACTTAAAAGAGGATTGGTTTGATAAACTCATATGCGTCTACCTGATCAGAATCGCCACAGGAAGATGCAGAAGAATGACCCTCCTCCCATTCACTAACTTGAGATCCTCCAGGAGTGTTTGAAGAATCTGACTTGATACCGTGCTCTTGAAAACGAGACTCAGCCTTTGCTTTTGTTGAGGTCTCAGACATATAAGGTAGCAATCTTCTCTCAGGTTCGACCATTGCACAAAATGTAAGAAGAACAAGTATTCATCCGATATATTTTCCTTCGGAGCTATAATCTCTGCTAGTCCTTTGCCACTTCGACCAGAGGAAATGCTGTACTCTTCTGCTTTTGCTTTCAGTGCTTTACTACCACCATAGTGTATATTCATGGAGGATTCTTTGCTAGTTGTATTGCTATTGGGAATATTGGGTATAGCTTGGCTGACAAAACCTGCTGGAAATAATCGCACGGGTCCAGGCCCGGAACTGTCCACTGATACAAGGTGACTGTATGTTGCAACAAGCTCAGACAATTTTTTGTAGCCAAGATGCTTAACATCAAGAAACTTTCCCGTACGCTCTTCAAAATTTTGAGGCAGACAGGACATCAAGGAATCCTGTGAGAATTGACCCGTGAACACCATTTGATGTATATATTTTCTAAGGTCATCCGCCGAGGCTTTTAGCTTTAGTCTTGGATCTATTTCTGTCTTAGGTTTAGAATTTGGATTCGCCCCAAGTGGTGTAGGCCCAGGGCTGTTCTGTTCATTAGGTTTAACAATAGGAAAGGCCACATGGCAGCACTTCTTTACTTCTTTGAGCACTGCAACATCCTTGCATTCATCTACAAGATCGATTATCTTTAGAAATCTCAGTGGCTGCACAACCAGAATCTTTCCGGTTACTTTCTCGAAGTCTTTACGAATGCCTGAAATATTGTATCCGTTATCTGCATATTCCTCGCTGTTTACGACTCCGCCAAGCCAGGCCTTGAATTCTTTGAAGGAACCTGATTTCTTCTTGGGCACATTTGTCATAGATGGAGATGGAGTTTTTCCTGGGTTTCTCTTCTTTGTGGTTGACGGTAGAAATGGAGGCGTCTTGGGCTTCTCTGTAGATGATGATGGTAGTACTAGAGGCCTCTTGGGCTGGTCAGTAGAAAATAAATCGCCTTGAAAACCAGGGTCTGGTTGCACACAGCTTCTGCCTGTTTCATTCGATGAAAAACTATTTGTACTGTTCCATCCATCACTGAAATAGGGTAGGCTGAATGAATTCTCCAGACTATAGTTGAAACCAGATCTGTTATGTGATTCTTCAGGCTCTCTATTGTGAATAGAGGTTGAAGAATTAGGGATGGCAGCATTAGAGAAAGTGCGATCATGTACACTATAAAATCCATGAGCGCTTGGAAAGTGAAATTGCTGAATTTCGTTCTCTAATGACCGAAGAAAAGAAAACCATCCCAGCCAATCGTTAGCCGCATTCAACATGCCTTGAGGCACTTGAATACCAGACGAGCTGACGAGAAATACATTATACGATCTCTGGCGAAGCTTTTCGAACAAGTAACTGAGATGCACATTACCAACAATAAATACGATATTTGCAGGTGGAGGCGTATCCATCGCCCAGAGAAGAACATCCGCCATCATCATTTTCTCTATTTCACTAGCATTGCCTGCAATCCATAACCAAAAGATGTATTAACCCAGAATATATTGTAATAATATCTATAGACAAACGCCGCAAACTCTGAGAAAATTTAACAAAATTTAACAAAAGATTCAAATCAAATTGCAGTGCTGTTACGCTCAAAGAAATACCAGCCTTAAAGAATCATGACAGAATAAAAGATGAAAAGGCAAACAACGCAAATTTGAAGATCCACATGATTACACAAAGAGAAACGCGGTGCACTCTACAGCTCAGGCTGGATCTTTAAGTATAAATGAATAGTATCATGAGAAAATAAAAGATGAGAAGGCAAACTAGGCGAACTTGAAGGTCCACGTGATTGCACTAAGAGAAATTAGGTGCACTCTACAGCTCAGGCAGAGCTGGATCTTTTAAGTATAAAGGAAATTTTAAAACGGTTTTTTATCCGTCTCGACACCTAACCCTAATATATCCGGAATTAGGGTCAATCTATGTTGGTGTAAATTCAGGCAAACAAGTTCTGAAAGCAAATTAACTTAAAGAATTAACCTGAAAACACTAAAACATTAATTTGTTGACAGGTTTAAAAAAGGAAAATCTGAGAAGTGCGGTGATTACCAGGAAGGAGCTGCTGCAGTCGAATTCAAGAGTTAATGAGCGTCTGATCATGTTCCGTCTCCATCTGAGAAAAGAATTCATACACAGAGAAATGATCATGGGGGTTGCGGCCACCACCTCCTGCATTAACATTGATAATGTTAAATCGACGGAGTAAAGCGGACGCCATGGCAGTGACGATGTAGGGGTCCGAGGAAGAAGGCAAGGGGCAGCTCTCCATATCCCACCACAATGATGTTCTTCCTCCTGCCGCCATTCTCTCCCTATTCCTCCCACCCTCAGCTCCTGTCAATGGCATTGAGGAGAATGGAACAATTTATAGCTTAGGATAGCATCCCCAGGGATCGATCCCTGGACCTTTGGCTTAATTTGGGAATCTATGTTTTCCGAATGTTTCTATCCTGAACGATCGGAAACCCTACGCCCTAAGGATGGAACGTCTTGGTAAGGGACTTGGAAGACTTGAAATAAGATGGAGAGTGCCGAGCAATTGTCGCCGCAAGTGGGTAGTCGGCTTGACAGTAAAATCCGACACGAGTTACATGACAGATGGCAAACGCTCTATGGCTAGCTGGCGTAGAAGTTAGAATGATTGAGTGTTGCCCCAACGCGTCTATGATCACGTGGCATCTTAAGAATAACTTATGGTGCATGTTACGGATAATAATAATAATAGTAGTTGTTGTTTATGCTTAAAGTATAAAATGTAACTCTATAAAATAATAATATAATAATAAAAAAAGTAGTTTAGGGTTAAAGTATAAAATGTAACTGCATAAAATAATATATGTAATAATAATATTAATATAACAAATGATAATAATAATTTGTTTTTAGGGTTGTGGTCAAAAATATGTAAGTGGATAAAAGAATATATGAAATAATAGAACAAATGAATTTATGATATGCAAGGAGGAAATATATGTTTTTAACTATTAAGGGGTATATATGGTTAGACAATTCAATATGGTGCAATAGACACTATCTTTAACAATTGCAAAGATTATTATCTAGATATTTTGTAGCTTGTATAGTTATTTCACACTATTTTCAATGGTGCGCCTAATCTTTTTTTTTGTTAGTTTAAAATTTTTTAAGCATGCATGCGACTAACTTAGTAAACACAATTCTTTCCATTTAAGTTTTAAGCTTTAATAGCAACCGTGAAGTATTATTTGAGAAAATGACACTTAAAAACGTCATTAGCATCATTGATAATGAGCCACTTCTCAATTAGATTAGTATTTACCATATCAAGTTCTCCGGTGATCGAAGAGTTTCCTCTACTTATTTGCTTCTATAAAAACTCCTCCCATCATCTTGGAGATGTAACAAAGTTAAAGCATTCATGTTCAAGAGTCGACGCTTAAAACCTTGAACAAGGTTGGGCTCAAACAATGTAGATAGTAAGTAATTCATTCCCACTACTTGTATTTCCATAGTCTCAGGGTAGAGAAATTATCCCTTCAATGTCAATGTAAGTCAAAACACCAAGGGGTTTTATGGGGTTCACTCGGTCTTATTATTCGACCTTAGCATCTTGTTGGACATGTAATCCTTGGGATTGCATTATTGTAACATTAGTGTAAATATGGAGAGTAATATGAGATAGGAAGAGCCCCCCTTAGCGAAGACCGACAACCATTTAATGTGTATTTATGCACCTCATGTTAATGCAAACCACAACAGTGAAGTTACGTTTTCTATCATACTGATCCAGACTTAGGAGTAGAACGAATTGATTAACAAACTAAATACAATAAACACAGAGATATGAATAATAACAAAAATATCTAGTGAAAAATATCTTCTATTGAATAATGAAATATGCTAAAACTGTAAAACTACAGAACTAAAACACTTGCTTGAATGGTTGTAACTATCTCTGAGAAGAGATGTGATTGCTACGCGCATCTGTCTGAGCAGAATGAATTACAATGAGGCTCTAGAGGCCTTTTTTATATTACTCATGAATGCCAAAACCCTAGACATCCAAAAACCTAACCCTAGGAGGTGAAATGTTAAGAGTCATGTGGGCCCCTATGGGTAAGTTGGTACCTCAACTTCCCGGGGTCGTAACTTTTTCATAGAACCTTCGTTTTAGGCGTGTGATAGCCCATTGGAAAGGTATTTTAGAGAACTATACATTCTATAGTCAAACTATGATTTTGTCTATGATTGTGGTGAGCCAAAAAAATACTGTTTAGGCATCCAAAATGACCATGGAAGTACAACAAGATTCGCTGACATGAAAACATGCAAAATAAGCCAGTTGGATTAGGTGAGAGGCCACCAATATCCACCTAGAATATGTGTAGGGTTTCAGACAACTCTGGAAGTGTAGAACCCACAATTACAAAGAAGTACAAAAGAATGTGTTGAACTAAAAATGGATAAGAGGAGCGAGTTGGAATAGGTGAGTGGCCACCAATACCCAACTGGATCAATCTTCCCCCCTTATGAAGGAATGGTCTCCATTGTGTTGAGTTCCCCCATCAAGTGAGGAAGCTTTTGTTGGATTTGGCCCCAGGTGAGCCAGTTACCTTAGTGGAGGAGCTTCCCTACCTTGAAAACCTAATAAAGTTGGATCCTCTTCTAGTGAGTGCCCTTGACATGTGTGTCCATGATCTGATCAGTGGATTCCTATTCTATGCAGTCAGGGTTGAGCTCTTTGGGTGTAAGTTGTTCTACAATCTCTGAGGTGTCCAATAATGGTGGAAAATATGGTCGAAGGAGGTCCACATTGAACACTGGGTGGAGGCCAAGGAAGGGTGGAGTGTTGAGCTCAAAATCATTTCTACCCACGACCTTGGTGATAGTGTAAGGACCATAGCGAAGTCGAAGGAGATTTCGATGGGGCCCTATGAGACGCTCCTTCTGCAAATGTAACCAGACTTTGTCGCAAACCTAAAACTGGTGTGGTACCATGTGTTGATCATGGTGTTTCTGGTACTTAGCATTGGATTTCTGCAAAATCTCCTCGACCTGTTGGCGGATTTGTTGAATCCTCTGAATGAATCTGGTGGCTTTGTCAATCACAAACTAATCATGGGAAGAATTTTTCTGTGTGGTGGCAAGAGGAAGTGCAACATCAGTGGGTCCCAAGGGTTGGAATCCCAACCCCACCTAAAATGGGCTATGGTTGGTGGAGCTATGGAGAGCCCTATTGTATCTATGTTGAACATAGGGGAGACTCTCGTCCCATGTACGTGGATGGTTAGAGTTGTACATGAACATGATGTGAAAAATCATCCGATTGACGACCTATGTTTGGCCATCTGTTTGATGGCGGCAAGCAGTGGATTTTGTGAGCTTGGTGTCCAACAGTGACAAGAGACTCGACTAAAATGTGTTGAGGAACCTTTTGTCCTGGTCAGAGATGATGGTATGTGGTATCCCAAAGTGGACCCACACTTGTTTGAAGAAGATATTGGTAGTATCTACCACTGCGATATTCTTCTTGCAGGCTATGAGGATGGTCATCTTCGAAAACCGATCAACGACCGCAAATATGTAGTCATTTCCTTGCCTGGTGGATGGAAGGCCAGACATGTAACGATGAATTCCAAAGGTTTCTCGGGAGTAGGAAGAGGGGTGTATAAGCCTTGCTTCTTGATGGTTGGATTGGCAATGGCACATGCAATGCAAGATCTAATATACTTGTTGACGTCCTGTCAAAGTTTTGGCCAATAAAAATGTTTCTAAAGAACGACCACTATTTTCTCCACGCCAAAATGCCCTGCCATCCGACTGTAGTGGTATTGCCAAATCATCTTTTCATGCTTTCTTGTAGGAACATAGAGATGGCCCAGGTGGCACAATAGTCCATCCTCAATGTGAAAATAGGTGGCAATCATGCTTGTACCCAAGAGATGATAGGTGGTGGTAAAGTCTGGATCTTGCTGATAAAGTTGGGGCCATTCAGATCCTTCATGTCCACAAGAATGGATCACAGTGATGAGTGTATCCACAAGAGGTCGACTGAGGCAGTCTGCGACATGATTTGAGATACATGTATTATAATTGATGTTGAGATGGAACTGTTGCAAATAGGTGGACCACTTCTAATGGTGGTTGTTCTGCAATTTCACCTGTGTCTGTATCAACCACAGAGGCTTGTGATTAGTGTGTATGATCGTCTCCTTTCCCAGAATGTAATTTTTTCATTGATGACAGGATTGTACAATGGAATACATTTCCTTGTCATAGGTGGGGTACTTACGAACAATATTTGAGAGTGTCTCACTATGGTATGCCGCCGGATGACCATGTTGAGTGAGAAATATGCCCACAACATAGTCAGATGCATCAATATCAATATCGAATGGTTGTTGTAGATTGGGAAAGGAGATTATTGGAGTTGAGAACAAGCGATGATTTAGATCATCAAATGCTAAGGGCCCATGCAATATGGGAGAATCCCAACACAAATTGTCGATAGAAGTTGGCTAGTCCTAAGAAGCTCCAAAGCTCGGCCAATGTGGTCAGGGTTGGCTAGTCACAGATGACTTGGATGTTAACTAGATCAACATGTACTCCATGCTCATCAAAAATGTATCCTAATTATTGGAACCTGTTCATTCCAAAAGAGCATTTTTCCAAGTTGGCATATAGCTTGTGCTATTGCGGAGTGCTCCAAACCTACTAAATATGTCGCGTGTGCTCCTCCCACGTTCCGCTGAATATGAGGATATCATCCAAATATACCACCACAAAGGATTTAGTCAAGGGTATCAATACATCATCCATCAGCCTCATGAAAGTGGTTGGTGCATTTGTTAAGCCAAAGGGTACCCACTAGACCTTGGGAAAACGTTTCCATGGATTTTGTGGGTGGTTTACCAACCAAACATAAGGAAAATGACTATTTATTTTTGGTAGTTGACATGTTCAAAAAAATGTGCATTCTCATGCATTGTAAAAATTCCATCAAGGGATAGGAAGCAACAAACTTGTTCTTTGAACATGTATAGGTGCACTTTGGGACACCAAGGAGCATCATATCGGATGAGGACACCAGATTTATCAGTGCCTTCTCGACCACATTGTGGGAGAGGTTGGACACTAATATGAATAGGTCTACAACATTCCATCCACAAACATATCAGAAGGAAAAGGTAGTCAATAGGACTTTGGTGCAACTTTTAAGAGGTTACAATTAGAATCATTTGAAGAACTTGGTGAAAATTTGATCTATATACAACACTCTTATAATAGAGAAGTCCACACCTTTACTAGTAAGTCACCTTTTGAAAAAAAAAATTGGATTATTTCTAGTGTCACCCTTAGATGTTTTATATGGAGAGTAAGGAGGAGTGATGGATCACCTCCCAGGAGATGCATTAAGAGAAGAAAAAAATGTGAGAAGATCAAGAATATCCATTTGCAAGTATAGGAGATGTTGAGGAAGTCATAGGAAAATTACAAGGCTAGACATGACCAACACATAATATAGATAACATTTAGAGTGGGAGATAGATTATGGTTACAACTAAATAAAGAAATACTACAGGGTCCTGGTAATAAGATTAAGGCTCTCTGTTATGGTCCTTTTGAGGTATTGGAAAATGTATGGGATAACACCTACAGACTCAGTCTACCCCCATACATGCACATTTAATGAGTAGTGAATGTGGAGAATCTCAAACACTATGATCCCTCCATGTTGGGTCAAGAAGAGGAGTAGGTCCTACCTTCCATAAAATATTTAGTTCTAGATGCTCAAGAAGAATTGGTAGAGGACACGATTTTGTGGAAGTATTCCATAACTATAAGACAAGGGTAGCATGAGCTTTGGTAGGCTTGGTTTAAAGGAAAAATTACACTCAAATAAAATTGGTACTCCAAGGAGAAGGTAGAGGAAAACTTTCCTTACCTCATTCATTAAATATTTTGGGTACCAAAATCCTCCATAAATTGTGAGGTATGATCCAGATTGGAACATTATATTAATTTCCATCTATTTCAATGCTTTCACAGTGGAAAAAATTGGATGAATAAGTTTGCAGGGTCATTTTAATGGCATGCCCGAGTTTGGAAAATTAGGGTTTGAAACCTTCGAGAGAAATTTTGAGGAAACAAACAAAATTTTTGGTGGTTAAAATTTTTCCTATGATATGTCATACCATGTGACATTATTCTACACATTGATATATTTCCAATGATGAAAATATCATGTCAGGCGGGGCTCATATGAAAAAGTTATGCCTCCTACAAGTTGATCTATTGTGTTAAGCACCATGGTACGAGAAGATGCCAGATCATCCCCTGTTACTTGTGCATATGGGGATAGCCACATAAGGACTTTCAAGAATATTCTATAAGTCCCAAAACCTTATCACAATTGAAGGTTGAGGAAGTCAAAACCCTAACCCTAGATGACTATTGGGCTATGTTAAATGTTAGGCCACTAGGAGGAGAAGGGGTTCCATTCTATGTTATTGTAGCATAGTTACCAACTTAACGAGAACTTACCAAATAGTGGCCTAGATGACTTCTACCATCACAGACCTCAAAAAATACTTCTAAATCATTACTTCAAAAATTATTTATTAAATCAATTCTATTTTTTTTATCAAAAGTTAAAAAAATGGCAAAGAAAAAAATTCCGCAAACTTATTCTTTAAAAAAAAGAAAATGAAAACATTTTTTATAAGAAAAATTCATAGTTCAATTTTTGAAAAAAGTTAAAAGAAAAAGAATTAAAAAAAATGATTTTTTTTTTTACTCTAAAAAACCATATATATATTTTTTAATTTAAACAAAAAGATCTTAATAAACACAATTTTTTTTTTAAATCTAAAAAGACAAAATTTTAAAATAAAAAATTAATAAACACAAATTTAAAGGATTTTTTTTGAAAAATAATTTAAAACAAAAATTCACCCCCCCTCCCCCCACAAAAAGAAAAACACATGTTTTTTAAATACAATTTTTGGTGGGGATGTGGGGAGGGGGAGATGCATATCCCCCCTCCCCAAAACCCACAAATTAAATTAATTCATGGATTTTGGGGAGGGGAGGCGATGCCTAACATCGCCCCCTCCCCATGTCACCGTGAATTTCATTTGGGAAGGGGGCAATGACAAACATCTCCCCCCCTCCCTGAAAGCCACAAATTAATTTCACGGTGACACGGGGAGGGGGAGATCTTAGGAATATCCCCTCATCCCAAAATTTTGCGAATTAATTTCGTGATGACATGGGGAGGGGGCATTGTTGGGCATAGACCCAAGTCCCCAAAAGCCATGAATTAAATTTCATGCGAACATGGGGAGGGGGCAATGCCCGACATTTGACCCCCTCCCCAAAACCCATGAATAAAATTAATTCGTGGGTTTTGGGAGGGGGAGTGATGCCCGCCATTGCCCCTGCCCCATGTCCGCACAAAATATTAATATATTTTAAATTTGTCATTTTTTTTTTTTGGGGGGGGGGGGGGGGGG